>OY720350.1:1341061-1941061 GCA_963082975.1 Labia minor | reverse complement strand
TATAATTAATAAATGCTGTTCTGAATAAATTTAATTAAAAAAATTGATTATTCAATTAAGTAATATGTATTGTACTGCAAATTGAATAAGTATATTATTAATAAATTATCTTAATAAAAAAAACTTTAAAAAAATGTATATTCTAAAATAAATGATTAAATATAAATATAAAAATGATTATATAAGATAAATCATCACATCATTATTTTATGTAAATAAGGGAGGCGGAAAGTAGTACTATAAAGTAGTAGTAGTAGTAAAAAAGTAGTATTAAATCAAGAATAATTTGTGAATGTTTGTGTATATCTGAAATATATAATGAGAATAAGTATAAGGGAAAAAATAAACTATTATTAACATGAATGAGTGGAGAATATTTTTCTCTTTTTCTGTTAATGCTCAATAAACAATTAAATTACAATTATATTTGCATATTTATATTGCACAATAAATGTAAATATATCAACGTATCATATAATCAAATTATTATCAACTATATATATATAAATTATATATATATTAAACAAGTACATATTATTATTATACTTAAATTAATCAATTAAAAATAAAATAAATAAATATAGAAACATTATTAAAGGATGCTATTATAATTATTACAATGATAACATTTTAAGAAATTATTGTAAATATTTATTCTTAAAATATCTTTTGTATTTTTTTTTTTTTTTTTTTTATAAAATTTGTAAATATATATTTATATTTATATAATATTTTAGTTTGCAAAAAAAAAATATTTATAATTAATAATCTTGTAAAAAAAAAAAAAAAAATAGAAAACAATTGTTAATATTATTGATACACCTATAAAAGTAAAATTGAATAATTTGGGTGAATATATACGATAAATCTACATTTAATAATAATAATAATAATAATAAAAAATGTTGAATTATTTAAACATATATTTACTTAATTTATGTTAAATGTGCAACCATGAAGAAAAGCAGCTATGATTATGAATTGATTACTATTTTTTTATTAAGATGTGAATTTTTTAAAAAAAAATAATCATTTTCTGGTCATTATTCATTCATATGGAGTAATAATATAATAATAAATTATTGAAAATTTATATATATACAAACGTAGGTATATTGAAAATTATTTTTGTTTGCTTTTTTTTCTTTTTTAATGATTATACGAGTTTTTTATTTATTTGTTTGTTTTTTTTTCTTTTTTTAAGGGAAAAATAAAATAAATAATATAATAAATATATTTTTCTGTGATATAATATATATATAAGTAATATATATGAATTGTCTTGTTTTTTTTTTACATGAATATTATAAAAATATATTCTATATTTGTATTGATAAATAGTTCTATAGGGGAAGGTTGCTATTGATGAGCCAGCCGGTCCCTAAAATGGGTGTTTGCTTAATTTCTCAGTAAATGGTAGTCTTGACACGTATTCTAATGGTCATTTCAATGTTCAATCCCGTGTTGTCAAAGGATAGGCATTTTAGTTGGGGCTGTTTCAATTAGACAGAAAGAATGTTCATATTAATTGAATTTATGCACCTACTTAATATTTTAAAGGTCGACCACAATGCAGTATTTTGTTGTTCTATTCCCAATATAAATTTATTTTCCCTAAAATGTGAGACTGGCTCTTGATAAATGTATCTATAACTGTATATCTGCCCCTTTGCCTAAACGCATAAGTAAAAATCAAAGAGAATTATTTAGTTTAATGATATTTAAAGTGTAATAATTAATTCACAATTAAATTAATGATGGGGGGGGGGGGGAACTGCCCAACACAATTTAGGAAAAGTTATTATTTTTCAAATATCTCATTATCATTGAATATTTATTACATCTGGGTCTAGTTAGTGAAAAACACAATATATATTGTATCAATATTTGTTTGTATTAATATACCTAGCTACCAGTATGTATTACATTATCTATGGATTTTATAACAAATTTTCTAAAAGGGGCCCATCGATATCAACCTTCCACTTTTTTTCAACTACACAAATGGAAAATAAGTTAAAAATAAATATTTTCCTTTTTTGAATTATTTATTTTAATTATAAAAACAACAATATGCTAACAATAGTTAATAATGAGTAATAAATAATTAAACAATAATTGATAAATTAATGAATGAAAAAAATAATATAGGAATTATAATGAATTTTTAATTGTAAATAAATAATTTTTGTTACTTTTATTTTGTATAAATGTTGAACATAAAAAATGAAAATAAAAAGTAAATACTCAAAAATAATAAAAGGGGCTTCGAAGCTAAATAAGCAAAAATTTGTGCAAATTATATTATAATTATCTATATGTACAATATAATTACAAATTGAAATTTTTTATTAAAGTATATAAAAAGACAATTTTAGATAATAATAGATGATTTCTCTTGTACAAATTAAATAATTAATTAATTCAAATGTAATAATGAAATTAATAATTATTATTTTCTTTTAGTTGAATGTAAACAAATATATTCATATATTATACAATAATTGTTTTCTATTACATATCTGTATCTATAGATTTTATTTATTACTGACATTTTTTTTAAAAAACGGGCCGGTAAACTATCCTCAAAGTGGCTTTAATTACTTTTTTTATTAATTTAGAGAATATTTATATATAATAAAAATTGTCTATATTCTAGTCCTTTTAATAAATAATAATTTTATATTCATTGATTTAAATATATAAGTATAAAATGTTTATTATATAGATTTGATATGTTTAAATTTAATAAGTAATTGATTATCTCATGGTAAATAAATTTTAAAAAATGTAAATGTAAAAATAATATCAAGAATATATATATATATATATATTTAAATCAATGATTAATAAAACATATTTTTTAAATAATTACCAATTATTAATATAATATTATTCTAATGCAATTATTATTTTGATATTCTTTTGATAACACTTTTAAAAAATGAAATTATGTGTCTGTATTTCTTTGACAAATACCTTCGAAATACCTATTGGATAACTATGCATTCATATTTATATTTATATATAATTTTTTTTTATTAAAATTTCTAAATTATACATCTATGTATGTCTTGATTAAGGTAATATTTGAATATTTTCATAATTTATCATTTTTGTTTCTATTGTTAGAATATGTGTTAAATTTCATGATAAACCTTTGCATCAAACAAAATAAATTAATATCTTAAACAATGATTTTTAAAAAGGATATTTAATTCTTTAAAGTGCATTTATACTAGTTAATATCAATCTAATTGAAATATTTTATTTATTAAATCCTAGGTAATTTTGATAATAACATCTTTTAAATTAAATGTAATATCACTTGGATAAACGGTTTGTAAGTTATTATTGTTATATTATTGAAAATTTTAAAATTTACAAAAATACATAAAATAGAAAAAATATTTATTTAATATAACTAAAAAACTATAAATTAGAATTGTGAAAAAGTATTTATGAAATAAATATTCATTTAAAATAATTAAAAATACGAATTACTAAAATGAATTAAATTAAAAAATAAATAATTTCATAAATTAATGCACAATTTTTTAATCATTATCCTTTAAAAAATAATATCTAACAATAGAAAACAAATATAAATGTAAATAATTTTTAATATATATATATATATCAAATAAAACAAAATATTGAACATTTTAAATAATTTTGTGAAATATTTTGGCCATATCATAATAATATTATTAATAATAATAAGAATAAGAATAATATCAATATATATATATACATATATATATATATATATATATATTATTAAAAGAATGTATGAAATGTTTATAATAAAAAATTTAAATAAAAAATAAACACAAATAATTAATCTATTTTCCTTTTTTAAATATTTAAAAAAAATATATAAATTTAAAATTCATAAAAACGTTTATTGATTTGTGTACGCTTGAAAAACTTAAAATATTCGTGAGAATTCTTGAAATATTGAGGTCAAATTTTAGTACAATAAATCAGTGATGCGCAACCCATCTTCATTTGCGACCCCCATTTTTTTGAAAAATTTGTCGCGACCCCAGAGTAGATAGTAGAGGTTTTTTTTAATCGTCACGTGTGTGTGTGTGTGTGTGTAGCTAAAATGAAACTATATCTGAAATTTCCTTTTATTATCATTAACATTTTACCCTTTTTTTTAGAACCATAAGGTAAAAATTGGAAAAATAATAATACTTAGTAATTTGAATGCGGGCACTTGAAAAGGCTTCGGGGGCAACCTGGTGCCCGCGGCCACCTGGTTGCCGACCCCTGAAATAAAGTTCTTCAAATTTGGCGACCCTGAAAATTTTTTTCACGGATTGCGCACCACTGCAATATATAACCGCATCAAAGAGGATTTTTATCTATTTTTCAGGAAACCAATACGATTTTTCTTTATAAAATTTACCTATTGTATGAATTTTAAAAAAATCCTTAGCACGATAAAATATCTCAAAAATATAAAAATATATTAAAACAAACATTTTGCTAGTATAATAAGATAAGATACAATTTCCACTTTAAATTATTAATACATTTATAGTAGAAAAGAAATGAAATGTCACGTTGCGAGAATGAATGAATGACAATACATTGCATTGAATTCGTATACGGTGAAACGATCTAACAATTACATTCATCAATATACAATGAAGCATATATTTTCTGCCAATCAATCTATACATATAAAAAGGTTATATTGGTTTGTGTACGCTTCAAAAACTTAAAATATTTTGTAGCGATTGAACTCCAATTTTATTACAATATATAACGCGCATCAAAGATGGATTTTATTTATTTTTCGCAAAAGTAACATACCCTCAATCACGAGAAAACAGTTTTTTTAACGGTCAGCTGTGTACCAATGACCACGCCATCTGCCTGAAGCGAGGTGAACACAAGTCATATTAGTTAACAACAATCGCAGTCACGGATACTCTGTGAGTCACATGCAGTAGTGTATTGGGAGGGGAACGCGGGGGTAACGACGATCCCTTACCTTTTTTCAGAACCGGATCGCGTTCCAGTACTTTTTCATATCCGACAACAATCACTTAAATCTGTTAGAATTTCTTTTTTTGTGTTGTAAATAGAATAGAAAAAATAAAAACTTATATGGAAAACAATAGTTTGCTGAAAATAGGACTTTTTGCTCCCACTATGCGTTCCCTTACTTCTTATTTTACCAATACATCACTGGTCACATGTGAAATAATAAATACAAGTTCGCAATGATAATATTTATTAACAAACAAGTCACATTTTATTTTTTATTTAAATTCAGACAAAATTTTTCATTATATATATACAGGGTTCGGCAGTCAAACCTGACTGTTTTTGAAATGGGATAAATAAAAAAGTTGTGTGTTGAGATATTTTAATTATTATTTTTTTTATTGTAAAGAGGAGAATTGGAAATTTAACATTCATAATAAAAAAGCACAAAAATAACTTATGTAGCAAAAATTATGTCACTATTCATAAAAACGTAGATTTATTTCGAATAATAGTTGGAAATGTTTAAAATTCATTTAAAAACATTTTACATTTTTTTTTACCGACCGACGATAGTAAGGGAGGTATTGTTTTTACACCAAATTTCACATGTGGAGATTTTTACATATCTCCACGAATCATGCATTTTCTTAACAGAAAAAAGTATTTTTAGCATGATGTCTGTCCGTCCATCCGTCCGTCTGTCCGTATAGATGTGTACAGCCTGAACGGCTGAACGGATTTTGATGAAATTTGGTATATTTACTTAATGCATCAGTGGGATGAATTGATCAACTTTTGGTGCAAATCCGGAAACCGGAAGTGGTAGTATTAGCGATCGACGATACGAAGGGTTATTTTCATACCAAATTTCACATGAGATTTTTTACATATCACGAATCATTCACTTTGCATTGGTTTTATACTCGAGAAAAATCATCTTTATTAGTTTTTTCTTAATTAAAATTATATGACGTCATCCAGCCATTCATGACGTCACAGCCTGGTCTTACATATAAATATATATACATATATTATAAATAAAATAAAATTAAAAATATTTGTTATATGCCTATGTTTTTTATTACATTAATAGATATATTAAAATTATTTGAAATTGTTTCTGTACCTGGAAATTAATTTATTTCAAACCGTCGGTCGGTTCGGACCTGGCCACAGGTCAACTTATTTTTTAAAGAGACAAATTGAAAATATTTTTAAAAAAAAAGTCGAAAGTCTGGTCGCGAAAAACATTAAGTTTTGATTTTTATTGAAACAACCAGTAGAGACAAATTATTACCAAATGTTTTACATTAACTAATTTTATCATTTCTTGAATGATGGTAAACCAATGTGGATTTAGGGATATTAATACGAACAACGTAATAAAACACTCATTTTCAATTTAAAATTTTAATTTTATACAATACATTTATTCAATTTAAAATTATGTAGATTAAATTTCAAAAAGAAATAATTAATCTTTTTTAAATCACTTCTTTAATTCATTTCATTTTGAATAATCTGGATTATAACATGCTATGATGTTTTTTTTTTAATTTTTTATTTATTATACAAATAGTAAATAAAGAATATTCCAGTAATGATATTTTTTAATTAAATAAAAGATAATTAAAAGAATTATAATTAAAGCTATATATATATATAAATAAATTCTTCACTTTAAATTTATTTTTCTAGTGTGATCAGAAAGAATATTTACCTAAAAGATGAAATAAATCGTTTTATCCTATTGATAAGGTAAATCAATTTAATCTAAATCTGAGATCATATGTAATATTATATATATTTTACATATAAAATTATATTAGACAATTATAAACAGACATTTTGTTTATAACAACTTTGCTTTTTTCAATTCATTTAATGTCTCTTGATGTCTTTGTTTAGCTCTTTTAACTTTAGATGATTCAATTTGTGTTGGTAATTTTTTTCTTAACATTTTTTGTACTTGTTCATTAATAGCTGGTACAATTTTTATATTATCAGGTATATGAATATAGCGAATATTTCTTGCTTGAACATGAAACATTTCATAATAAAATTCTTCATTAGAGGCATTACGAAATATTACATTATCTAAAAATATATTCATATATCTATAAAAAGAAAAATTAACATTAAAAAATAAAATAAATATTTAATTTATATTTATAATAATGAAAGTATAAAAATAAAAATAAATCAATATTTAGCCAATGAGCACAATTGCATTTTCTTTATTCTAATTGTTTATTTTGATCAAATATATATATGATATAGGAATATCATAATTTTATAGCAAAGAGTATAATAATATATTAATTAATTTCAATTTGTAAAAATCTAAATATCATAATATATAATTTTAAAACAAACCCATCAACAGTTTGAATTTTCCCAGTGACAGAATTTTCATTTCTTAAATCAATTGTAGTTACTTTATCTTGTAAAGCATGAACTAAACAGAGTAAACTATTAAAAGTAAAAAATTTCTCCTTTTTTGAGATCATCATTATAATTTTATTAAAATTAAAACAAAAATAAATAAACAATATAGTGAAGTTCTGTGAAATAAACAAATAAACAAATTTATAATAACTACAAATTTAATTCTCGTGGAAATTTTTTCTTTTGTAGCTAACTTCATATTTATATTTTATTGTTGTTTTTTTTAGTCTTTAAAATAAGATTAATTTTAATAGTTTTAAAACTAATATTTTTTTAATTTTAAATATAATTTATTATTAAAAAAATATTTGAAAATTTATTTATCATATTAACTTTATTTAAATTGCTATTTCCAAACATAAATAATTTTCACTATTAAAAAAAATGAAATTTGTTAAATATTTAAATTATAAATTATTATTATAAGTGTTATTATAATGTTTAATTTATTTTATATTATTATGCAGATATTATGATAAATCAAATCATATTAAAAATATGATTTTTATTCCGTAACCAATTCATTTCTAAGTAGCAAACTTGATATTAATCAACAAAGGTCAGTGCTCTAATAAAGTGTGAGAGAAAAAAACTTGTAAATTCCTTTGATTCCTTTATTCTGGTTTTTTTTTAATAAATTATTTTTATGAGAAAAAGACTTAAAGATATTTTTAATCTTTTCAAAGTGTTTTATATTAATTTTTCAGTTAAAATTTTGTACAATAATATGTAAAGGCAAGTTTTATTAGTTGTAAGTTTATTTTATTTATTTATTTTTAATATATTGTTAATATTCATATAATTTATTTAGTTTTAAATTATATTACCATCAATAATATTTGTTTTATATTTTTTGTAGATAATATTTATAATATAAAACTTTAAAAAAAAATTGACATACTTATTAAAAGACCATTTTTTTCTCTATTCAACCTCGATCGATAATTATATATATGAATGTATATTAGTTATTTTTACATATAATTTTTATATATATATATATATTGTATAATTACCATATATATAAATAGATAGATAGACTGATAGATTTTGTTTATTTTTTAAAAAATAACCTAATGAGGACGTGTTCTGTCATTGAATGGACCCTAAATGCCACAAAGGGTATTATTAATTTATATATAATAGAGTTATGGAAACGGAATCTGTAAAATCGGCGGCCTTAAGCGAACAAAGCTCCCGTTCGCGACGTTCAAGAAGTCATTCCCATCGAAATAATCATCGAAATAGGAGTACAAGGTATTAAAATATTCATATCTATATTCTTTGCTTTTCTATATTGATTATAAACAAACTATTTAAAGACAAATTAGTAAAAAATACTTTAAAAAATAAATAAATAATATTTTATTTTCTTATATTAAATTTAATAATTATAACATGCTATTTGTTTTTTTTAATTAATAATTTAATAGTTAAATTATCGAGTGACTCCTCTTTTTTTGAATTTGTGTATTTAAAATTTTAAATTATCTCTTATACTTACATAATTTTAGTTTTATTTCAAACTGTTTAATATTGTTAATTATTATTGTTATATCTAATTCTAACTATTATTAATTAATATGTGGTCTTTTAAAAATTTGATTTTATTATCTTAATTAGGAGCAGCAGAAGTCATCGTAAAACGGATGATTCGATGGCCCCATTTCAGACATCAGTGACATTAAGTGATGATAATAGAGATGGACAAGAAGTTATTGAAGTACAAATTCTTCCACAGGTAATTTACACTTAATTAAAATTATTTATATATATATATATATATATATATATATATGCAATTAGACAAATAATAATATTAAATTTTGTTTAAATAAATTGAGATTATACAAGTTTCTACTATGTTTTTCCCAACAACATTTTGTCCTAAATCCATTAAATCAATCCTATCATTTTTTATTATTATTTAATTGTAAATAAATAGTCAGATAATCAAATATTTTCTTAAAATATACTATTATTATTTATTTAAATATTTAAATAATTTTAAAACTATATTCAATAAACAAAATAGTAACATAGGAATAGATTATAACAATTTCTATAAATATAACAACGGATTATCGTTTTTAGGATGAAAATTGGGGTGAAAACACCACAGCAATCACTGGTAATACATCCGAGCCATCGGAATGTGAGGAGCTTCAAAATCAATGGCTGGGTGAACCTGATACAGGTCTGGGATTTGTTTGTCAACGCTACCTGGGCTCAGCTCTCACTGGTGTGTTATCTCTGGGAGCATTCCTTAGCCCATTGGCAATGGTTGTATTACCGAAATTAGGTTTTTTCCCACCGATTTCGCCAACAGTGAATGTTCAACGTCGCTTACAACTTTTAGCCTGTGGTGCCGAATGTAAAGGACTTTTAGTATCACTTGCATTTAAATTAATTTTATTAGCCGCTGGTGCGTGGGCGGTATTTTTAAGACGTCCCCAGGCGACAATGCCACGAATTTTTCTCTTTCGTGCTGTTGTTCTTGTCCTTGTGCTTGTCTCGACGTTTGCCTTTTGGCTTTTTTATATTGTCCAAGTGACAGAGGGTGCAATTGCATCCGCCACTGGTGAGGATCTTGTTGAGTATCGTGGTTTAGTCAGTTATGCATCCACATTCACTGACACTCTTCTATTTATTCATTATCTGGCTGTTGTTTTAATTGAAATACGTCATTTGCAACCGACATATTATATAAAAATTGTCCGTAGCCCGGATGGAGAGAGTAGAGCGTATTCAATTGGACAATTGAGTATTCAAAGAGCAGCCGTTTGGGTGCTGGAAAAGTATTATACAGATTTTTCCATTTATAATCCATATCTGGAACGATTTCCCGTTTCAAAATCATCACGAAAAGGTGGAGGAGGGACAAGTTTTAAATTTTATGATGTTGATGGTATTAACAATTCTTCAATGCAGGTATATTAATTATATTATATTAATCTGAAATTAAATAAATTATTTACACCTTTATTTATAAATTGATTTATTATTCGAATATCTAGCAAAGTCAATCTCGTGCAATGCTAGCTGCTCATGCAAGACGACGCGATTCAAGTCATAATGAACGTTTCTATGAAGAGCATGAATATGAAAGACGAGTAAAAAAACGTCGTGCACGATTAATCACAGCGGCTGAAGAGGCATTTACACATATCAAAAGAATACATAATGATCAAGGTAAAGTAAATTTAGATCAATAATTGAACTAATTATTATTATTTATTTCTTACTAACCTTACTGATTCTAATATTTCAAAATTAAATTGTTGCAAAATAAAAAGACAATCAGACGGTCAAATCACCTGTTCGTTGAATACAATATACATTTTATATACTCATATTCTGAATTAAATGAATTTAAAAAATGTTTTTCCTTGCCAATTTAAATGTATGTTATCAATATCGTACATTGAACCTAATATATATATATAATATAATAATTAAAAAAAATTAATGGCAAATTTTTCATTTTTTTATCTAGAAAATTTCTAAAGTTTTTACTTAATTAAGGAAAATTGTTTCATCCTTGTATTATTTATGTTATCAAAGTACTATTAGATATTTATATTGAAATATAATGATATGTGTATTTGTTTAGTTTCAGCAATTCCAATGGATCCCCATGAGGCAGCTCAGGCAGTATTTCCATCAATGGCACGCTCATTACAAAAATATCTCCGTGTAACACGACAACAACCTAGACATTCCGTGGAATCCATTTTAACACATTTAGCTGAATGTTTAAGTCATGATTTAACACCAAGAGCATTTTTAGAACCATTTCTTATCTCATCACCCGTTCTTCAGGTAAATGAATAATTCAATTCATATCTGTATAATATAATAATATTGTTAATTTATTATTATTATTATTATTATTATTATCATTTTTTTATAGAATGAAAAAGAGCAGAAAGCAGTGCAAACATGGGCATTAATTTGTGAGGAGCTCCTATCGAGACCGATATCCCAAGGTGTGACATTCCAATTGAGACAAAACGATGTCTCGTTATTATGTCAAATACGTTCTATACCGCATTTTAATATTACAGAAGAGGTCGTTGATCCAAAATCAAATAAATTTGTTCTTCGTTTAAATAGTGAAACATCTGTGTGACATGAATATATGTAAATATTTTTTTCCACTCACACAACAACTATCTTTAATCTGTAAAAATAACGATAAATTTATCAATTTATTATAATAATTTATTACACATAGATTTATTATAATAATTTTAATTTTTTTTTTTTTAATTTTAACAAATGAAAATACATATCGTTCGAGATTATTTTATACGTATATTCCTATATATTATTATTTTAAAAATATGTATATGCAAAAAAGTTGATTCGCTAGATAATTATCAAAAAATGAATAAACAAATAAAACATAATTACAATTATACTCAAATAACTCGTTAATCATATTTTAAACCAATTATTACTTATTTTGTTAAATATATATATATATTATATATAATCAATAAAAAAAAATTTATTTTAATATTTTTAATAAAAATTAATACATTTATATTAAAATGAAAAAATATACAATTAAATTATTTTGACAAATAATAATTCAAAGATTATTTGTAAATAATTAAAATTTGTTTATTTATTATTTTAAAAATAAAAATAAATATCGCATTGTATATATATAGATATATATATATATGTACTTAATTATTTTTAATTTTTGTAATCTATGGACAAGTTGATCATTTTTTTAGATTTAATCATTCTCTTTTATGAGTAAATTGAAAGGTGGTAGATTAACTCTTATTCCTGTACTTTTTCATTTTTCTACCTCTACATATAAACGAATAAATTTTATTTTATTGTTTAAATCGATTACTTATATATTGATTGTATTTTTGTGTGTGTGGAGATAAAGAATAGTTAAAATGGTCTTGTTTGCAATAAATCGTGAATGAACAAAAACATTAATAAAATATTTAAATGAATATTTTGATGAGAATCACGAACCAAATTCTGACCACTTTTTCTTTTCACAAAACAAGATATATGTTAATTTTTTATTTTTTATTTTTTATAAAAAAATTAACTCATAGTTTATATCATTGTCAAACAAAATCAAAACCTTAATTATTTACTAAATTATTTATAAATTGTATTTTATATATATATATCATAATGGAATTTAAGGAAAAGTACTTATATAATACTCATCAAGTGTATAAAAAAGAAAACTAATAGACTAGTTTTATATCATTAGTCAATTTTTATATTATTATTATTATTTATTAAAAGTATATTTATAGTGCAATATTAAGAAAACTTTTTCTTTGTTTATATAAAATGGGAGAATATTTTTATAATCATTCCATTTCATAAAAAGTCTTAAAATTATTTATTTAAATATCAATCTCATTATTTTATAATCATATAGAATGTTTTTTTTCATATTTCAATTCCCTTACATGGAAAAGTACTTATTTATATAAGAATTTAAAAAAATAAAAAAATTAATATAAGAAATTGAAAATATATATAAATAATAATTAAGGTCAAGTAAACCAATATTTAAGAACAATTATTATAGAAATTAATATATAATAATTGAAAAAAATTGAATTGGCAGATGTTTACATTGAATATTTTTCATTAATACTAAATAAATATATAACAATTCGAGTTTAAATATCCTGACATTTAATGTTATATAGCTTATTAGTTTATTTTTAATATTTTTTTTTAAAATTAAAATATATACAATTTCAGTATTATTGATAAATATAACTAAATATTTAAGTGGACAAATTTTAATATATAGAAATTTCATAGGAAAAATGGATAATATTCATATATTTTCTTAAAATTAGAAAATTTCAAACATACTAATATTTACTTTATCTTAATTATATTTTTCTTATTAATTTAATTATATATATCTTAATAAAATACTCAATTTATATCTAACAGTATGAAAAAAAATATTCTATTTTATAAAAAATAACGTAATATTTATCATTATATAATTAATATTATATAAATTTACGAATATCATTTTGTCATGTATTAATATTGTATAGTCAACATTATATCATTATTAATCATATCATTATCATCAATCTCAATTAAAATGTAAGCTTTATGTCGTTGTGAAATTGTGCATTTTTTTATATTATATTTATATATATATATATATATATATTTAAAGTTAAATTTTGGAGGTATTCAGTATTCATTATTTCTTTATGAATATATATATATATATTTATGAGACAAAAATATTTCTGATTTATTTCATTTCCTTTTTTTATTTTGATTTTCTTTAACCTCCATATTTATACTCTTTTAATTGTAGATTAAAAAATTTATAAAAATCTTAAGTTATAATTGCGATTAATGAAATTTGAATTTCTATATTTCGGTGCCATTTTCAAAAGAGTTCTGCAAAGGCCATTTTGGGTGTCTTAATTGATTTCGAAATTTTTTCGAATAAATCGATCTACAATCATTTTGAATAATTGTAATATTATTTATAAGAAAATTATTTGTATTGTAACAATTCACAATAACTCAAAAAAAGATTAATAGACAAAAACAATAATTTACTAATAAAAATATGAAACATAAAAATTTCAATGGTTTTTACTTATCATACAACATTGATGCTCACAAATGCTTTTTAAACATTAAAAACTTTATTTTTAATTTATTTTGCAAAGATAATTTGTAATTTGTAATCAATATCAATTTGATTTAACAACACTTATCGTGCTTTAAAGTAAAATATTCAAAAGTTTTGTTACGTATTCGTTGTGGAATTAATTAATTTTTTTATTAGTTTTATGTTACATAAATTTCGGTAAGTAGGTTTATACGTAATAAATAATATAATTTTGATGTTTTACTGTTTATTAGTTTAATTTGCAGTAAATTTCTAATTTTTTTGTAAAGGGCGTCAATTTTGTTTTACCCGGGGTGCTCAAAACCCTAGAATCGCTCTTAAATATATTCATATATATATTTTTTTGAAACTTATTATTTCAGGCACTAACACTTGCACTAATTCTATATTTTCTAAATTTCTTTCAGATATTGACTATCTCTTAAATGAGTTGATAATAAAAATGATTTTATTTTATGCTTTGTATGTCTTTTTGATGATTATCATTTCATTTATTATTTATCATTTAATTTTATTAGATTTAAAAAAAAATAGAATAATTTATATGATTATAAAAACTTAATAAATTATTGTCATTTATTCACGTTCATGACATGAAAATGAAATAGATTTAAAGATTAAAATTTTAATAATTTACAAATGTTTGCCAACTTTCATTTATAAAAAAATTTTAAAATATAAATTAAAATAATTTATTTTAATTAAAAATTATTATAATTTAATAAAATATATTAAAATTATTTGAGTATGTATATAAATATATAATAATATTATTTATATAAATATATATAGTTACAACACTTATGCATACTGTCAAACTTTTTAATTAAAAAATAAAAAAGTAAATAAACATTTGAATATAATATAATATATTATCTAAGACTTCAATTTCTTAAATCATTTTTATTTGTTATATTATTTCAGAATTATGTTATTTTCATCCTATAATAAATTATTGATACAACCAAAATATCGATTTCATGCTTGGTTAAGTTATGTTTGGAATAGGTAAAAAGAAGATAATAAATTTAAAATTATAATTCAATTAAGATGTTTTTTTTTTATTGTTTAGAGTAGATAATGATAGAATAAAACAAATTGGTATAGAACAAGCATGTGCTGAATGGTTAATGAAAAATGGTGCCCTCGTTAAATGGTCCAACACTCAGGATTATCTTACTAATTACAATGGTTTACAAAAAGAAATTGATTTAGGTGAAAAAAATACAATTGAAGAAATTGATGCCACTGAAAGTTCAATAAATCATATTGGATTCGACTATTTCAGTAATTTTTGATTATTATTGATTATTTCTATATAATTATATATATATATATATATATATCTTTTAGAAAATGATTTCTAAATTCTTAAAACTCAAAAAAAAAATAAAATAAGAATATCAATATAATAATTTATATTATTTTCATTATTTTCGATTTTTTTAGATGGTTGTAAGAATATAAAAAAAATAAAATTCGAAAGATGTTCCATTTTAGATGATCGTGCAATGATTAAATTAAATTTATTAAATCATTCATTAAATCATTTAATTATAATTCGATGTGGAAATATTACTGATCAAGGAATTAAATCATTAAGTGATTTAAGGTTAGTCATACATATAAAATTATCTAAATTTTCTATATATATATTAAGGCGCCACATGGTGGGAGATAGCGTAGGTGGCTCACATTCTTGTGGTCCCGGGTTCAAGTCCCGACGGAGTCAACCCAGCCTCCAGGATCAACATTGGGAAGCTACTTGATAAAAAGTAGCGCCTCCGATCAAAAAAAATCAAGGTAAAGGTTGATAGGACCCGTCCTACTGATCATAGGACATCTCATCATTTATATAACCGACTTGATAGGTGTTGTCCTTGCGAAGGATGTAAAAAAAAGTCAGAATTATATATATATATATATCGCATCCCGCATCTCATCATCCACTTTGTGTTCAATTAAACTTGGCAATGCTTAAAGAAATCTGTGCATGTACTACAACGAATATAAAAATATTGTTTTAAATCAATATTTTGTTTATGTTTATATGAATATATATATATATATATATATATATATATACTTAATCATTCTAAAAATAGAGAAATTAGTTAATTTTAACATTTTTTTTTTATAATTTTATTTAAAAAAATTAATAATGATTTTAATGTATAAAGTTATCAATCATTTCATGTAAAGAATAAAATATAATTAATATATTTTCCATTTTTTTTTTTTAAATATGTTTAATAAATATTTTCTATTTGTTTATTTTAGTAATTTACATCATCTTGAATTAAAAGAATTAGTTGATGTGCAAGATCTTAAAAGTTCAATTGATCACATATCTAAAAAATTAACAAAATGTTGTATAATTTTTGATAATAACAAAATAAATTGTTAATATTTTTTATTATGTATAAAATGATAACCGCCGAAATTAAAAAAAAATGAAGTTTATTTATAATTACATTTTTCTTTTGTTTAACTCGTATCTATTTGTAAATATTGTAATCAAATATTATTATATGTCAATTATTTTAAAAGAAATGGAGCACATAAAAATAAAATAAAATAAATAAACAAGAGAAAAAAATGTATTGTTATTTAATTGTATTTTTGTAGTATATTTATAATTTTTAATTCAATAATAAATATAACAACAATAGTTTATTGTTTTGGTTGTTAATCTGATAAATCGATAAGAGGTGGCGTTGAATTCTCATTTGAAGTATGAATACTAGAAACATCCATTTTTTCATCATCTTCATCTTCTCTATTCTCTAAAGTTTTTGTAATATTACATGCAAGCTGAAGTGCTTTTTGCATTTCCTTATCAGTTTCATATTCCAATTGTGTTAATTTTTCTCGTGTTGCATTAATTAATTTTTCACGTTGTTTTAAATTACTATGTGTTGCTATTTTCATTGAATTTAAATTTAAAAATTTTAATTCATTTGAAAATATTTTACAACATTTTTCAATTACTTTTTCTAAATTTTCTAGTTGTTGTTGTTCATAATTATCCTCATCAATGTCAATTATAATTTCATTATTAAAATGTTCACAAAAAACTAATAGAAACAAATCAAAAATATTTCTTTTTCTAAAAAAAAAAAAAAAAAAAGATATCAATGAAATAGAAAATAGAATGTGTTATACTCACTTAACATAAAAGATGAAATGAACTAAATTCACATTCTGATGTTCACTTGATTGATGGAATTCAATCAGAGTTCCATTGAGTGACGGATTTCTGTTACTCAAATGAAAATAGACTGTCTGATTGAAATATGATGTGAAATTGAGTTGTTTTAAAAGAAATTCATTCAAATCATTTATTTGATATATTTTATTCTTTCCAATTAAATTAATATGGAATGAATATCGTTCACTTGAAACTTTAATAGCAAGAAAATCTTCCACTATATTAACAAAAATACATTCAATTCACTAATTTAATAATTTTATATATGTATAATATATATTTCATCAATAAATTTAATGTAATTAACATGGAAATCCAATAAATATTATATAAATATGTTTATATTATTGAAGGCGGCACAGGGTAGCTGGTTCACATTCTCGTGGCCCCGAGTACAAATTCTGGGCCTGATAAGGGAATTTCTATAGATGGGGTGTATGGGACGGAGTCAGTCAGCTTCAGAGATGAATATTGGCAAGCTATTTTTTAAAAAGTAGTGCCTCCGATCAAGAAAATCAAGATAAAGGTAGATAGGAGCCATTCTACTGATCATAGGACACACCACATTAATATAATCAACCTGATAGGCGTTGTCCTTGCGTGGAACATACAAAAGTCGGAGGTTTTTTTGTATATTATATTATATAAATATTAATAATTGAAAAAAAATTAAAAGGAATAAATTTTTTTGTGAATGTTCTCTTTGTATAGCCATAACAAAATTTCATTTAATAATAATTGAATAAATGGGCTTTCAAGTAAACAAACATTTGCAGAAACGTGTTTTCTTTGCTTTCAGTAACCTTAAGGAGGGCAATCTGTGCAGGGACTGTTTTTTTCCTGATACCGGCTTGTGTTATTCCTAGATTCTAGGTAATTCTTAATTTGATTATAGATATCTTCATGTTATACACTGAGTTTGGGGGGAGGGGGGACTGGATTATAAAATTTTAATGGACATTCGGTTTTAAATTGGACTTATTTTTAAAAAATTAAAAATAATATGGTATTTTAGAATTTCATAATTGAAAAGAAAAATATAGAATCATTAAATGAAAAATAAATTATCAATATCATATCTGTAGTAGGTAAAAAAAAGGTGTTTCATTATTAGGGTTATGAACAAAAATAAATTCAAATAAAATAAAAAAAAAAATGAATGGCATGGCAAAAACCAATTAGAAATTGTATTTAATATAACCTTTTGGTGTTTCAGATGTAAATGGTACAAGAAGACCCGTTAAATAATCTTTTGGTGTTAATATCATTGACGGGGTTTGAAGTGTTTTATATGATTTCCCTTTAAGCTGATCTAGAAAGAAAGAAAGAAAGAATTATAATGAATTTAATAAATTTTATCATAATTCATTGTAAAAAGAAAAAAAAACATGAAATAAATAAATTACCATTATTTTCTTCTCTATAAAATATTATACTTGTAATTTTTAAAAAGATATTCATTGATTCCGATTCTTGAAATATAACTAAAAAAAAAAAAAAAAAAAAAAAAAAAAAAATATTAATAATAATTTAATGTAACCTTCTTCAAGCTTGATTTGCTTAAAAATGATGAACACATTGTAAAAGACATCTGAACACGACATTCACACCAAAATCGTTCGCCTTTAATACAGTTATGGACCATGTAAGATACGGTAATAATGAATAATTTTGTTTTTCTTGATGTACCTAATGTACCTACCAGTTTACACAACAAAAAAGTAAGAGGCACTTGGATTGGATTCTTTGAGATTTTCATAAGTGATCAACGAGTAATGAGCGAAGCTTTTATATTCTTTGCCGATGATTTCTGTCTGCCAAACATTGCAAACGTGTTCAACTTGCTTATGCCTCATGAATTTTTTTTTTTTTATTCTTAAGAAAATATAAGTATATAATATAAACAACAAATATGTGTGTGTGTGTGTGTGTGTGTTTCTTTTCTTTTGGAAATGTTAGTGCATACATGTAAATATTATCCAAAGTCAACGGTAAAATTGCCATTCCCCCTCCAACATAATGGATATTGTGTGTTGGATGGTGAATGGCCAATAAATTAAACTTTTAGTCCACTTGAGTTGTTCGTCAAAGATCGAAATAATAATAATTGAGACTATTTCTTCTTTTTTCAAATATTGCTATTGCTATTGCTATTGCTATTGCTATTGCTATTGCTCTTTCAATGTCTGTGCATCACGACTTGCTATGTCAACGAATTATATAATATACAATATAATATTAACTAATAAGAGAATGAACGGGTGGAATTGGTTAACGTATGGGCGTATTGGGTTTTGTTTTTGTTTGTTTAGTTATTTTCTTACTCGTTAGTTCTTACATTTCTTACATAATCAAGTTTCGATATTCTGGATGAACGTCGAAGGTGGTCCATCTACACAGCTTTAATTTAATCTTTATTTTTATTTGTAATTTGCTAACATTCAGCATTAACTTACTTATTTAACTTTCTACCATAAATTTTCCATGTTGTTTTTTTGTCATTAATTTTAATCACTTGATCGTAAGCAAATAGTAATGCATTCTTTCTATAGAATTGGTGACGCTTATACCTCAACGCTGACGCTTATCAACAATTTTAGGTTTTGTCAGTCAGTGTATCCTCTACCATCAACGTCGTGATAACTCGTATACCTTGTTCATTCCTCCATTCTTATTCATTCTTATTGGTGCAATGTTCGTTTTTGTTTCAACTTCTTTACGGACGCCCTGAATTGTCACTCACTAACTTTGGTTCCTCCCAAATATGTTTTGTTTTCTCACATCTCGTTTTTTATACTAATCATCTCCTTCTTTTCAATTCTATTGTACTTAGTATATAACTTTCTATTTGTAGTCATCCTCATTTCTTATATTTACATCATGTCACCACTTTATAAGTCCATCATTCATGATTTTTCTTTCTGCTGTTTTCCTGATTCCCTAAAGATTCTTTTGCAACATCGTGAATGTTTTCAATTTATTTTCGTTGATATAATTATTCTCCATTATATGTTATTCATCTATTTATTTGTAAATTCACATTTTTTTTTTTTTTTTTTTTGTAAAGTACCATTTTTATATAATTGCTGAGTTGTCACATTTGTCAGACTATCTAAATGATTTTTTTGTTGCTTTACATTATTCTTTTCCGCAACTAATGTCTCTCTCTCTCTCCCTGTATATATATATCTATATATCTCCTATCCGTATAATAAAAAAATTTATTAAAAACAAAACAAAACAAATACTTATTAGTTTTTGTTAATTCTAAACTAATAAATAATTAATTCTATGCTTACTTACCAAGTAGATAAGCTGTTTTATCTGGTTGTATTTGTTTGGTATAATTCCACCCATCATCAGTTAATACAAACATTTGTACATTATATTGTGTAGTTATATATTTATTCAATTCGGAAAATTCATTATTTTTATTTTCAATAAAATGTGCTGTTAAATTTATATCCATTAAAACACTAAAACAAATAAAAAAATTATATAGGTATTATTTTTATTATTATTTGAGGGCTTTAAGATTTAAATGTAAAGTAAGTATATAATTTTTTTTTTAAAGATAATGTCTATTTTTTTAAATTGATATTCATTTAATAATTAATGAATAAAGAAATATTAAAATTTATTCATGTGGGATTTAATATTCGATAAAAAAAAAGCGTCATTTACTGTTAATTTATTAAGATAACAACAGATGGCGGTAAATCAATTCTACTTTCATTAATTAATTCAATCAAATCATCACTATTATATATATTAACCAATTTTTACCGACCGACGATAGTAAGGGAGGTATTGTTTTCACACCAAATTTCACATGTGGAGATTTTTACATATCTCCACGAATCATGCATTTTCTTATCAGAAAAAAGTATTTTTAGCATGATGTCTGTCCGTCCGTCCGTCCGTCCGTCCGTCCGTATAGATGTGTACAGCCTGAACGGCTCAACCGATTTTGATGAAATTTGGTATATTTACTTAATGCATCAGTGGGATGAATTGATCAACTTTTGGTGCAAATCCGGAAACCGGAAGTGGTAGTATTAGCGATCGACGATAAGAAGGGAAGGGTTATTTTCGCACCAAATTTCACATAAGGAGATTTTTTTACATATCACCACGAATGTATTGGTTTTATCATCGGGAAAAATCATCTTCATTATGTTTTTCTTAATTTAAAATTATATGACGTCACCCATCCCTTCATGACGTCACAGCCTCGGGTAACGCCGGCTACTACAGCTATATATTATAAATAAAATAAAATTAAAAATATTTATGTTCTATCCATATCTGTTTTTTATTACATTAATAGATATATTAAAATTATTTGAAATTGTTTCTGTAGCTGGAAATTAATTTACTTCAAACCGTCGGTCGGTTCGGACCTGGCCACAGGTCAACTTATTTACCTTCATATGAAATCATTTTTTCATCTCTTATTCAATTAGATTAGAATTCATTCTCCTATGCTTCTTAGAGTATCCCAGCTAGAATAGTCACGACGAGAGCTTTTAGACGTCGAATCGACGTGACTATTCTGACTGGGATTTTTGTTCAGTTCAAATCTAGATTTGATTTTGCACAGTTCAACGCTCAAGTGGTGGTTGTAAGGTCTTTCTTTTTTACTCTATGATCTACGTATATAGCTTTGTCCCTCAACGAGTAAGTAAACACCATCGAGAACCTAGACCAACTAACGCAATTTAAGATGGGAAATAGATTTAAGAATCTCATGGAAAATATAAAATATATTGCTAAATTAAACAACCTGAATTCCCATAATGAAGATGAATTGAATGAAATAACTGACCAATTTAAACAAAAACTGCAAGTCCAATCAAAACGTCTGAGAAGATATATGGAGAGAGCCTGTTAAGAAAACAGCAAAATTAGCAGTTTACCAGAAATGAGAAAAACTTTTACAGAAATATAATGACTAAATCGTCTTACAATGACAAAGTGACAAATAGAGAGCAACACAAAGGATTTAATTGTCAAGCTGACTCGTTAAGAGGAGAGAGAGAGAGAGAACCTTTTGTGTAACAGAATCAACGAAATGGTAAAGAGGGTAGTACCTCTTTACCAATTGAATGGCACAATTGAAAGATGTTCTCAGGAAGACTAAAAACTGGAAAGGATATGATCCATAACTGTAACTGTAACACACTTAATGCCATTTGCAATCCTTTGGGATATTGGTAAATGGTCGGAAACTGATCTCAAAGATCTTACAAGATCCCTAAATGTGAAAATGACTCTATAGAGTTTGCTACACGCTAATTCTGCTAAAGAGAGAACGATTATTCCAAGAAATCAAAGAGGGAAACGTTTACTTGACATAAAAGAACTATGCAATTTTCAAATTTTAAATCTTACTTCGATACTTGTATATAAATAATAGCCATCAACACTTGGGCAATACCTGTACTCACTTATTCGTTTGGAACAGTGAAATGGTCAGATACTAACCTCGATGAACTCGATAGAACCACCCGAAGACTTCTTACAAAATTTCGCTGTCTACATCCAAACTCTTCTACAACAAGAAAAGAAGGTGGAAGAGGATTGATCGATATATTCAACCTATGCAGATCAATAGAAGCAAATATGAGGAACAGAATTCGAACATCTGAAGACGAACTTATGAAACTCATAACTCAAGTAGACAAGGGCTATACTCCCCTACACCTGAATGAGAATGACTTCATAATTAATAAGAAGGAAAGGGAACCCTGGAGAGAGGTAAAATACTTCACGGAAAATTTCCAAACTTACTCGAAAACGGGAACGTGGATAAGGATGCTTCCTTCAGGTGGCTGAGAGATGGAAACCTTTATCCGGAGACTGAAGGTTTTATTATAGCCATCCAAGACCGGGTAATTCGAACTAAAAATTACGAGAAATATATATCCTAAAGACCAACGTTGAGGACAAGTGTAGGAAATGTGGCATAGTTGGTGAAAATATTGAACATATAATGGGAGGATGTTCTGCGTTGGCTGATAATGCCTATCTAAATAGACACAATCAACTTGCGAAATTAGTTCATCAACAACTGGGCATAAAATATGGATTGTTAGACATTACCAGCACCAGTCCTAGAGAAATCCAACATCATCCTTTACTGGGACAGACCTGTATTCACTGACAAGTCAATTGATTACAACAGACCTGATATCCTTCTCATAAACAACAACACATACACAGCCACAATAGTTGAAATAGGAGTCGCCCTCACACATAATCTCAATAAAATTGAGATAGAGAAAAAACAGAAATATGAGCAACTCGCTTTTCAACTGAAAAACATATGGAAGCTCGACCACGTATCTATTTGTCCATTAGTGATGTCTGCAGAGGGAGTTGTCTCCAAGACCTTCCATTTTAAAAAATATTGAGAAACTTCAACTTAATACAAACATCTTTACGAATGGCCAAAGAGCAATTTTATTACAAACTTGCCATATCGTACGAAAGTTTCTCAATTAAAAAGCACCCCACCACAGATATGTGAACCTTTCCACATCGACCGAACCTAATCCAAATAACATCTCAGGGATAAGTCAATATTTCCAGCATCAATGCTGAGAAAGTTATATATATATATAAAAATAATAATAGTGATAAGTGATAAGTCTATAAATTATTAATTTACATGAAAAATTCTCCAAATCAATATTTATATTCTTATCCTTGTAAGTTCGTATTGGATTGGTCAGATAGAATAACAAACAATATAAATATTTATATCTTGGATTTCGAATAGCGAATCAAGAAAATTCACCTATCTATTAATTTTATTAACTTATGAATATTCGTAAGTTTGCGTGTTTCTTCTCAATGTGATTCCCTCTCCTCCTCCTCCTCCTCCTCCTCCTCCTCCTCCACATATTCACTTTCTATTTTCTTTCTTTGATAACGTGTCAAAAAGAAGAAGAAGAAGAAGAAGGAGTTTACCTATATAATATATAAAATCATTTCATTTGAATATTATATAAAAATTTACATAAAATATTGAAATAATATTCCAATCAAAAAAAAAAAAAATAATAATAAAAAGATAATAATATTATTATATCTAATAAACATACAACAAAAACATTTTTATAGAATACTTGTATACACAACTTCTACAATTTATCTATCTATCTATCTCTCTCTCTCTCTCTCTCTATATATATATATATATATATATATATATTATATTTTTACTTTTAAATTAGAAAAAAGGTTTTTGGAGATTAAAGTTAATGTTATCTCGTTATGTGGTTTTTCACAAATCTCCACATTTCATCTCATTATGATTTCAAAAAAGTGGTTTTACCGTTAACGTGGGCGCGTGTATATGTGTGTGTGTTTGGGGGGGGGGGGAGAAATCTTATTATAACAAAATTCCGGAAAACAGTAAAACCGATTATAATCAAATTGTATATTAAGGGTTCTAAAGGGGTCGTTAACGACCTGACAACATTTTCGCTTAAATATATTCATAAAGAAAACAAATAAATAAATATTGAAAAAAATAAAAGGGACATATGTACATATTTGCAAATCTATAAATAATATATAATTTTAAATATGAAATTAATTCTAGAAAATTTTATTTTACGAATTTCATGTCTTTTATGATTTAACATTTAACAAATTTTGTTAAACTTTAAATAACTAAGAAAATGAGATTTATGATTTATTTTATCTCTCATGAACGTATATGTAGATGTAGATATGTGGTACAACATACAATATATTATACATTTAATTTATATATATATTATTATATAAAGTTAAAGTTGCGTAACGTAACTTTAACGTTTTTAAAAAAGGTTTTAGCTCCAGTGAGTACGGTAGTGAAATATTCTACCATAGCAACTGAGCAAGTTAAAGTTTCAATAAAAAGTAATCTTTACTTTTTAAGTTTATTGGTAACTTGTTAGCACAATTAATGCAGCAAATCAAGCAAATGGATCGTTGAAAATAATACAATATACTTAAATGTATTATAGCGATTATATTATTATTATTATGTGAATAGATAACAAATGCTCGACTCATCATAACGTGAGTTAACAAAGAACGGATTGAAAATGTGAAGCGCTGTCAATTATAATCAATTTAATTCATGACGTCATGAATTCTGCTGGCGTTGCAGAATCTGAGTCAGATATATATCTATATATTTAATATGACAGTGTCCGTCTGTACGCAAAAAACTCCAGAGCCTAAAATACAAGGAGTAGGGTAACCAAATTTTTCTGAGGTGAAGGGTACCTCAAATGAGATGAAAAATAAAAAAGAAATTAGAATCTCAGGTAACTCCTGAGCTGAGCTGCGGGTGTTCCATTTTCCAGATATATATATATATAAAAAGGAGAGTGTTTGTATGTATGTAATTTGTTTACTTTTTTGCTGTCATAGAAACAGATATATTATTATATATAATTAGAACATCTCTCTCTCCCTCTATTTAAAATTTTAAAAAATGGAGTGTTCTAGCCAAATTAAGAAATTTAAATGCCTTATGCAACATTGATAGGTAAATGAATTGAACTGGAAGAGGAGACATGTGATTAGGGAAATTGGGGAAAAATCAACCGAAATGTAATTAAACAAAAAAATTCAAGAATTATTATACGGATACGACTTACATACAATTAACATACAAAATGTAGAATTTGAAAAAATATAAATATTTAAATACTTAAGATCTCTAATCTCGAAGGATAATAATATTCGAGAAGCATTTAAATCGACGTTGTAATTGAGTAACGCCTGTTATTATTCAGTAAAGGGGACAGTAGGGTGTCCCGAAGACCTTTTTGGGACAGAGCACCTAAAAACGGGACAATCCCGGAAAAACGGGACGTTTGGTCACCCTATCGATGACTCTGGGAGACGAGAGTAGATTTAGAGTATTTGTGAGATTAATATTGTTCTCGCAGCATTTATAGGCCAAAAGAAGATGAGGTCACAGGGGGATGGCGGAGATGGCATAACGAGAAATAATGTCCAGATATAGTTAAGGTTATAAAATCGAGAAGGCTGGGATGGGAAAGGGACGTGGTTGGAATTGGAGAAACCGATTGGGAAACATCCGGTGGAAGACCAAGGACCAAGGTGGGTGGACAATGAAGGAAGGGACATGGGAGAGATGGGACAGGGTAGGATTTGGTTATAGATCAGGATATAGGGACGCTTAGAGAAATGTGGATGCTGCGGCTAAGAACTTTCGAAAACTGTATAGACACAGAGTTAGATAAATATAACATATACAATAATAATATATAATCAATTTACTGATTAAATTAAAATATACTTTACAAGAAAACAAATACATGTCTTATCTACTTATACTGATTGAAACAAAATGGATGAAAACCTTTTACATACAGACTTTCAACCAAATACTATGTATCACTCGGGGTACAGGGGGCGGATACTAATATAAATCAAATTGAATTGAATTAATAAGTTAATAAGATATTATAAGTATTCATACATGTGGACTTAGATAATAGTATGTAGTAGTAGTAGTAGTAGTAGTAGAGTAGTAGAGGCTGTGAAAAAATAAAGATGATTGATTGAATTAATTGAATTTCATTTTTATTTTTAAATCTTTCTTAATTGACAAAATTGTATTATAGACTGACTAGAATTATTATAAATTGTCCAATGTTGAATGTAGGATGCAATCTGAAGAAGAGTCTTAAGATTAGATTAAAAAAATATTTAGGTCCCTATGTACCATGTAAATACTTTAAAAGAGAAAGTAAAAAATTGTATATTGGTATTTATAGGCAATCGGAAAATTAAAATGATAAAATTTGATTTGGTAGATGAATTAATTCTCCATTCGATATATTCGAGTTGTTTAATTAAGGCCCTATTCATGTTTAAATGTATGGTAATATGGTGTATACTGTATAGGATGGGAAAAAATTATAATAACGATATATATTCTCTCTCTCTCTCTCTCTTAAATAAATTTAATCCCTTATTCACAACTAAATATAAAATTAATAGAACACGCGGAGCACTTCACTTCATTCTTAATGGTTCGTTGGTTGATTGAATGTAAAATTTTTAATTTCCTATTTTTTAGAATCATTTTTAAATCAGAGAATAAAAACATCCGGTCTTTTGAATGATCTTAAATATAATTTGATTTTATCAGAATGTGTTTGAATTAAAATAAATAAATAAACGGATATATTTAATGTTTATTTATTTATTTATATTATTATGTAAGTAATTACAAATGTTTTTTTGTTTTTGTTTTTATTTTCTAATTTAATCTGTGTATAGGTAGATATTTATACAATAAAATATATTAATTATAAATAAATTTCATTATTTTTTTTCTTACATATATAATATGTAGATAGAAGAAATTTATTAAAGGTATCTTTAAAAAAAAAAAAAAAAAAATTTAAGAATAAACTTCTCTATATTTATTATGTCTTCAAGTTATCGGGCACACATGAATAATTATTACTAAACACATAGACATGTGTAAATATTACTTTATATAAATAAATAAATAAATCGTTTTTTTTTTTTTATAAAATGAGTTAATAAATGCAATCTATTTCAATCTATAATATTCAAACAGAAAATGTAATTATAATAAATTCAAAACAATTATTTTTTATAGATTTGCAAATATGTACAAATGTCCCTTTTATTTTTTTAATATTTATTTATTTGTTTGTTTTCTTTATGAATGTATTTAAACGAAAATGTTGCCAGGTCGTTAACGATCCCTTTAGAACCCTTATTAAACAATTTGATTATAATCGGTTCTACGTACTGTTTGGCCAGAATTTTGTTATAATAAAATTTCTTCCACCCCCCCCCCCCCACCAACACACACAGACACACATACACACGCGTCCACGTTAACGGTAAAACCACTTTTTTTGAAATCATAATGAATTGAAATGTGGACATTTGTGAAAAAAAAAACGCATATGTGTTGTGAATCGGGATTATAATACCAAAAGCTCTGACACATTTTCTAATCTCGACCTGCTCTTTCGAATGCTCCATGACTTATTTAAAAGTAGTGTTCGCTTAACGATCCATCTCCTTGTTAGTTATATCGTTAAATAATAATAATAATAATAATAATAATAATCTTCCATTGAATTTAATATTATCAGTAGTTTGCTTGCAAAGAAAATAGAAATGAAAGAAAAATGAAAAAAAGATCTGGAGCATCTCCACTTGATTATCTCGCAAATTTGAATTGGATTATAAATAACATAAAATTAATTGAAATTAAATTATAAATTAAAATTAATAAATAATAAATTATTAAACCAGCGCGTGATTGACCCTTTATTGATGGCACCACGTCACGTGCTGGCACGTGATTTGCAGTCTTGTTAAAAAATTAATTCCGGTACTTTCATCGATTCATTCAAGCTGAAATTTTTTCTATATATACCAATCGTAGTTTTATACAATTTTTACTATCTCGCCAGAGATAGTATTGCGATCACGAAAATTTTCGATGTTGAGATTTTGATGTTTTTATACGTTTTGAAGGTTCCTGAATCATTTTCACTAAGGTTGAGAAAAATGTCTGTGTGTGTGTGTGTGTATGTGTGTATGTGTGTATGTATGTAGGCAAGATTACGCAAAAACGGTTTGAGCTAGAATGATGAAATTTGGTACATGGACATTATTCAAAATTCATAGTTTTCTATCAACTTTTGAGAAATGTAGGTCAACCGGAAGAGGGTCATTACCTACAACGTTTTGATTTTTTTTCCTCTAAAGTGACCGTAAAAATAAAGATATATGTTTGATAATTTTTCACATGATTAATAATTGTATAAAACTGCTATATATAGAATTTCAGCTTGATTGATTCGCTGAAATTACCAGAATTAAATTTTTAACACTGCAAATCTCACGCGCCAACACGTGACGTGGTGCCATCAACAAAAAGCCAAACATGCGCTGGTTTAATATTTATTATTTATTATTTATAATTTATAATTAATTAAATTTAATTTAAATATAATATATTATGTTATTTAATCCAATTCAAATTGCGAGATAGTCGAGTGGAGACACTCCAGCTAATTAATCATGTGAAAAACTATCAAACATTTACTTATCTTTATTTTGACCGTCAGTTTAGAGGAAAAAAAAAATATGAAAACATGGTAGGGGTAATGGTACTCTTCCAAATGAGCTACATTTATTTTTCAAAAGTTGATAGAAAACTACCAAATTTCATGATTCTAGCTCAAACCGTTTTTGCATAATCTTCTCTACACACAGACAGACAGACATTTTTCCTCAATCTAAGTGAAAATGACTCAGGGACCTTCAAAACATATAGAAATATCAAAATCTCGACATTGAAAATTTTATGTGATCGCAATACTATCATCATCATCTCTGGCGAAGATGGTAATGATGAATAAAATAGAATTGATTAATATTTGTATTTATATTTTGTATAATAATCTTCTTATAATATATATAAATAAATCTCGTGTCATCTCGGTTTTAGAGATGGTACTCCTCCGAAAAGGAGAGACCAATTTGATTGAATGAAATTTTGTTGATTGCAATGATGAAGAGATGAAGAGTATTCTATTTATTACATGTACCTACATCCTCCTAAACATTTGCACAAGTATGTATGTGTAAATAGAAGGCATCAATAGTCGAAGTAAATTTAAAATTCAAAATACCAGTGTGAATCATTCTCGATAGAATCAAAAATAATTAATGATAATAATACATCTGCCCCAATGAAAGTTGTCTTGTGTATCTTTGGTTTTTCAATTTAACAGCAATAATAATAATAATTAATTGAGCCTTTCACTTTGAAAACGGCCAGCGACTATTTTTCATCAATGAAATAGCAAATTATTCGGTTCATAAATCCACCAAAATAATTACAATCACTGAATTTTTCAAATTATCATCTATAATCTATAATCTTGGGAATACTTTTGGTACACTACTCAATTCCAAAGTATTTCCACGTTATTTCATAAAAAATCACAAGGAATAATATATAATATATAATAGAATTGATCAGTGGCGCAACCAGGGGGGGGTTTTGGGGGTCAAAACCCCCCACAGGAGAGAAAAAAATATACATTGCTGTATATCATGAACTATATTACAAATAGAAAAGAAAAAATATAATCCTTCTTTTTATTTGCAAAAAAAATAATTCATAAAGTATAATTTAGTGTATAATAAGTAAGTTTATTTTATTTTAAAATAATTTTAACAAAAATAAAAATTGCTTATTTTTTCGTACAGAATTAAATATAAGAAATAAAAAATTATTTATTATTTCTCCTAAATCACATAAAAAACAAAATACTTAATATAAGATTACTAGATGATTGTGAAATTTTCCAATTTGACTATTATTTAAATATAAAATAAATACAAATATTACTCAAATTCTAAATATTTCATAAAAATTATGAAACGAAGACTAATTTTTTCAAAATGGAAACGGGTAAAAATCCCTAAAGGAAAAAATCCATAAAAGTCAAAAATCTCTCTCCCTAAAACCAAATATCCCTAAAAAGAAAAATCCTTAAAACCGAAATTCCCTAAATAAAAATATCCATGACTTAAAAAATCCCTAAAAGAAAAAATCACTAAAAACAAAATTTTTCATTTTTGTATTAATTTTAATTGTGATTAAGAAAATTTAATTACAAGGTGAGCATGACACCCAGTTGCCTGAGACACGAGCTCCCAAGGAGGTAATCGAGCCTGGACCGAAAGTAGGGAAAAATAGGTAAAAAAATACATACATATGGCCCAGACACGTGATTTTTCCAAAAAAATAGGGGTGTCAAATTCGTATGTAAAATAAAGGGAATTTACTCAAATTTCGTTTATTAGCATACGTTTTAATAGCTTAATGATTCCAAATACAAAATACACCATTTGCACCGTATATTTCACCAGGGAATATATAACGCAATTTGTGAAATTTACAATCATCAGAGGTTGTCTTTTTCATTTTGCTCAATGCATTTATAGAAACATCAAATCAAGGCCAGAAGTTTTGAAGCTCTATAATGATATAGATAATCCTGACAACTCCACTCATTTACAAACTCTTGCAGCTTTGATTTTGGTACCACCATCAAAAGTCATTGTAGCCTACCAAGCATTAGCTGGACGACCAACAGGGCAAAACTTCGTGATCTTTTTTCTTCCTTCGAGCGCACTTGGCTAGGTGAACAATTTTTGGCTGGCTTTTATGACCCCGAATTCGACACTAGAACATTGGAACATCTACGATGCCACTTTGATGGGTTTACCTCGAACAAACAATGCATTAGAAGGTTATAAGACATCAGTATGGGTCACCTGATTAAGCAAATCCATATTGAGCATAACCTTATCTCTTTGGAAATCTGTCGTGATGTTCTTGGTAAGAAGCCTGATCCACCAAGGAAACGATTCAGCGACTCGCATGATGAGCTTCTGACCATAATGAAGGCAAACCATGAAAAATGGGACGCTAAAAAACCAGATGGAACAGATGTGATGACACCAAGCATAACTACCTCATTCAAGTCTCTTCGGCTTTTCATTATTAAATAAGTACAAAAAAATTAGGGAAATTTTTTATTTAGGGATTTATTCTAAGGGATTTTTACATGATTTCTTTCAAAATATCCTGCCACTACGGGCGGACGAAAAGCTTTCGAAATCTTAAAGTACTTGGGGTGTCCCATAAGTTTCTTCGCTTTTTTGATGCGAAATGAATACAGGATATTTGTTGGTTAAGGTTGATTTATTATGTTGTGTATGAACCATTCTGTTCTATAACCTTCTTCCATCTCCCAGGAAGCCTGATTATGCCCTCTTTCCAAAATAGTTGAGGCTTACTTTCAAAATATTCATTTAGGTGCGTTTTTATTTCGATTATGGATTTGAAAGATTTACCACGGAGAGAGATTTTTAAGGAGAGAAACAAGTAATAATCGGATGGAGGAAGGTATGGGGAGTATGGAGGATGAGGTAGAACGTCCCAATCAAACTGTAATAATATTTGCCTTACGATCAACGCAATAAGCGGCCTTGCGTTGCCGTGATGGAATACTACACCTCGTCGGTTCGCCAATTCTTGCCGTTTTTCTGCTATGGCGGTTTTTAGATAATTCAGTTGATTGCAATATTTGTCAGCATTGATCATATCACCTTCAGGAAGGAGCTCGTAGTACAGTACACCCTTCCAGTCCCATCAAATGCACAAAAGAACCTTCTTCGGATGAAGCCCAGACTTCGCAACAGTTGAAGGTCTATTTTCTTTAGACCAAATCCGTTTTCGATCCACATTTTGATACAAAATCCAAGTCTCGTCTCCAGTGACAAGACTCTTTAAGAAATGATTTCTTTTGTGTCGCTGTAGAAGCAAATCGCACGTAGGGACGCGCTTTATAAGGCCGGTCTCCGTCAATTGGTGTGGAACCCAAGCATCATATCGACTCGCATATCCCATTTTGATTAAATGCTTATGTGCCGTTGTTTTGGGAATGTTAGTTTCACCAGCTATCTCGCGCACACTGTATCGTGGATTTTCAGCATGCACAGTCTTGATAATATCCGTCGTTGCTGGGTGGCCAGCTCTAAATTTCTTAAACCAATTGCGGACGGTCCTAATAGTCGAAGCACCAATCCCGTAAACGGTGCAAATCTCTTCTGCCGCAAATCATCTTTTGGCTCTCCATAGTAGAAAAATTTTAAAGAGACTTTGTCACCAACGAAACGAATTCTGAAAAACCTCTGGGATGATTAAATAAGATGCCATAAACGGCTAAGAGATAAGCCTGCATGTTTATATATATAAACATAGGCAGTTAGATTCATTCATAGCGTGACGCGGAAAAAACTTATGGGACAACCTAATAGTTTTTTATAAATAACTCCTTTATTATTAAGATTATGTAAAAATGAATATAATGAAACTTTTAGTAAATTCGATTCCCTATAAATTTAATACGATAGTATGATAATTCTCATAAAAATCGGTATTTATTGAGAAAATCAATAAAATATGCTTTGACACATCTTTAAACTACCCTTACTTATGGTCCGATCTTGTCCAACAACAATCCAATCCCCGCCCATCATTCCCAAAAAAAAAACATCTAAATATCAAATTTCAATACAATATCTCATTTTGTTTAGACGTAATCTCGGTAACGAGCCGGTTCAAAAAATTTTTTTTGCAGTTTTGGATTCAGAACCGTCTGAAAAGTGAAAATCTCAAAGAATCTCGGAGCAAAAATTTTCAAAATTTTCCGATCATCGTATAAGCTATCCTTATTTCATGAGGAAAGCTAAAATAATTTACTTATAGCTGGAAAAAATATTTTCTTTCTAAAACTGTGAATACGAGTAAATAAAATACAAAATTAAATTTTTTTGCCAGATTTTGTAAAATCAGTGTTTCATTTACAAAACTTTTTTAAATATTTAATATAAAAAAAAATCTTAATGAAAAATTTGTCTTTGAGAGAGCCCGGGGGGGGGGGGGGCGCCATAGGAAGGTGAAGCGGCTAGTCAAAACCCCCCCCAGGATCAAATCCTGGTTGCGCCACTGGAATTGATATAATATAAATTAATTCATTTTGAAGTTAAATAGTACTGCATTATTTCTTATTTTCAAAAATAAATTACATAAATAAAGCTTAAAAAAAATTGAATATCATACATATTTATTAAGTATATCTCACTTTTTAAATTAATATTGAATGAAAAAAATAAATAAATAAAGTTAGTTTGTTTTTTTTTCAATAAAATTCATATTAAATATTTGTTTTTGTATCTGAAATCTCTCTCTCTCTCTCTTCTGTTCTATCTAATCGCTTTTTTTTTCTTTTTATTTTAATCAATATTCATTTTTTAAAACATGCAATTGAAACTATTCAAAAAATCAATTTTAATTCTAAAAAATATGATATTTAAATTCATGAATTCCTATTTACTCTAATCTAACATATTCATTCATTCATTCCTAGTTGTAATTTACTTACAATGAGTTACCAATTGGTTGTATGTACTAGTATTAGAATAGTTGAAATGAAAGGTGTTTTGTTTGTGTTCTGCCCTTTCATCTATTCATTCTAAAATGAACACTGCCTGCCAATATAGCAATAGTAAAAGCCTTTTATTTTCAATATTTACTTACTTACTTACTTACTTTTCAAAAGCAATTTATATATTATTATAAAACGAGAGTAAGGGAGGTATTGTTTTTTAATATAATTCAATGAGACTTTTTTTTGTTAATTCGTTTTTTCTTTATTTTCTGAATGAATTCAAACCAATTCAATAAAATAAATATTACAAGTATATTATTACTATTTTGGTATCTAGATACTACTATTAATAGTAATAGTAACCATTACTACACACTACTATTGCAGGGTGTAGATAGTAAGAGTCATGGACCAAAAATACCACCCACTCTCGTCATTTTTCTTTCCTATTTCATTTTTATAATATTAATATGTAATATTAATATATTTAATCATTTTCTATTAATTCTTTTTCATTCCTCCATCGCAAATCGCAAACCTCACCCCCACCACCCCACCCCCTCTCCCACCCTCACCATACATACCTTCACCCTACACCCCAGAAAAGTTTTGAAACCTACACATAGAAAGAGACACATATATATATATATATATATATATATATATTCTTCCGAAACCCCCTGTGGTAGCAGGTTTCGCCTTCGATTTGAGTTTCAAAACGACGCATGCGTGTTCTGTCTTGTATGCCGGCACCAGGCAGGCCAGGGGTTCCTAAAAACTAGTGCATTGGTTGACAGCCAACTACACACACACACACACACACACATAACTATTGATATAGAAATATATTGATAGAAGATAGAAAAGTAATTCGATTGCCATCAACTTTACTCTTTCATTTCTTAAATTAAAACAAAAAAAAAAAAAAAAAAAAAAAAAATTCCTTCCTAAAGTTAAAACGATTGATAACAGGCATGACGACATTTGACCGTATAAACGACCGGCCAATCAGCACGTGAAGTCACACTGGGTAAGTGAAAATAAATAAATAAATTCATTTAGTTATATAAGTTTATTAATTATTTAAAAGATAAATAAATAAATAAAAATAAGATAAAATCTACAAATAGAATTGTATTAGTAATTAGCATGTAAATATATGAATAGCATCATCCCTTCTTTACCCTCCCTCTCTCTCTTTCTTTCTCCCCACTAAAAATAGAAACGACAAGACAATTCTTATTTTAATCTATTTTCTTTCTAATTCCTACTAAAATGATATATCATTAATTAATATTAACATTTAACATTGCATACAAAAAAAAAAAAAAATAAAATAATATAAAATATATTATTATACAATCACAATTCTATTTATAAAAATATATATTTCAATTAATTTAAATTATTCTTTCTCTATTCATGAATCTATTTTAAATTATATAATATAAGCATTATTATTATTATTACTATTATTATTATCATCATCATTATTATTATATTGGTTTATTTATATTCATAAAAGTATATATCTATATATATAGATTAGAAATCTAGTTAAGAATAAATATATTAAAATTAAATGAACAATTGAGAAAAATCGTTTAAAAATGATTATTATATTAAATTAATGATTTTTTCGTTGTATTTATTATAATTAAAATTATTAAAATTGCTATATGAAAATATTCTATCTGAATTGATAAAAATTTGTATTTTTAAAATAGACTCTTAATAGATTTTCTCTCTCTATTTATTTATTTATTTTCATAATTTGTTAAATTATTAATAGAATATTAAATAATATACTTAATAATAATTGCCAAGTGGATGATTAATCGATTTGTTTTTATTTTATTTTATTTTTTAAATTCAAGTGTCAAACTTTGGACCAATCTGGTTTTTTTTGCTAGTTAATTGATAAATAATCCTAATACAGATAATTCAATTAAGATAATATTTATATTTAACTTATATGAATCTACAATCTACAATAAAGATATTTTGATCCTAATAATAATTAATTAACAGATGAGAATAAATATTATTCAACCAATCAGGATGACAGTTTGTATTTTGCAAAATTTATAAACTTTTTACTTTTATAAGTTTAAATAATTAATTGAAAATAAATAAATACGAAGTCGAGCTTAGATTTTTAAAAGCAAGTATAAAAGCAATTATAAAAGAAAAAAAATCAATTTTAATTCATAACAAATAATAATAATAATATATCGCACCTCTGCAAGAGAACAGTGACACAACTAAAAAAATCCCGATTTTGTGTTAAATACACTAGTGAATGTATCTGTTAAACAACTACGAACACGAAAAATGTCATATCTGTAATTCTAAATTTGTCCGCAATATGGCAGTTGTGTCACATTTACTTTTAGGTTAGTTGACACTTGTACTTGCATGAACAGTGTCACTTACTTCATATTTATTCATCTTTTTTCTAAGATATTAACATTGAACAGTAACAATAATGACAATATGTTTTCTCAACGGATTGATTGTCTGACAACAGCGCCCCACTGGCGTTTAATTTTTTTCCGTCAATATACATACATACATACATACATACATACGAGGGTCATTCAACAAGTACTTAGTCCACCGCCCGATGGCGCTGCTATCACAAAAGAGTTTTACCATCATGTAGTACATTTTTTTACTAGCCTACTGTCAAAGTTTTAGTTTTGTTTTGACAGCCTTTGGAAGCGAGCGTGTCGATCAGTTATTCAAAAAACATTTTTTTTTGTACAGTCGCCATCAAAGGAGAAGAGTCACCGTTCACAGCGTCCAAGCGATCTTTGATTTCGCTGCGCGTTTTCCCTTCCAAAAATAAGAATCTAATCACCGAACGATATTGTTCACTTTTTCTATTTTTTTACAACTGATGGACACGCTCGCTTCCAAAGGCTGTCAAAACAAAACTAGTGAAGGGAATTGACTGAAACTTTGACAGTAGACTAGTAAAAAATGTACTTCATGATGGTAAAACTTTTGTAATGGCAGCGCCATCGGGCGGTGAGACTAAGTACTTGTTGAATGACCCTCGTACATACATATAGCAACATATAGATATTAATTAATACATTATAAATATAATAGAAATTATTATTGATGGTTAAAATAAAATAATTTAAATTTTTATTTTAAATGAATTAAGACGCATCTAAAAAAAAGAAGAATTATTATAAAGTTAAACATCAATTAATTTCAATTCTGTTTTGTTTTATATATGACAATTGGATGGAAAGAAGAAATTGGTAGGAGAGAAATGTAATTCAATTAATTCTTCTAATACTAAACTAATAAATAATTAATGTAAATAACAATTCAATTAGTGATTCAATTAATAAATGAGTGGGGGAATATATTTTTTAACTAAATTATACTAATATACGAGTTTAGTGTGTGTGTATATGTTATGTTACTCATACAACATTACAACACAAAATATGAAATTGATTTATCATTAACTTTAATAACTTTAATTATTAATATTACTTAATTATATATATATTTCAATTAATCAATATCATAGAAAAATAAATGATATTATGCGATTAAATGAAACATTTTATTTAAAAATCAAAATCAAAATTAATGATCCTATCCTATTTATATTACTTGTTACGATTACTAACTAAGACTTGTTTATTTATTTATTAATGAACAACAACAACAACACCGGAAATAATAATAATTAATTAACAAATAATATCTTTATCTTAAATCCATATAATTACTATTATTATTATATTATATAATATATAAATAAAAGTAAAAAAAATAAATAAACACATGATATAATAATTCTAAAAATAAATAATATATTAATTATTTAAGTAATATATATATGATGACAAATGTTATAATAGGATAAAAGAAGAAGAAGGATAAAAAAAAGATGGAGAGTCAACTTTTGTGATACTCTCATTTCTTGTAGGTCTTCTATAAAATGTCTGTGTGTGTGTGTCTGTGTGTGTATTTCACACACAAGTAATAATAATAATAATAATAATAATAATAATTTTCTTTCTATGTATCTAAATAGATATTTGTATTGCTGATTTTTGGTTTTGTTTTTTTTTTTTTGATAAATAATTTAGCAATGCATAGGAGACGTACGACGTCTCACGACGAAGGGGGTAACAGGAGGAGAAATATCAGCCTCCAGGACCCCATCGTCATCGCCGTGGACAGCGGGGGTGGTGGTAGTGTACACCAACGTCAACGTCAACGACAACGACAACGACAACGATTAGTCCTTGTTAGTGCAACGTGATGGCCTGGTCGGCCACCCGAAGGCGTCGATGGCGCAAATGCCTTGCGGTGGTGTTAACATTGACAGCCGTGCCAATGATGATTGCATTACTTGCATCCAAACAAATCGTAGTGAAACGTTATCAAATGGTCACCAATTCGGCACATGGAGTTTATGCAGCTGAACTGGCACAATCCCAACAGAGCATAGGAGCAGCAGCGGCAGCTGCTGTCATTCAATTTCATCGTTTTCATCGTAAAGAGGTAAAAAAACAAATAAACAAATTTACTTATTATAATGTTACGGGGGGTTTTGGGTAAAAAAAAAATCCTATTCATCCTGTAAAATTAATTTTCAATTATTATTATAGATAGAGATCATATATATATAGTTTATAATATAGAAATAATACTATATAATAAATATATAATATTGCATCTTTCAATAGTAGATTAATAATAAATTCCTCCCCCTTCCCTTCCCCAAACCCCACTCTTTTTTTTCGGAATACAAATAAAATACCTGTATTACTCATTAGAAGATAACGCCATCTATCAGTAAGATTTTGAACGTGTTTTGTTAATTCATTTTTCAAATTTAATATAAATTTAATAAATTAATTAAATCAATATCAAATTCTCTCTCCATTTTTTTCCTCCTGTAGATTTAATGATTGATTCATTGAAATGTTATTGGTTCCCATTGCTTAATTGAAACGTCGAGACTCAAATTTTACAATTAAACGTGAAAATAACTTTCTATTATAATAAAAGCTTTCATATATATATATAGTACAAACATTTATAATACGATATTAATAAATATAAAACAATACAATTAATATATAAATACATACAACGATCCACAGTTTTTTTTTGTTTTTTTATTATTATTATTATACTCTCCACCTCCTTCTCCTCCTTCCTTCTTAATACCACGACGATAAAATTGATATTAATTAATATGATAAAAGTAAAGTGGAATGCCAATGTCAATGGTTAATTTAGCAAATCCACTTTTGCTATGATATAATAATTTATAAATTGAGTAATTAGGAAGCGAGAGAACAAATGACCGAAAGCAATCTTTCTGATTCATTCATTCATTCATTCATTGAATTCACACATTGAAAACATTTTTTTAAGCAAAATCACTCGATGAGATCTTGATTTGAACAAGGAAGTCGCCTAACCAATTTTTTCAACAATTTAAAAATGTTAACCTGTTTAACTTTTATTTTAAAGTAAACTAATGAATTTATTAATTGAATAGTATATAATATACGAGGATATGGTATATAATTAAGAAATTTAGAATGCCTGTTCATGGCCTATGAAGTACAGGAGAACTCTTTGAATATTTTTTAACTTTCCTTCAACTAGTATTAGGGTTCATTATTGAAGATAAAACTTCTCAAATCTAAGGGATGTCTTGCAGTGTGTCGGCTTTTTTCATTTTTCTTTCTTCTTTAAATGATTTGCCTCAGCGAACTATTTTCTTTAGGTCAATAGCTAGCAGCTAATCTTCTTTTATAAGGTATTTCCAATTATTGATTTCAATTAATGCTGGCTGAGCCCCCAATTTTGTGGGAAATTTAGTGACTCTTTGAAAAATTAATTATTAAATCCGAATCTAGGTAATAGAACAGAAACCTTAACGGTAGACTCAGCAAAAATTAATCTTGAAGAACCAATTACATGAAGTAGAAATGATAATCTGAAAAATTTAAACATAATAAAACACCGGGTATTCCCGATGGGATACCGGTAGAATTAATCAAATACGAGTATAATGGAAAACCTTTAGTAGAATGTATGCACAAATTAATTCTTTCAATCTGGCATAAGGAAAAGATTCCATTAGAATGGCGGGAGAAAATTATTAATTATTATCCCATTTGTAGAAGAAGAAGAAGAATCCCAGTTAAAAAAAGGAAATAGAACGGACTGTAATAATTACAAGGGAATTTCTCTTTTGACGACATCAAAGATAACCTAATTAAATATTTAAACATTTTGACTTTATGAGTTTTTTATTTTTGTTTTGTCGCGTAATTTCTGTAAAAGCCATATCCCCAACAGCCTGTTAGGGATATTGCGCACATTTTTATAAATTTAGGTAGTTCTTATTTTAAGAATAAAGCACTCTCTAGATATAGTTATGGTTATAAAATCGAGAAGGCTGCGATGGGCAGGGCACGTGGTTAGAATGGGAGAGGAAAGAAGGCGGGGATACTGATTGGTAAACGTCCACTTTGAAGATCAAGGACGCGGTGGGTGGATAATGTAGGAAGGGACATGAGAGAGATGGGAGAGGGAAGGAGTTGGATAGTTATAGATCAGGATAGGGATATTTGGAGGAATGGGGTTGCTTCGGCGGCCAAGAATTTTCGAGTACCATGAAGCCACAGAGAGATATATAGATAGATAGATTTTTAATTTTAAATTATTTAATTTACATATATATAATCTTGATTTTGATTCATTTAAATAAATTTGAATTTAGTCACAATCGTAGGCAAGATTTTAAAAGTTTAATATATTAAAATTGCATAATTTATTTTAAAATTTAAATTATTTAGTAATTCTTAATTAATTTTGCATTTTGAATTTTGAATTAATAAAATAATAATTATTGGAAATCAATCATTTTTATTTTGATAGTATTTAATTTCAAATGTTATCACTATATATATATATATATATATATATATACTAGCTGCTCCGAGCGCCTTCGGCGCTCTCCACACCTAGACAGGGGCTGCTCCGCCCCCTGTACCCCCCTGAGTGTCCCTATATTCTGAGCTATAACAATCTAACTCCTACCCTGTCCCATCTCTCTCACGTTCCTTCCTACATTGTCCACCCTGTTCACAATTGGTCTTCCACACGGACGTTTTCCAATCGAACTCCCCACCAATATATTTTTCCTCTCCCATTCTAGCCATGTGCCCTGACGATCCCAGCCTTCTCTATTTTATGACCTATATCTAGAGATGCATAGAGGTCATGCAATTCCATGTTATGCAGTCTCCGCTATTCCCCCGGTGTCCTCATCTTTCTTTGGCCCATAAATGCTGGGAAGAATCCTATTCTCAAATACTCTGAATCTACTCTCATCTCCCAGGGTTATATAATACAACAGAAAAAATAATTGTTTTATATATTTTAATTTTGATCCCCTTTGATAATAATTTCCCGATTGCAACCTCGATTTAAATTCTTTGCAAGTATTATTGCTCTGGTACTAATTATTTTGCATTATCACTATTAATTTCAAACCCCATTACTTTTCCTGCCTCGATTATTTTTTTTTTTATGCTACTTTAAATGTTATTAATTTATTTAAAAAAAAAACAAAGTAAACAAAATAAAAATAAAATATAAAGAGATTAGCATAACACTAAACTACTATAAAAATAATATTAAAAAATATATATTAAAATCTTACGTGAAAATTCAATTATGAGATCAAATTTTCTTAATTAAAATGATTTACTCACATAATCTTAAAAATTAATAGTATTAAATTATAGCCGTAATGTGAATGTTTTCAAAGTTTAAAAGGCCAATAAGATCAATTGAAAATATAGTAAATATCAATATATATATATATATATTTATATATTAATAAATTAAATTAATAAAAATAATTTATAGTTACAACTCAATAGTCGTTGATTTTGAGAACTCGACTTACACTCAATGCTTGCTTTTATACCCTATAGTGGACGCTGAGGGTCGCAATTTGGGTTTTCCCAATAAGAGAAAGCAGATTCCCCTACATGGCCTCCGCGCCCCTAGTAGGGATTAATTTAATTATTTATTATATATTTTAAAGGAACAAATCGAAAAAATATTCAAATTTTATATATGTTTATTTATGCAGAAAAAATTAATTGACATAATTATTAATTTAATAAAAATTAATAAATTTGTAAAAAAAATATATAATACTTAAAAAAAAATGTGCCTTTGCAAGTTTCGAACTAAGAATGCAAAGTCATAAGATAACGCCTTAGACCGTTGACCCATGAAACACTTTTGTTCGCAAGTCTACTATTAGAATATATAGACATGTCAAATTTTCGCCACCAGTGCCCCTATGATCTAGTATGGTAACTAAACTATTTTTAATTAATTAGCACCCCCTGGACACGCCTTACCAATTAGCGGTTTAATAAAAGAAGTCTGACATGCCCTGAGACCTACTGAATATGCACAAAAAATTTCATAAGAACCGGTCCAGCCGTTTCGGAGGAGTATCATTTCAAAGTTTTGTGACACGAGAATTTTATATATAAGAAGATAATATAGAGAGAGAGAGAGAGAGAGAGAGATTAAAGTATTATAGATTATCTATCAATTGTGTTTATACACAAGTTCTATTATCAACTTTATTATTTTTGTTTTTTATTTTACTTAATGATATGTAAGAGTGTGGAGAAAAAGTTGACAAAATAACGTCGATGCTCTCTATAATTGACAAAAGGTTTATTTAATTTACAATACAATATTTACATTTGGTTTCATATTCATTTTCAATTCGTTACCTGTAATTGACAAAGAATCGTCAATTATGTTTGTATTATACGCGATCACTGCAATTAATATCTTATTGCAAGTTTGATTGCGTCTTCTCTCTTAATGCATTACAACTTTAATTCCTATCGTTCCCTGATATGATATTCTGGGATGCTCTGGGATGTTCTGGGAGCCGATGTCAGAGGGGAAGGGAGACCGCCTTCCCACCTGAACACGGGGTTCTACCCCCAAAGTAATACATGGAATTTGTTTGCTAAAGGTTTTCATTAATCCATTAAAACATTCATATCTTTCTTTATGTGTTCTTATTTCAAATATATTTTAATATAATCAAGAAATTAATTATATATTTTATTGTATAATCTTATAATAGAAATAGAGTATAATATTTCTTAATCATTTCATTTTGATATTTTATTTTCATTGCTCGATTTTTATTGAATATTTTTAATTATAATGAAATTTAAGAAAATCTAAAATTGAGATCAAATTTTTTATTTAATTAATCTTAAAAATTAAAAGAGGTAATATAGTCGTAATGTGAATGTTTTCAGTGTGTTAAAATAAGTAAAAAAAGGCCAATATGATTAATTAAAATATTGTAAATATTAGAGAAATAAAAATAAATATAAACATTCTTTGTATTGTATTCTTTGCGGTGCTGAATGATAACATGTACATATCAAATTTTAATAAAATAATTTCTGCAGTTATTCATTAGATATTAATAAAATTTATAGCCTATGTTCAAATAGACATATGCAAGAATATTGTAATGTAATTTCATTGAAATCGGTTCAGCCAATTTTGATTCTATTTATAACGTCAGAATTCCCGAACAGACAGAAAGACATGAAAAATTCTAAAGTCACTTTAAGATTCTAGAGCTCATGAAACGCGAAAAAATGCAAAAAAATTTTAAATTCTGAGCAATGTACAAACAAAAACCTTTTTATATATCTATATCTATCTACAGAAGATAGAAGAAGATATGAGTCAATAAAAACCTTTCTACCTAATAATTTAGATAATAGAAGACAAATAATGGTTAATGGTGGCTGTTTAAATGTCATTTCAACTAAAATGTAAATGAATCCTAATTCATTTGTCCTTTAATCAAAATCAAAGAGAGAGAGTGAGATGTATGTACTATGGAGAGATTTTATATTGAACCAGGTTGAGCTAGAAGCCCCTATGCACCCCCCCCCCCCGACTTCCCCTTTACTAACTCATTCATAAAAGTGTGTGTTTATTGCCCTAGTCTCCCTAGAGCCCTAGACCCTAAAGAACCCAAAACCTTTTCAACTTATAAAATGTAAAACTGTCATTCATTTAAAATTAAATTAGTATTAAAAATTAATCTCTTTTATTTTGATTCACATATTATATAAATAAAATTCAATTCAATTCTCAATGTGTTTTATTTATAAAAAAAACTTTGATAAGTTGACCTGTGGCCATGTCCGAACCGACCGACGGTTTGAAATAGATTAATTTCCAGCTACAGAAACAATTTCAAATAATTTAATAATAATATATCTATTAATGTAATAAAAAACAGATATGGATATAACATAAATATTTTTAATTTTATTTTATTTATAATATATATGTAAGACCAGGCTGTGACGTCATGAATGCCTGGATGACGTCTATAATTTTAATTAAGAAAAAACTAATAAAAATGATTTTTCTCGAGGATAAAACCAATACAAAGTGCATGATTCGTGGTGATATGTAAAAAATCTCATGTGAAATTTGGTATGAAAATAACCCTTCCCTTCCTATCGTCGATCGGTAATACTACCACTTCCGGTTTCCGGATTTGCACCAAAAGTTGATCCATTCATCCCACTGATGCATTAAGTAAATATACCAAATTTCATCAAAATCCGTTCAGGATGTACACATCTATACGGACGGACAGACGGACAGACATCATGCTAAAAATATTTTTTTCTGTTAAGAAAATGCATGATTCGTGGAGATATGTAAAAATCTCCACATGTGAAATTGGGTGTGAAAACAATACCTCCCATGATTTTAATAAATGTAGGATTTAACTGGGATGCCATATTTTTATTTCCAAGACCAGACCAGACCTTGTGGCATTTGGGAGGACACATTTACCATTCTCTATCACAAAAATATATAAAAAAAAATAATTTAATTCTTTTAAGTTTACTTTTAATTTTACTAACCCCATCATGACATCCCCCCTATTTATTCACCAACAAACAAATCTGTGATATTTATTTATTTATTTATTTATTTGTATATCGATTGTCGGTTTTGCTTGTTGAATTGAGTTTATATTACTTAAATATTCATATATCGATCAGAGAGAGAGAGAGAGAGAGAAAGGGCAGTGAGTCAAGGAGGTGGTAAAAGAAAAGAAGAAAAAGGTAGTGTGTGTAGTCCGATGAAATAACTTTTTAATCAAATTGATTATTATATTGTGTGAATACAATTTAAAAGAGGATTAACTATTTAAGTTAACATATGACAAATTGTGTTTTATCTTAAAATTAGCAATTGCCATTGTGTATTATCATTGATCATTTTTATTTTATAATAATTATAATAATAATCTTTTACATTTCATTCATTATTATTACTATATTTACTATCTCTTGTTAATTCCATTAAAATGCATACTTAATATTATTATTAATATTTTAATATAATATTTTATTATAATATTCACATATTTATCACCTTCTTTATTATCAGAATAATATACTATTGAGCTCTTTTCCCCTCCCTAACTCTTTCTTTTTCTTTCTCTCTTTAAAAAATTATATATATATATATATATATATATATATATGCAAGGGGAAACCACTTCGGTCAAATTTTCCCATGAACACCCTATGACTCCTATGGAGTTATTAGGGCCACGACACTTCCGCTAGGAAGTTATCGACAACGAAGAAGATATATATGAAAAAAAAAATCTCCCCTTTATGTTAAGATAAAACGATTTAATTTAATTAAAGCAGATTATCGCTTGTATCACTCTATACTTATGATTTTTCAAATAATAATAATAATAATAATAATAATCATAATAATAGGAGAGAAGGAAGAAGAAGAAATTCATTTCAATTTTACTCCAAAATTTCATAATAATAATAATTAAAGATTAGAGATAAAATATTAATGCTAATACTCTCTCTCTCTCTCTATATATATATATATATATTAGTTAAAAAAAAAAAAAAAAAACTATTACTTTTTTCTAAATATTGATTCTTCAAAAAAAAAATAAATAAAAAATAATAAAAAAATAAAAAGTGAGAATGGAATTGCTGCTGAAACTGTTAATGAACAAACTTGTTTGAAAAAAAAAAGAAAGAAAAAACAAAATTGGATAGCAGAAAAAGATGAGAAAGAATCTTGTGGTGGTCCTTTCCAATAAACTCTCTCGCCTCTTTCTCTTTCTTCTCTCACGACGTTCTCATGCTTTGCTCGTTTATCAAAAATGTGCGACCGAAACCGTCAACGTTCACAAAGGGTTAAAATGGGTAGTTGCCTGGTTGCGGGGGCGTTTTAGTGGAGGCTGCAATGCGGCTGCCTCCTCGTACCCACCCCATCCCTCTCTCTCTCTCTCTCTTCCTCGCTTACCCATCTAGTCTCTTTTTTTCAGCAGCCATTGGTACTAGACAGACAGACAGACAGATCCTGTATGCATTCAACATACCTTAAAAAGAAACAGAAAACAGAAAAATGATAAATGATAAAAGAGAGAAAGAGAGATAGTACCCCACAATCAAATGATATGAACAATAATTAAGGAAATAAATATTTTTAAATGAAAAAGTTAAAAATCAATACAATTTAATAATATAACAATAAATACTATTTCCAAATTATGGTTGATGAGGCATGGTCAATGACCCTGGGGGACGAGAGTAGATTTAGAGTACATATTTGTAAATAAGAATTCGTCATAATATTTATGGGCCAAAAAAAAGATGAGATCACTGGGAAATGACGAAGACTGTATAACGAGGAATTGCATGACCTCGATGCATCTTCAGACAGAATAGTTAGGCTTATACAATAGAGTAGGCTGTGATGAGCACAACTTATGTTACGCTAGAATGAGAAAGGAAAGACTAGTGAATATTTGAGGAGAGACAGACAGACAATCAATCAATCAATCAAGAGGAAGAAACGTAAGAGAGATGGGAGTAAAGTGGAGTTGGATGGGTTTAGCATTGGGGGGATAGGGACATTTGGAGAAGCCAAAAACTTTCGAGTTCCATACAGCCACAGAGATAGATAGATAGATAATAAATACTATTAAAAAGAATTCATCATAATTATTATAATCGAATATTCCTATTTTTATTAAACATTTATATCCTATATACGAGATAGACGAGATATATATTGTCGTAAATTGGAGGCTTAGTATGGGTTGGGTTATAAAAAAAAAAAAAAATTGGGATTAAAATTAATAAAATTTAATTGGTAACATTTTATGTTTATTATTAATAGAAAATATTATATTAATGGTGAATTCAGGGAAGAGGTAAATTTGAATTCATTCACATTAAAATAAAACTAGCTTCTCCGAGCGCCTTCGGCGCTCTTCACACCTAGACGGGGGCTCCGCCCCCCTGTACCCCCGAGTGATACATAGTATTTGGTTGAAAGTCTGTATGTAAAAAATTTTCATCCATTTTGTTTCAATCAGTATAAGTAGATAAGACATGTATTTGTTTTCTTGTAAAGTATATTTTAATTTAATCAGTAAATTGATTATATATTATTATTGTATATGTTATATTTATCTAACTCTGTGTCTATACAGTTTTCGAAAGTTCTTAGCCGCAGCATACACATTTCTCTAAGCGTCCCTATATCCTGATCTATAACCAAATCCTACCCTGTCCCATCTCTCCCATGTCCCTTCCTTCATTGTCCACCCACCTTGGTCCTTGGTCTTCCACCGGATGTTTCCCAATCGGTTTCTCCAATTCCAACCACGTCCCTTTCCCATCCCAGCCTTCTCGATTTTATAACCTTAACTAGATCTGGACATTTCTCATTATGCCATCTCCGCCATCCCCCTGTGACCTCATCTTCTTTTGGCCTATAAATGCTGCGAGAACAATATTAATCTCACAAATACTCTAAATCTACTCTCGTCTCCCAGAGTCATCGATAGGGTGACCAAACGTCCCGTTTTTCCGGGATTGTCCCGTTTTTAGGTGCTCTGTCCCAAAAATGTCTTCGGGACACCCTACTGTCCCCTTTACTGAATAATAACAGGCGTTACTCAATTACAACGTCGATTTAAATGCTTCTCGAATATTATTATCCTTCGAGATTAGAGATCTTAAGTATTTAAATATTTATATTTTTTCAAATTCTACATTTTGTATGTTAATTGTATGTAAGTCGTATCCGTATAATAATTCTTGAATTTTTTTGTTTAATTACATTTCGGTTGATTTTTCCCCAATTTCCCTAATCACATGTCTCCTCTTCCAGTTCAATTCATTTACCTATCAATGTTGCATAAGGCATTTAAATTTCTTAATTTGGCTAGAACACTCCATTTTTTAAAATTTTAAATAGAGGGAGAGAGAGATGTTCTAATCTATATATTTAATACGCTAGTGTCCGTCTGTACGCAAAAAACTCCAGAGCCTAAACTACAAGGAGTAAGGTAACCAAATTTTTCTGAGGTGAAGGGTACCTCAAATGATGAAAAATAAAAAAGAAATTAGAATCTTAGGTAACTCCTGAGCTGAGCTGCGGGTGTTCCATTTTCCAGAAATATATATAAAGGAGAGTGTTTGTATGTTTATAATTTGTTTACTTTTTTGCTGTCATAGAAACAGATATATATATATATATAATTAGAACCTCTCTCTCTCTCCCTCTCTATTTAAAATTTTAAAAAATGGAGTGTTCTAGCCAAATTAAGAAATTTAAATTCCTTATGCAACATTGATAGGTAAATGAATTGGACTGGAAGAGGAGACATATGATTAGAGAAATTGGGGAAAAATCAACCGAAATGTAATTAAACAAAAAAATTCAAGAATTATGATACGGATACGACTTACATACAAAATGTAGAATTTGAAAATGTATAAATATTTAAATACTTAAGATCTCTAATCACCAAAGATAATAATATTCGAGAAGAATTTAAATCGACGTTGTAATTGAGTAACGCCTGTTATTATGCAGTAAAGGGGCTTATCTCATCAAAGAGGATCAAAATTAAAATATATAAAACAATTATTTTTCATGTTGATCCATGACTAGGGTGACCATATTTCGAAAACACCTAACCGGGACAAACGGTATACCTTTTTTTTAGAACTAAATTGAAAAAATTTTGAAGAAAAAATTACGAAATGTCCTAAATATTGAAAAAACAGTAGGGTGTCCCGAAGACATTTTTGGGACAGAGCACCTAAAGACGGGACGTTTGGTCACCCTATCGATGACTCTGGGAGACGAGAGTAGATTTGGAGTATTTGTGAGATTAATATTGTTCGCAGCATTTATAGGCCAAAAGAAGATGAGGTCACAGGGGGATGGCGGAGATGGCATAACGAGAAATAATGTCCAGATATAGTTAAGGTTATAAAATCAAGAAGGCTAGGATGGGAAGGGGACGTGGTTGGAATTGGAGAAACTAGAAATTGGGAGAAACCGATTGGGAAACATCCGGTGGAAGACCAAGGACCAAGGTGGGTGGACAATGAAGGAAGGGACATGGGAGAGATGGGACAGGGTAGGATTTGGTTGTAGCTCAGGATAGGGACGCTTAGAGAATTGTGGATGCTGCGGCTAAGAACTTTCGAAAACTGTAGAGACAGAGTTAGATAAATATAACATATACAATAATAATATATAATTAATTTACTGATTAAATTAAAATATATTTTACAAGAAAACAAATACATGTCTTATCTACTTATACTGATTGAAACAAAAATGAAAACATTTTACATACAGACTTTCAACCAAATACTATGTATCACTCGGGGGTACAGGGGGCGGAGCCCCCGTCTAGGTGTGAAGAGCGCCGAAAGCGCTCGGAGCAGCTAGTTATATATAATAATATATCTGTTTCTATGACAGCAAAAAAGTAAACAAATTACATACATACAAACACTCTCCTTTTTATATATATATATATCTGGAAAATGGAACACCCGCAGCTCAGCTCAGGAGTTACCTGAGATTCTAATTTCTTTTTTATTTTTCATCTCATTTGAGGTACCCTTCACCTCAGAAAAATTTGGTTACCTTACTCCTTGTATTTTAGGCTCTGGAGTTTTTTGCGTACAGACGGACACTGTCATATTAAATATATAAATATTTAATATTATATTTATATTTTAATATAAATATAATAATAAATAATAATAATCATGAGAATTTATAACTTAGAAATTTATAATAAAAATTATCATTTATTTATTATTTTAATATTATTAATTAAATCAAATTTTAACAAAACTCCCTATATGGTAAAAAATAAAAAAAAAATAAATTGGCCAACCAAAGTGCAGCCGAAAACTATATTGCCAAGTTTTTCGACAAAAAACCACAAAAGTTCTACAATGATGGAATTATAAAGTTATCCGGAAAAATAGCAAAAGATCATTGATAATAATGGAACACAATATGTACTTGAATAAAATTGATTTTCAATAAAGAAAAATTTCATTAAAAAATAATTAAAAAAAATTTTAGATGACCCTTTATTATGTCATTGAATTCTACTAAAAAAAAGTTGATTTTGTAATTGTATAAAGGATTTCAATATGGATAAAGACTGATTTCATCTCTCTTTTTTCTAATTTGTATGTATTTTAAATGGAGTGGGGTATAAAATAATAAATATAATATAAATAATAGGTGTACATAAGGTATACCATACACTAACAACTATTATCCTTACACACACTCATACAGACACACACATGTGTGTGTAAATAACATTTTAATCTCATTACTAATTGTATAAGTGAGAAAAATAAAAATTTATCCCCCTTCTCCTTCTTTCTGTAATACCCCTTCAGGGATCGGCAACCTGCGGCTCACCAGTTCCATGCGCAGATATTAATAATTATATTATGTATTTTATTTTTAAAACTCAAAATATTATATTACAATAAAAAAATATATACAAGATAAAAACACTCAACAGAGAACAGTTTATTCATTTTTTAAAATTCTAATCATAATTAAATGTCATAATCATGAAACAAAAATGTTAGTGGCTCTTTTACATGGAGGAGATGGAGTGAACATTTGGTAAAAAAGTTGACCCCAAAATGACGTTACAGCCGCCATATTGTTCCCATCAAAACATTATATTTTCCATTGATCTTAATGTTAATATATCATTAAATTACGGGCATTTTTTGTGGAAAATTATGCGAGCAAAAATTCTTTAAATTTTATTTTATTTCAACTGCAGGCCGTTTTGATATGCATATATGTATAAAAAAATTAAATGTTGCGGCAATCATTTTCTTCATTATGCTGATGATTAGTCAATTAAAAAAAGAAATTATCATTAGTTTAATGGAAAAATGATTATAAAAAATATATTTATTAATGTATTTTTTTAATTACAAAATTATTAATTTAAATAAATTAGTATACATTATTTTGAAAAGAAGACCGGCTCTAGGACTTTTGCGCCCCGATGCAGAACAGCAATTGAAGTCATACAACCATGAACTTACTAATACCCTTGAAAATGTGTTAATTTATTGAAAAATAATCTTTTAGATTTGCTTTTATCTACATAATTTTTTGAAATAAAATGAATCCTTTTTTTAAAATAATATTGGCTAATGGGTTTAATAAGAAAAAATATGTGGTTTTCTAGGGGTGAGTTATTAATGACATGTTCATTTAATGTAGAAAAAATATTCATATGAGAATCAATAATGTTTCCAACAAATATTTGTGATAAATAGCTCTCTGTGTATTTTTTTTTAAGAAATTTTCCTCCACTTTCACTGAGGGCTTCTCTTATTAGTGATTCCGCTTTCCTACATATTTTTATTACATCTAATGAGGGAAACACTAGAGATCCTCTATTTTTTTAATTATTTCTAAAAACAAAAATAAATTAACAACTATTTATGACTTAAACCCTGATGTAAACCTAACCTGGTCTTAGAATCCAGTTAGAATCTAATAAAAAATAATTTAATATTAAATACAAATTAAATTATTAAAAACGATTTATAATTATTATTAATATATTAACTAAACTATAAAATAAAGAAGAAATAACTAAGAAAAACTTTCAAACTTACGAGAAAATTTGAAACAAAAATGTATTATGTCTTATGTGAAATTCAATATTTTGATGGGAACAATATGGCGGACATGGAATTTCTCCCTACTTTTTGGGGTCACCCCCCACTCCTTAAAACAAGCAATATGTTCACTCCATATACCTCCATTCTCTTTTAAAAATGTGGCTTTTCCGTCTCAAAAGGTTGCCAACCCCTGCTCTAATTTAAAGGATTTCTCATGTTCTTTAAACATTTAATATTGCAACTTGATCGAAATGTTAAATTACAAATTCAAGACAAAAAAAAAAACAAAAATAATAAATGAAATTGTAACATTAGATATATTTGATGAATTTATTTTTATTTGTTGGTTTAAAAAAGAAGAGAAAAATCATCTTCTTTTAACTACCAGTACCTGGGACACCGAGCTCTCGCTCGACCCTTTAAAAAATATTGATATACAATTCTTTAATTATTTATTACAATTATTAAATGTTACATTATTAAATCAATCTGATTAAAATTAATGAAACATGGAGTCCTCAATAATAATAAATAATATATATTTTAGTGAAAAAATATTATAAATTATAAAACTATCTAAAAATTAATTAATAAAAAAAACAATGAATAAATAAATAAAAAATAATAATTTAATCAAAAATAAACGCGAATATAGATAAAAAAAAAACATAAAATTAACTAATAAAAATTTATAAGAATTAACAAAAAATTAAAAGACAAAACATTAAAAAATTGTTTTTAAAATATCATAAATAAACTTACAATGTTTGCAAAGCAAATATGTTTTAGATTATTTTTTTTTTTGTGATTTTTTTTCATTTGTGACGTCATATAAATTTAAATTAAGAAAAAAATAATAAAGATGATTTTTCTCCAGTTTGAAAAAAAACAGATCGATTTATCTTTATAAATATTATCTATGGTGTGAATTTCAAAAAAATCCTTCGAGTGGTTAATTTAAAATTATATATATATATATATATATACAATTTTTGCTAATATAATAAGATAAGATATAATATATTTTGATGAAAAACTCACAGAAAATCTAAACGACTCCATTTTCTATTAAATTCAAATTGAAATTATTTTTACATTTCATTTTATATATTTAAAAATTATTAATTAGTAAAATATTTTTAAAAATTATATATTGAGAATAAATACAAAATTAAAAATTTTTTTTAAATTGACTAAAATATAAAAAACTATTATCCATTAAAATGGTTTTGAAAACTAATAATAATTAGCTGGAGTGTCTCCACTCGACTATCTCGCATTTGAATTGGATTAAATAACATAATATATTATATTTAAATTAAATTTAATTAATTATAAATTATAAATAATAAATAATAAATATTAAACCAGCGCATGTTTGGCTTTTTGTTGATGGCACCACGTCACGTGTTGGCGCGGGAGATTTGCAGTGTTAAAAAATTAATTCTGGTAATTTCAGCGAATCAATCAAGCTGAAATTCTATATATAGCAGTTTTATACAATTATTAATTATGTGAAAAATTATCAAACATATATCTTTATTTTTACGGTCACTTTAGAGGAAAAAAAATCAAAACGTTGTAGGTAATGACCCTCTTCCGGTTGACCTACATTTCTCAAAAGTTGATAGAAAACTATGAATTTTGAATAATGTCCATGTACCAAATTTCATCATTCTAGCTCAAACCGTTTTTGCGTAATCTTGCCTACACACACACACACACACACATACACACACACACACAGACATTTTTCTCAACCTTAGTGAAAATGATTCAGGAACCTTCAAAACGTATAAAAACATCAAAATCTCAACATCGAAAATTTTCGTGATCGCAATACTATCTCTGGCGAGATAGTAATAATAAATAAAAAAAAGAATTATGTTATAAAACTAATTGAAAAAGAATTAAAAAGTGAGCTTATAAATTCAAATGAAATGGAAATGATGTGGACAAACACACACACAGAGATAAACATACGCCAACAAATAAATCAACATTTTTTACTATCTCGCCAGAGATAGTATTGCGATCATGAAAATTTTCGATGTTGAGATTTTGATCTTTTTATACGTTTTGAAGGTTCCTGAATCATTTTCACTAAGGTTGAGAAAAATGTCTGTGTGTGTGTGTGTATGTGTGTATGTATGTAGGCAAGATTACGCAAAAACGGTTTGAGCTAGAATGATGAAATTTGGTACATGGACATTATTCAAAATTCATAGTTTTCTATCAACTTTTGAGAAATGTAGGTCAACCGGAAGAGGGTCATTACCTACAACGTTTTGATTTTTTTTTCCTCTAAAGTGACCGTAAAAATAAAAATATATGTTTGATAATTTTTCACATGATTAATAATTGTATAAAACTGCTATATATAGAATTTCAGCTTGATTGATTCGCTGAAATTACCAGAATTAATTTTTTAACACTGCAAATCTCACGCGCCAACACGCGTGCCATGGTGCCATCAATAAAAAGCCAAACATGCGCTGGTTTAATATTTATTATTTATAATTTATAATTAATTAAATTTAATTTAAATATAATATATTATGTTATTTAATCCAATTCAAATTGCGAGATAGTCGAGTGGAGACACTCCAGCTAATTTTGGAATCAGAATGACTTGAAACGTGGAGATATGTGAAAAAACACATTGCAGAAATGAGTAGGTAATTTAAGTACTTTACTCTCGAAAAACTTAGAAATTATCTACCCTATTTTGTCACGAATGAGATAATGGATGATGAATTTTCAAAAAATAAAATCAACCCCCTTTAAAATTGCATTCAATGAATAAAAACAATGTCAATAGAATGTATTGTGTTTATCAGACTTTTTGATTGATTATGTTTAGCAGAAACACTCAAACATACATACTCCCATTGATATATTATTACAGTGTGAGAAACAAATTAAAAAATACAATTTTACAAAATACAATTTGTGTATGCATATTAAGACAAAAAAAGAAACAACTAAGACGTATCTAAATTGAGGAAATTGTACTGACTATTTCAACAATGAACAACAAATTACTGTTTGATTGCATACAATTCGTTCGATGATGATATAAAAATTATATCCATCGTAATAACGATAGACAATTTAGGAGATGATGATCTGATAAGAGACACATCAAAAGATTAATAAGTAAATAATTTATGAGAGAATTATTTCAGAGATATAATTTTTTTTTTTTATTTCTTTTTTTATTTTTTAGATGAATTCATCTTCAAACGAATTGGAGGTACGAATGGCAGCTCGTCGTCGTCATTTAAAGACAACCTGCAGTCTTTATGGCCTGGACTTGCCTGGAAATGATTCTCTGCATAAGTAAATATTTTCATTTGTTTTTGTTTTGTTTGTGTTTTAACAATTTGAACGAAATTCGATTAGACAAAAAGATTCGTTCAAATACTAAGTTAAACGGAAGATTTAAATATATAGAAATTTAATATAAATTAGGATTAAAAAAATTAATTAGTCGCAGGAAAATAGCTTGAACTCGAAATAAATAGTGATATAATACAAAATATTTAGTATTAGATAAGTTAGATAGAATTAATACAGAGAAATTTTAAATTGAAATACTTTGATTGAAGATTAAGAATTGAAATTGGATAACGTTTGTTATATCATGAAGTACAGAAGAGGCTTATTTCATCAAAATTATTATAAACAACACAAGGATATTAAAAATTAAAATGTATAAAACAATTATTTTATCGGTTGTTGTATTGTATGGGTGTGTGTGAGGCGTGGACGCGAAGGTGTATTTTAGATTATTTGAAAATAGGATTATTCGCAGTATTTAAGGGTCAAAAAAATGATGAGGTCACCGGGGAAATGACGAAAGTTGCATAATGAGGAAATGTATGACAGACAGAGTTAGTGTCATAAAATCGAGCAGATTGCGATAAGTGGGAGAAGAAAGACTAGCGAGAAACCTATTTGTGGGAGGGAAATGATCGATTTATAAACCAATGCGATGGATGTTTAAAGGAATGTTGATGTTTCATAATAGGAAAATAATAGGTTTTATATCTGTAAATTTAATTTTAGTTTAAATAAGTTGCAATTTATTTGATTTGCTTTCTTTTTGTAGGCCCAATCCATGGGAATTTCTTGTAAGTTATAAATATCATTTAGTATGGTGTAATGTATTCAAAGCGGCAAGTACATCATGGATGTACAATTTTAATTTAATGGCTGGTTATAGTCCGAAACTGCTACAGAATAGCAAATTGGTGCAATTGGCACTTGCCAGAAAGAGGTAAGCGATTGTGATATATTATTATAAATCCATCCATCCATCCATCCTTATCCATCATAAAAACTAATCTTTCACTTTCCTCCCTTAACCCCCCCCCCTTACACCAATCTACACACACACACACACCCTTAATTAATAATCTAGCCAAAATTCAATCGTCACTCACTCTCAATTTCATAATAATATAATAATAGGGGGAAAAAAAGGGCACCACTTCCACTTTCACATTAAAAAGAACAATGATTTGATTTTAGTGTTGTTTTCTTATACTTCGAATTAAATCGTTGATTATTTTGCACATATTACAATGGTAATTAATTAATGTATTACCAAATCTTGGTATAGCATTGTAGGACGACATCTTTTTATCTTGTCTTGTGGTATCGACAATGGATATGCAGATATACACTATCCTGATGTGTTTTATGCAATGTTTGATGTAAATTTTCATCATAAATCTTAAATTCTACAATTATGTGTGTTAAGTGAAAAAGTTGTCCAAGAAATATTTGTATGTTTTGTATGTCTGTCTTTTATATTGCTTGTAAAATTCTTCCACATTTTATTATCATACACCAAACTTGCAAATGGATTTCGTAGATATAGCTTATTGACAAAACTACTACTACTATTACTATGTACCTATCATTCAGATATTCTTGGATTAACTGATAATTTTATTTTGAACAAAACATTTATACCACTCATAAATTGTAGACATGAAAATTTTATTAAACTTGGATCTTCCAATGAAAATTTATGTTACACTTAACACGGTCATGTCCAGTGAAAAGGTTTTCATTTTTAACGCAACTGCCACTAGCGAGACAAAACTTGTTGATATGTTTCCCTACAAAAGAACATTACAATCAACTCTCGAGATTCTGATGATGATTTTTATTAATAAACTTTATTTTAACTCAATCCCTTATTCTTTTCTTCTAATACATATTAATTAGTCATTTATTTCCTGATTATTCTACCAATTTATACACATTTTCTTATATCTAACATATCTTCTTTATAATATTTTAACCCACTAACACTATTTTCCTCTTATTTTCTACATTTTACTTTATTTATTTGTAATATTTTAAATTAATTTATTTATTTCACACAGTCTTATAATTCTACTACTACTACTACTACTACTACTACTAAGAAGAAGAAGAAGAAGAAGAAGAAGAAGAAGAATACGTGTTAATGTTGTTTGTTTGTTTGTTTAGATATCCTAGGCCGACTGTACGTGAATTGGAACGTGCAATCAATGAGTCTGTCTCATTTTTAATAGTGCGTCATCCATTTGAGCGTTTATTAAGCGCTTATCGAGACAAATTGGAATACTCTTTGCCACATACTTATCATCAACGACTTGGAAATGAGATTGTCTTAAAATATCGTGGAACAATTACACAGAATGCAAACAAAACACCGTCCAAACAAGAGAATAAGGTATTTTTTTATTTTTATTTTTTATTTTATCATGCATAATTATTCCCTCACACTTTTCATTTAAAAAATTATTTAAATATATTATGTACTACTAGTAGCAAGTATATATGTAGATACTTTTATAATTATACAAATTTTACTTTTGGATTCGTACGAGATAAAGATAAATTTAAATTTCTAAATTAGAAACAGTGAGGAATTCTTATTTGGTTTGCTTCTTAATTTAATGTTAAAGGTTGTTAGTGGAATTCGACGAATACCTAAGAGAATGAAACGTTGTCCAACATTTGCTGAATTTGTCGCTTATCTAATTGATCAACATAATGAAGGACGTACATTTGACATGCATTGGGCGCCTGTTACGGAATTTTGCACCCCATGCCAAGTCCATTTTGATGTTATACTTAAATTTGAAACACTCAACGTACGTTTGGTTATATTTTTAATTCCATATACATATGTATATATTCACATTTGTTATAATTTAATTTATATGTGTGTGTGGGTGTGTTTTTATTTTGATTTAAAAAAAAAAAAAAAAAAATAGAAAGATCAAGAATATCTTTTGGAACGTGCAGGATTGCAAGGTGTAATAACACCACAATGGAAAAATCCTGGAAAAGGTCGGACAACTGGAGAACTGATTCATGAATATTTCTCTCAATTGACACGAACGCAGATTATTCAACTTTATTATATTTATAGGTAGGTAATATATATATATATATAAATATATTATATAAAATGGTAATCGTAGTATATTTTTTTTTTCATCTGAATATCAAAGAAAATCTTTTATTTTTTTAAATTTATTATTTATAATAAATATAATATAATTTTTTTGAAAGTTTCTCTCTCTCTCTCTCTCTCTCATTACTCATATTGCTAATATTAAGATTTGAATATATTATTTAATATATATATATATATATATATATATATATATATATATATATATTTTATTTCATATGTAAAGTATAGATATCATCCTATGGGGTAGAAGTATTTAATTTTTTTTAAAATTGATTCTTTAAATTACTAAGAATAGTTCTTGCTTGAATAATATTTTATGATATAATAATAATTTTTTAATGAACAATATTAAAAAGAATGTTTATGTTTTTATATGAACGTTTTTATCAGAAGAATATTTTTTTTCTTTAAGATAAATATTTTTAAATAAATTATTTATAAAGTGGTGTTTGAAAGTCGATAGAAAATTTTTAGCAATGATATTGAAATTATAAGATTTTTTTTAGAATTTTTTTACCTTAAATTCGCCATCTAAGTTTGCGAGGCTGAGTAGAGTTTCTGACATGTAATAACTTACTTTTAGTTGTTTTTTTGTTTGTGGCAGCAATGAAATGAAATTTTAATAAATGAATAGAAAAGGTATCCAATTTGTACGGCCCTCCAAACATATTTATTAGTACAATATCATTTTATTGTTGGTATCCTCAACTTTTTAAGCGGGCTACTTGATGTGAGACAGTTAAATTAAAATATTATATAAGGTGCTTGTGAATAAGTTCTCGCTGTTTTCTAACAGATGGCGTTTCCAGTAATATAAGTCGATGATATTTCTGAAACGAACGCATTTCCAGGAAATACTGTTCGTATTCTTGTGAACGCCAGTGGCCAGTGTGTTTCTGTTGGCCACAGTGTCAACCACATTTTGTTCTGAGTGCTTAAAGATGTCGAGTTTTGTGCCACGAAAAGAGTATTTGCGGGGAATTCTATAGCATTATTTTATACAGAAGAAATCAGCAGCTGAAGCACACCGATTTCTTGTTGAGACGTATGAGGAACATGCTCTGTCGGAAACGACTTGCAGACCCTGGTTTCGACGGTTCAAGAATGACGATTTTGATCTTCAAGATAAAGAACGTTCTGGCGCACCGAAAAAGTTTAAAGACGAAGAATTGGAGGGATGGGAAAAAGTAGTGTCTTGTGATGGGCTGTACTTTGAGTGACGTGTTGTGCACCACATTGTGTAAATCAAGCATTGATTTTCATAAAAAAAACAGCGAGAACTTATTCAAGCACCTTTATAATATATTTAATAATTGCTTTAACAAGGAGACGATTTTTATGTGTAGTTGAGTGTCAAAAAATGATGAGGGGGGGGGGAATGGCGGAGGTTGTTTCCAAACTATTTAGGGTAATGAGATTGAGGAGGTTTTATGATGTGTTGAACTAATGTACTAAACGCCCTTACAAAAACAAAAGAACTTTTCTAAATATCCTTTTTTACAATAATTTTAAAATCAACAACAGTTGTAAAATATTATTATAATTTTGAAGGATTAAGTCTTGTCCCGCATTCCCATTTTCATTCCCTCTTCATCTTCTATTTTAATCAAAGTATTTTTGATAATGGCAATGAATAAATTATTACAGTAGAAATTACACAATATTAACATTTATTCTATTCTCTCCTTCAAAATGAAGAAGTTGCCTCTTTCTATCTCTCTCTCTCTCTCTATTCGTTAATATTAATTCCATTATTTCTAAAATTAATTTACTTTCAGGTATGATTTCGACCTTTTTGGATATACATTGGATGGTTTTCTTGATAAAAATGGCGATACAAGTTCAGGGCCTGTTGCACCACTATATACATAACACTTGACACACACACACACACACACATATATATATACCTACATAGGACACTAATGAACAAAGAACACAATGACATATAGACAAACTAATATATTATAATTTTAATACAAAGTGGACATCATAATGTCGTCAACTTATTTATAAATAAAAAAAAAAACCCTCCATATTTAAACTTAATGAAAAAAAATTTATTATATATATATATATATATATATATATATATATCATAATTTTAAATTCATTCCAAAATATGCATATAAATATATTGTATATAAAAAAAATGTTGAGAAATTTACTTAAATACTTAGGTAATAAGAAAAAAAATTGTTATTATCTCAATTGGCTTGCTCAAGCAAAAACAAAAACATTCCGCTAAAAAATATTAATAATAATTATCCAATAATCCAATGAATTAAAGCAATAAATATTAATGAATATTTTAACAATGTTAAAAAAAAATTATAAAAAAGACTTTATAAGAGATACATAGGTATATTTATAATAATAAATTAATATATTTATGAGTGAGACACAAATGTAAATGTAAAAATAATGGAATGTTTTTGATAAAAATAGAAAAACGAAATAAAAAAAATAATTAATTAATTAATGCTATAATAAATAATAATAATAATAATAATAATAATAAAGAAAAAACTTATGGTATGAATGAAAAAAAGTGTGTGTATGTGGGGTGGGGGTGGGGGTAGGGGAAGAGAAAGAGTGGAGAGAAGTATAGAAGATATGAATAATTATAAAACTTTTTTTATTTTTTTCTCTATACTAATTTATTCTAGGAATGAAGAGTTGAAAGGTTCTGTTAAAATGAAATATTGCATTTTAATTATGAAATTAAATAATTAAAATTAATAATAATAATAATAATAATAATAAAAAGATTTAATATAGTATGAATATATGAATATAGAGGAGGAATGCTTTAGAAAGTTTTTGATTTATGAATTGAAATTTTAATAAATGAAATTGAATTATATTTCAATGAATGAATATTCCTTTTATTGTGATGGCAATGTGAAATGGACTTTCTATAGGTATATTACCTTTCGTCAGTCAGTAGATATAATGACATCATATGTCCTAAATTGTGTGTCAGGGGGTCGGCAATCTTTTTGTAATTGTGGCCAAAATTAAAAGCAATAAAATTTTGAGTAAAAATTTATGCAAATATATTATTATAGATTGCGATTAAATATTTAAAATATTGACAATATTAATATAATTTAATAGAATTATAACTAAAATGCACATAAATAACATTTTTTTTTTAAATTAATATCGAAGTATAATTTATATATATATATATATATAAAAAATTATAAATTATTATTAATTTATAAATGTGATATGGGTTTTCAAATTTCAATGTGAACGTTGGGAAGTGCTTTAACGAATTTTATAATTTTATAATTTACTAATTAGACAAGTGGCGAACCGGAGGTTACCGACCCCTGGTTTAAATGATTAAGTCAAACTTTCAGTCAGACACTACTCTATAAAATATAATTTTTTTTTTTTTTTTTCATCATTCAATCATGTCATAATAGTGATGAATGAGAATTATTCATTTTATTATGTTTAATTTGTTAAAATTAATAAACATAGTTAAGAACTTGATAAGCAACATAATTATTGTAGTGAATGTATTTTTTTAATAGATAGCATCACATCACACTAAGAATAATAATTGGTTAAGGGAAGAAATAAATAGAATAATTAGAATAAATTCAAGTTTAATCTTTGCTCAAAGGACTTTTAATGATTTTTAAATAAAATACGTTATTAATTAATTTTCATTCATTCCTACTTATAAATATGTGTATTTCTATTCAATATATTCACATCTAACATATAAAGGTACTATATTATTAATTAATGATTCTATATTACAATCATCAGACTGAAAGTAAATTAAGAAACAAAAAATGTTGATTTGTTTTTTTTTTTTAGAAATTAATAATATAGAATATGATTGGTATTAATAATATTTGTTTAAAGAATGTCTGTCAACTCCCGCCCAACCCACACCAATTAAATATATTAATATTTAGTAAATATATTGTACAATAACAGAATTATTTATTTATAGTGTATTTATTAAATATATAGAAGACTAAAAATGTATTTTTTCGTATGGACAGAGGGGAAAAGTGAAAATGGGGGAACACCAATAATACAATATAAATATTTATATTATATATATATATAGTTTAGTGAATTTTATTATTTTCATAAATATTAATTAATTAGAAAATAATATTTTAAAAATTACATTTTAATGAATGAATAAATGAGTAATAAATATAATGAATAAAGAAAATTTAGTAAAGATAATAATAAAATAAGTATAATAAATAAATAAATATCATTATATAAATATTTTATATTTTGTTATCTTACCGTATTAAATTAATTAAAAATAATTAAATATTAATACAAATAATAAAATTAAAAGTTATTAGTATATGGAGGGATTGTCTTTTGTTTTTGTTTTTTATAAAAAAGAAAAAGATAATTTGGTAAATAATTTAATAAACATCATTAATGTGATTAATGATTTAAAACGATTTATTTGTTTAATTAATCACTTTCAATGAATTATATTAATAAAATAATCTCTCACACATTCCTCCTCAAAATCCACTTATCTATGAAAATATACATTATATATATTATATAAAAAAATTTAACAAATGTACACTTTATTAGAACAACATTTTTAAAATTTATCCAATACTAATAAATAAATAATTCTGCTTTTCACTTTTAGAATTCAATTTGAATTTGATAAATTAAATTTAGAATTCACACAAAGGTGATAGAATTAAAGTTAAAAATTAATATTCTTCCAACATTAATTATATATATAGAGAGAGGTAAATAAATATATATTATAATAAAAATAATTTTTAGTATAAAGAAAATTTAGTGATCCGTCCTTTCAAATAAAAACAACAAAAAATATATTTATGAAAAAATATGAATATATATATATATATGCAAATGCTAATAAATTATATATAGGTTTGTTGTTTTTGTTCAAAAAGTTATGATTTATGTTTACTTTCTTAATTCAGTACAAAGATCGTTTATCTTATAGGCCTGTACTGATAGAGGAGGAATGAACGCCAAAGAAAATGGAAAACATTAATTTTATATATATCTTCCCTTTTTTTTTTCCATTTTCACTTTTCACTTAAAACTCACTATATATCTCTAGGCCCAAACTCGAGTCTTCAGAGTTATAAACTATAGTACTAACCACTAAACCACTGAAGAGTCTTATATATCTATCTATCTATCTATATCTTTATCTAAATATAGATAGATAGATATTGTTAAGTAAAAATGGTTACTCCTTAAAACCCCAAAACAAATTGCGAGAAATATGTTGTGTTCTTAATTATCTACTTTTTATTAATATATATATATATTATATATATTATATGTAGGTATATACATCTTAATGATATGTTATTAAATTATTTTCTTATTATCTTATTATATAAGATAATAAATATCTTCAAAATCAACATATTTATATGAATATTAATTATAAGAATAATTTAAACAAAGTTTCACAAATAAATAAATAAGTAAATAATCATTAATTGTAGATTAAATTATATTATATATTGCTGGCAAAGTATTATTATTATTATTATTTTAAATGATGCTAAATGTATAATATTTATTAATTATTAATATTAATAAAAACGCATAAATAAGAATGAAAATAAAAGAGAAAGGAGAATATTGTGGCTTGTATATTTTATTTATTAATTTTTTGGAAATATGAAATTACAAAATCACACTCACAGCCAAGCATATACGACCTATGTACTAAATATATGTGTAAAATTTAAATTATATAGTATATTATATAATATATGTATATAAATATAATATAATATATTATTATGAGGAATAATCTCAAAAAATTTCTCTATTAAAAATAGTTTTAAATTGTTAAATACTTATTAAATTACTTAATAATAATAATAATAATAATAATAAAGAATAGAGAATTTATAAGAATCATTCACTGACTTGGTGCCATGTTATATGCAGGTTATACTATTTTTTAATTTTTTCAAAAGACTAAAGGATTAAAAAAACCACGTAAATGACATTAAAAAAAAATATCAATAATAAATACTTACCTACAAGAATATTAATTAAAATAACTAATTAATTAAAGCTAATTAAATTATTCATAATCTATATTATCTTTAAAATTAATTTATATAACTTAAAATATTATGTAAATACTTTAATATCTTTTATTTTTATTTCATGTTATTCTTTTCATATGATAATTATAATACTTTGCCAGTTGAATTTATATAAAAAAATAAAAAAAATTAATAAATAAAAAAATAATTTAACTGCTGGTAAGTGCCTATAAATTCTTAATGCAAATGATATGTATAATTTTAGTATTTACATGTTAATTGAAATTTTAAAAAAATTCACAAAATAGGCCTAAAACTTATAAAATGTAGATGTGTTGCGCTAAAAAATTATAAATAAATATTTAATATTGTATACGCTTATTATTTATCTAAACAGTTGTATAATATAAATAAATAAGCCGTTCATTTTAAATAACAAATTAAAAGGCATAATTTTTTTATTAGAAAATAAAAAATAATTAAATAAATTATTGAATAACCTATTCTGGTAGTTATTATTATTTAATTAATTATGGCTTTCTTTTATAGTTTTTATTAAATTATAAATTAAAAGAACTTGACGAGGTTTGATCCATCCTAGTATAATTTTTAATGTCTTAATTTCTTAATTTATATATATTCTTGAAATTTATTACTTTAAATGTCTATTAGTAAGGAATAAAAGATGGGTGAAAGTCGAATTTTATGATTATGGTAACTTTAATGCAAAATGAAATAAAGTTTTTTGACAAAAAAGTGGCAAAACCAAAAATGAATTCATAAAATTATAATTATTTAAAGAAATAATTGCTTAAAAAAACATTTATGTGTATTAGAGATAAACTTGGGATATAAACTATAGAAATAATTAAATAAATGAACACTTCACTTACCGATTGCCAGTATTACGTATAATATAACCAAGAATCCATTTACCAAGATGGTAACGTTGCCATAAATCAATAAGAGCTATTGATGAAGAAGGAATTTTATCATTTTTATCTTCAACATTATCTTCTTCTTCTTCTTCTTCTTCACCCTCACTCGAAGAACTTTTTAAAAATTCATCCGCATTTGCAATCTAAATATTTATGATGATGTATTAGAAAAAATTATAATAAAAATAATGCATAATGAATCATATAATAATTTTCACATATAATATACAATTAATAATTATAATTAATATAAATTGGATTACTTTCATTCTGAAAGTGTCCAGGAATAAGAATATTTGGGTCTCGGAATTAAACAAGGAGTCTATCTTTCTATCTCTCTGTGGCTCTACGGAACTCGAAAGTTCTTGGCCGCAGCAACCACACTCCTCCAACTATCCCTATTCTGAGCCACACAACCCTCCAATCCCTCTCTCCTCTCCCATCTCTCTCTCACGTATTCCCTCATTTTACTAACCCTGATCTCTCTGTAATGTGGTTAATGTTTCATGATTTAATTTTTTGTGGAGAAGAGTAAATCACCTGTTCGTCTAACCCCCAATTGGAGAAACAGCCTGTAATGGAGAAAATTGAAACAAGGAATCCACTGGTATATTTTCATTATAATTCATACTGATTTAGAAAATTTTGTATAACTGACATGGGAAATTCTGTATACATGCCTTTTATTTATTTAATAAAAATATAAAGATTTATTTATTATGATCAAAAAGTAAAATGACTGACTTTTTAAATTATTCATCCAAATTTAGTTTGTCTTATTCAAAATAATCTCCTCACACTGTAATACACGATTTTTAATGTTTTTTCCAGTCTTCGAAACAGTTTTTATACTCGACTTTTGGTATTTCCTTCAAAGCAGCCAGCGACTGACTCTTGAATGGCTTCTTTGGCTCAAAACGAGATGCACCAAGTGGTTTCTTCAATATCATTGATATCTGGTGAATATGGGGTATATGAAATGGTATTTGTTTAATTTTTTGCGAAAAAAGTCTACCTTTACTAAAAACTCTGTACCACTTGTAAATATTTTTTTGTTATAGTTTCATAGATAGGTATAACAATTTCTTTGCTTGATTAATTGTTCTATTTTAAAAAATCGCCACAACTTTTACAAGACACTATAAATTCTAACCTGACTATCGAAACCATATGAAATTTCAAGGGCAATCATACCAACTTAAAAACAAAAGTTCCTTAAACATTTCCCTCCTGGTGATATTCCAAAAACACCCTACACGGCACAATGGAAGGTCACACTGATTATATTTATAAATTATGTTGCCTGTTTACTCCTTCCAAATGGGACTTTTATTTTATTTACTATACACAAAACACACAAGAGTATGAAGCTTTTAAGATAATGTTGTACCTAAGGATAAACTTCTTTTTCTTCTTCTTTTGTCTTGATGAGATGCCTGTTTCCATGTGCTGTAGTGGAAAGCTGATTTGTTAAGTTACTGTTAAATACTGTCCCAAAATTTTCTAAATCGCTTTAGTGTCATAGTTTGTCTCACTAAATAAAAGTCACCTTACGTTTTGGTCATACTTGTATTAATTTAAAAATATGAAATATATATATTTATATATCAGTGGCGTACCTAGAACTTTTGCCGCCCTTTCTATTATAAGTCAATCAAATAGTGGTTTTTATAAATTAATACACATAAATAAATTATTAAGTTATTTAATCAATATTAATTAATACACAGAGAGTAAATTTTTTACACATATTTGTATGCACTCGTAAACATATTTATATAAAATATTTACTCTTCTAGCTTTCATACTAGAAAAATCGTGTATAATGCTCTCACAATTTATATTATTTGTAATTTCTTGTTCTATTGACAATATTGCAAGATTTTGTAGTCTTAATTGACTCATTGTAGAACAAAGATAATTTTGCCAAACAAAATATTAAATATGCGTTTACGAATTCAACGAATTTTAATGAATACAATAAAATAAAATTATTATCCTGTTCTTGGAATTAGAATTCAAAATTTACACTAAAATGCATTTATATACACCGAGAAATAATATTCGAAATCATATAGTTAATCATAATTTATATAAATCAAATAGTAATCTTATAATAATCATTTATTATTCAAGAAAGAAAAAAAAATAAATATGAAATTAATAAGTTGCTTTTTACAACTATAACGAAATATAAAAAATGCCGCCCGGTGCGGACCGCCCCCCCCCCCTTAGGTACGCCACTGTATATATTAACAAAATTAAATATATTGAAAAAAAAAGAATATTTCAAATGGTGAGTAGGAGAAAATTAAATTTAAAAATATAATATATTAATTTAATAATTTAAAATAATTCGTAGAAATTAAAGAAAATTATAAATTTTTAATCTAAAAAATAATAATTAGTTTTAAAGGTATCAATAGTATTTAAATTCTTTTTGGCTTACCTGATGTTGATAAAGTAAAAAATCATCAGATATTATAGAACAAAGTTTATTTTTTATTAATTTATCTTTATTATTTATATAATCAAAAACTTCCAATCCTGAACGAATTAATGACTTTGTTTTCATTTCAAAAATTTTATCTGTATATATTAAACTTGATTCTAAAATAATTTTACGTTGTGTACATATTTCATTTTCAGCTTTCTTTATTTTCAATTCTAAATCCTAATAATATATATAAATAAGTATATTAAATGGAGGATTAAATAGAAAGTAAAGTAATAAAGAAAAAAACATTTCAAATTTACCCTCCAATTATTAAGGAATATTGTATCAGCAATGGAATCTTGCAGAGGTTTTATTTCCTCTTGGAATATTGTTATTAAATCTGGAGTATCTGTTGTACTGGTATTATTAAACCAAATACCAACTTGAGGGAAATTTTTTTTCCAAAAATCAAAAATTTTAAATTTATAAACATAATCATATTTTCTATCAATCTAAAAAAAAAACATTAAAATTAATTTAATTAATGAGTAATCAATAATACATGAGTGAAGTGTAGTTACACCATTTAATTGAAGTAACTTCACTCAAATGTAACATAAGAGCTCTATGGTTACGGAGAAATAGAATTATTGCACCCTAAGAGATAGATAGATGGATAGATAATTTTAAAAAAATATATTCCAAGTATTAATCGTAAATTTAATAGATTTTTCGAAATATTTTCTAGAAATTCAATCACTAAATGCAAAATGAAATATAAAAAAAAAAAAAAAAAAAAAAAAACTAGATTAGTAGAATTGTTTATCATTTATATCTAACATCTGTTAAGAATAAATAATTAACATTAAGAATGTTAATTAAATTTAATAACAAAAGAGAAATTGCTAAAAATGATCTTATATTATCTTAAAAACATGTTTAACAAAGTATAACAGGAAGCACACTGGTCCCTATTAAGCATCTTCTCGACAATTGTGTCTGGAGATAATAGATCCAATGGAAGCACCATTCTACTTTTTTCACCTGATGAAAGTGTGCTTGGTATTATCATCCATCCATATCGATTGGCCAATAACAAAGACACTCGTATAATAATAATAAAATTTGGTGGGATGATAATGTATCATCAACCCGCGCCCAAGAATAATCGAATATGGCATACACTTGAAGAAATAAGGACATCCACAATCTGATGAATTAAAAATTCTACAACCTGTTTGGTTGTTTGATCGATACTGAACCATCAAAATCCCAATTCTGAAAAATTAACATTAATTATACGCAAAACCATTAATCCTGGTAATGAAGGAATCCTTTCTTAACGAGTTGGCTGCCGGACAACAACGCCCCCATGGCCTCAATATATTTTATACTTGGCGATTTGACCCACGTTTATATAACTGACAGACAGGACCATCGCTTATAAATATCCTGGTATATTTACAAACTCATTTACGTCCTCAATGGCAGCACAGGGATACTTAACGACATAGCTGTTCCTCTGACATACAACATTAGACGAACACATTCAAATAAAAAGGACAAGTATGAGAAAATCCTCTGGCAATACAAAAAGTATGGAAATTGAAGAAGAGGTTCATACTTCAACAAGAACACCGAACAACATCCTGAAGCTAAATTATTAAAGCTTTGGTGGCTGTTTTTATTTATAAGGGAATTTTGTAAATAAAACCACATATTGATATTTGTTATTGTATTTTTTTGAATAAATTTACATTTATTATATTTTTTTGAATAAATTTACAATAACAAATATCAATATGTGGTTTTATTTACAAAATTCCCTTATAAACATCCTGAAGTATACACATACAAGGACACAAACGTGCGCAAGTTTCCCAACTGGAGATTATCCGGAAGATCGTGTGGATTAGAGTGAATTCTCTTTTCACATCGACCGACCGAGGTTAATCCCAATAAAGACTTGCAATTAGACGGGATAGATGAAAGTTTGTCAGCAGCAATAACTCGAATTAATAATAATAATAATAATAATAATCTTTTTAAATTTAAATACAAATGACTTTTAGAATCATAAAAATTCAAATATAATCTCTCAACCTATCAATATTTTATTTATAATATAATAAATAAAAAATATTTATTTCACCTTGAATTGTTTATCTTTCGTTGATATAATATGAAGTGACGTTGAATCATATAAAAGATAATATCTTGTATTTGGATTATATACTTTAAATAGATTAATACTTTTCACTCGTTTCAATTCAAGATTGCATTTATTTATTATATGTTTATTTGAAAATTCAATTAATTTACTATCATTCGTTGTAATTACGATATTTGAATATGAAGCTGATTAATAAAAAAAAACATTGGTTTTTTAATTAAGTAAAAATGTTATTATTTATAATGATTAATTAAAAATAATATAGACATATTTGATGTTTTTTGTCAAAAAATATTGTGATATTTATTTATTTAATTGCATGTGCATGAATCAATAAAAATAAAATATATTATAAATTAAAAAGATTTGAATGTTTTAAGAGAGTATTAAAGTAGAATCCATTAATCGGTTTCACTAATAAATAAAGAAATTTTAGTATAATTTAAAATTAAATTACCAAATTTATTTGATTTAAAAATTAAATAGGCTGTAATTTTATTTAAATATTCTTCTGTTATTAAATCACTTAAATTCTCTTCCATTTCACTATTTAATATTATCTTATATAAGTTTGTATTTAATTAATTGATATTATCAATTAAAAATTTAAAGGAATAGATTTTGTCTAAATTTATAGAATATTAAAAAATTTAACACTCTAATATTATAAAAAAGAAATAAATTAGCAAATACGTCATGAAAAGAAATGACATGCGAGTAAGATATAAGATTTGGCGGTTAATTAAGTTAAACAATTGCCTTCAAGATGTCACTCACAGATCATATATAAAATCACTATATATAAAAAAAATGATCACAGGCACAGACCCACACCACCACAGAGCATACATACACAGAGTAAATCACTGTAAATCACTCAATGCTATTTTTTTTTCGGCTCTATTGATGGCAGAGATGGCAGACAGGTTGGACATTTGTGAGCGTTTTTACCGACCGACGAGGGAGGCATTTTTAAATTTTTTTTGAATGAATATTGGGAATTTAAAAATTATTTATTGAGATATAAAATTAGAGCATTACAGAAATCAAATATGCTTTTTTCAAAAATGTTAGTTTTATATCCAAATAAATAATTTTTAAATTAACAGAAAACTCCACCTACTTTTATGTAATGTACATAAATAAAATAAACGAATAATGTTCTTGTTAATATTTAATATGTATGGATTAAAAATTTTCTTCAATGCCAATATTTGAAACGAGAGAAACACATACGAATTGTTCTTAGTGAGAAGGAAATTTATAAATAAATAAATAAATAATCATTTCTATTTCCAAAAAGATACTATTTAAAAAGATCACAAGAAATCCATAAATCATTGATTAACTAAGAATAATTAATCCAACGCATTTTTAATCATCTAAGTTTATCAAACAACTGATTTACGAACATTGGCGCCAATATCACTGCCTATATAAGAGGTGACGTGTCCTAACATGCATCAGTCCGCTGTAAATCAGTTGTTTGATGATGTTACTGAAGATCTGTTCAAAAGAAAAGGTGATTTTTGAATTTTCGCGGGCTGTTTATATTCAATTATCGAAACTTTTTTTTGTTATGTTGGTACACATGTTTCTCATATGTTGACATTATCAACCATTTTGGATTAGTAGTTTGTTTTTGACAACTGTGAATTCTTCGATAACTAATCTCGCAAAACGGACACGGAATACTAATATCCTCCAACAGTTTAAGTGATATGTATTTAGGTGCAATAAAATAATTGGCTTAGTATTCTTTTTATCATATTATTATTCATTTAAATAATTATAACAGGAAAAAATCTATTCTTAACGAGCAATTTAATAACTATATCTCTCTCTCTCTCTCTCTATATATATATATATATATATGTCATTTTTTTTGTAAAATGTATTTCAGTCTTAGTATTCATTTAAAATTGGACATATAAGAATTAATACATTTGTATTAATAATATTATATTTTTAAGACTTATGATATTAATATTTTTAATAACTTACTATTATTAATAATATTTCAATCTTGTGTTAAGTATATATATAATTTTTGGGTATGATCTTTGATGTCTGTAATTTTGTACTAAAGGTAAAAAAATAATTTTAATCAATTTAAAGGTCTTTCAAGGACCCGATTGGCTCCAGAAATGTCAGCATTAATTTAAAAGGGACAGGGAATAAATATTTTTGATGTTTAGGCTTTCTACACCACCTCATTAAAATTTTTTTGAATATTAAAATAATAAATATTTTTTCCTAGGTTTGTTTGTTTGTCGACGTAATAAATACATAATATAGAAATGTGTAACTGAATGTATTATTCTCAATGAATAATTTATATATATATATATAATGTTATACAAAAAACTTAAATTGATGATAACTTATAAGTGTGGTATTATTTAATTATAAAAGACTTAGTTTCTAGATCATAAATATATAAATATAAATTTTTTAATGAATTTTAAAAAAATAATTAAAATAAAAATTTCTAAAACTTTTCCGAATATGTAGACCATAGTGGAAATTAAATGTTTCATTTCTCTATTCAATTTTAATACTATTTAAATTGTCTGTTAACACAAAATTGTATGAACACTATACAATATAACAATAAAAATAAAATGATATGCGAAACTCGTAATTTTTTAAAAAAAATATTTGTTTCAGGTAAATAAAATAAAAATAAAACATTATACTTTAAATATTTCTTTTGATATTGCCAATGAATGCCACGTAATTAATATGGTCAGTCTTACCTTATTAATTATGTTAATCATTATATAAAAAAATAATTAATAAATATTTAAGAATATTATTTTAGATATCTCCAGATATTTAGAAAATTAAAATAATAAAGTATTTTTAATTTTTGTATATTATTATTATTATTATTATTATTATTTATAAATTTAAGATTGGTGTTAAATATAATATATATATGATTATTTAATTATTCTCTTAATATTTTTTCTTTTAAATATAACAAATTTACATTAAATTATTATTTATGTCAATTTTACAATAATTTTAAAATAATATAATAAAAATAATCTGTGTAGCCAATCTAATATAACGGTCTAATTATATATAAATATAATTAATTAAATTTAGTCGGCATTCAGTCACATGTTTAGTTTTGTTTTAAAAGTTGATTTTTTTATGAGGGTTACAGTACTAAAATATATAGACTAAAAAAAAAATTAAATAAATTTAATATATTATTATATTTGTATAATATTTACTATTACTAAATATTTAACTAATTTGGCCGTAATTCATTATTTCTTATAATAATAAATATATTTAAAAAAAATGCAAAGCAATAATAGAAAAAATCATTTAGTAACTCTTAGATTTTTATATTATTTTATAAATAGTAATATAATGATTATAAAATTAATAAAATATTACAAATAATTGATTAAAAGACATTTTCCTATAAACAGTGTGTTAAATATAAAAATGTTATATATATATATATATATATATATAATAATAATAATAATAGTAATAATATTCATTATTTTGGTAATTGTTTGGATGAGCTATGAGTAATTGAGATCTAAAAATTTACTTTTAAATAACGTTGATTTTCTTTTCATTTTTTAAATAAAGTAATTTTAAATTTTACAATTTTTGGATTACAGTGTCTATGTATTTAAATTGCTTTTTGTTTTTATGTAAATTAATTTATATATATATTTATATGAATACCCCCAATATCACAAATCACAAAAAGTATATTTTTTTTCTATTTGCAAGTATGAGCGAATGTGGTATCACAAGAAATAGGGCGTGGTAGTTCGAGGTGGTATCACCCTTTCTGAATCCGGAACAGCTTGAAACAATTTTTCCTCTTTTGTGTTGGCATCTTGAAACTCAAGAATTGAAGCAATATTGCCACAACGATAGCAATAATTAGGCGCTGACCAGACGGTAACTAATTTCTCATCAAACATATATTTATAACCTGGAAATTTAATAAATTGAAAATAAATGTTAAGTTTGTTTTAAATTATAAGGATAATGACATACAAATTTAAATAAATAACATTATTCAATGAAATAAAAATTGAACCCCATGAATTCATTATTATTTCTTTACCATCAAATATTTTAAAAGGATATATTATGCTTATTTTTTTTCAAATAGTACTTTTATTTTACAATTAAACAATCTATGCATCTAGCAATGAAATCTATAAATGCATCAAATACATCTATATTCACATTTTTAATTCCAACTGTTAAATTAAAAAAGAATTAAGAGAAGAATATATTTTTCTTATTTATATGATTTTAATTGAAAATAAAAATAGTAATTAGGAGGATATGAAATTGGTGTTTATATTATATTTATACTTATTATGACTGCTATGTTTATAAATATTAGAAAAAACATTAAATTTACCTTCATGCACTAATTGATGTGCTCTGCATATTAATTGTAATTGATTAAGAAGCATAAATTCATGGGTAACTTTAGCACCAAAAAGCCACCCAGCTCCTCTTGGACTTACGGTCCATGTTTCAACATCTTCAGGATCTGACCATACTAAATCACAAAATGCACCTATAAAAACAAAAACAATCATACAATACTTTGTTCTCAAATACAATTTAATAATTATGATAATATATGCTTGAATTAATTAAATGCTTCCAATTAGGCCTCCAGTATTTTACTAGTCAGAGGTATTTAACATATCCAACATACTTGTTGGTTCTGCTCTCTAAAAAAATCACGCTAATGGATCAGTCAAATTAGTGAAAACAATCTATAGAGTACAGTTGTAATGTAGCAGGGTGATTATATTTCTAAGAATTTTTAAATCACTGACAGTATATATAAACTTGAATGTTTTTTTTTAATAAAAACTCTTCCAACTATTTTTTTTATCAAGTTCCAATTCTTTTCGTTTTGATGATGATATTTCAATGTAAAATTCGAGTCCAAGTGTAAAACAATACCTCCCTTACTATCGTCGGTCGGCCTTTAAGTATTTTACTAAGATCTTGTGAGGTATATTGTATTTTTTTATTTAATTAAGTAAACTGGTTGACTTTTTAAAGCATAATTTTTTGTAAAGGTGGTTGATTTTTGTTCATTTATATTCCTTTGGTGAAACAATTGTTACAAATTTTTAAATTAAACTTTAGGCTTGTTTTAAGATGGTCCTGATGGTAATGTATAAAGTAATATAACCATTCTCAAGTATTGAAATATTTGCTGTTTATATAGTGCATTAAAACAATGTGCTAAAATGTTTGGTTAATTGTGCAACTCTAGATCGACTTTTATTGTATTACTTGAAAAATTATTATATTTAATTTCAAATTAAAAATAATAATCTATGTATATAGTAAATATGACTAAAAAATTGATAGATTTAAAATAAATCACTTCGTTGACATTTTAAAGGAAAAAATAATTAACAAATTAAACATTTGTAGAACACATTCTTAATGCCAAGAAAAGGCAAATAATTCATATTGGAAAAATAAATTGTTTACAATCAGTCTAATAATAAATAATTTCTATTTTAGATAAAATAATTATTATTTATATTATTTAATTATAAATACCTTTATGTGGTATTTCTTGATTTCTTTCAATACTTCTTATTTGATCTAAAGTCTTAATATCAGGTGATAAACCTCCATGAACGCAAAGTATCTTTTCGTCAATAAGCTATAAGAAAATAATAAATACATGAATCTTATAACTATCACTCTTTAATATTAATTTAAACACTAATAAATATATTTTTAAAAATAACATACTGCTGCTACTGTGAGAAGATCAAAAACTTGACAGCAATACCTCCAAGCATTTGCATTACCATATTTATTTTGACATTCATCTAAAATAAAAAGTGAGAAAATATAAAATTATTATCGTTTTTGAAGAAATTTTTTTTTTTTTTGAAACGAAGGATACTTGCTTTGAATAATGAAAGTAAAAATCTTTTGTGTTGGGAGTGAAAAACAGTAGAGGATAGAAGGGTTAAGTATTTTAAGAATGTTCATAAAACAATTAAGGAAAACTAAAGAAAACTTGCCATAAAATCCATAAACTTGTGTGATTTGCCTAGATTCATGATTCCCTCGGAGTAAAGTGATCCTATCTGACCATTTAGCCTTTAATGTAAGTAGCCTAGTAAATGTTTCTAAACTATAGTAGCCTCTATCCACAAAATCACCCATGAAAATATAATTTGTATCAGGAACCTGACCACCATTGCGGAATAATTCTTCTAAATCGTAAAACTGAAATTAAAAAAAAAAATTAAAATAATTAATATAAACTATTTTAAAATTAAAATTTTATACGATTTTATAAAAAAATAACTTTTTATAATTTATATTTAAATGATTTAATATTGTTTTTTCATTAAAATTTAAAAATATTTTTTTTTAAACTCGACACTACACCCACACTCCTACACATAAATATTCAAATATATATACTGAGCTTCGAATTCATATTATTTTTGAATTTAAATTAAATTCATTAAAATACCTATCTAATCTAATAATTTAAAATTTTTTTAATTCTTAGTTGGTTAGTTCAAAGATATTTCTGTCATCAACAACTTTAGATGATTAATAATATTTTAGTTGTTTGTAGATAAATTTAAAAATTTAAAGAGAAGCAAAATTGACATTTTATAAGAAGGAAATTTTTAGCTTAACTATAAATTTATATATAGATATATTTATGAATTGATTTTATTCAAAATGAATCCAGGTTAAATATCAAATTGACTTTTGACGGAATATTCTTCACAGGTATTTTTATCTATATCAATAAAAAAATAACATTTCCGCTTCATTCGAATATTTATAAAATACATTGAATTATAAATTTTACTACAAATTATCAAAATTATATGATATAATGTATGAATACAAAAAATGTAAACTTATTTTTTTATTTGAAATAATATAAAATAATGTATTATATTTAATGTTTAATTGACAATATTATTTTATTGATCATATTTACTTTTATAATCTGATAATATAATAAATTAATCAATTTATATTTAATATCTTGTTGTTGATTAATGAACAATAATATTAATATAAATGGTTGTTCGTGTGTAGTTTTTTAATTTTAGGTTAGGTTTTATATACCTGCCCATGTATATCTCCACATACAGTAACAGGCGTTGATACTGGTTGTATATTTGATTCTTCTAATAAAAGGTCACAAACCATATCACATAATTTCTAGAAATACAAAAAATAACAGAAAATTATGAGTATAAATATATAAATCACAAAACAAGTCAAGAGTAAAATTTATTTCATTAATTATATTTAATTTATGTAAAATAGAGATGTATCTTGATTCTTCTTACCTTTAAATCATTTTCTGGAAGGTATTTACACTCTTTTGCAATGTCAATCCATTTATCTATATCAGACATTTTAAATAATATATATTTATTAAAAAAAAATTTATAAAGGAGATATACAACAAGAATGAAATTAGTTGAAATGACCTCCACCTGAGTGAAGGAATAAGAGAAGGCTACCTTTTAATATCATTTCTAATTTCACATTGAACCAATTTTGGTTATCGGTTTTATTTAAATTTATGTTTAATTACATGGTTAATTATATATATATATATATATATACGTATAATCAAAAAAATTTGACAATAATATTGAGATATAATATATAATAATAATATGAGGTATATATATACATATAATATATTTCTGTGGTGTATCGATTATATTTATTTAACAATAACCACCCTCCTTCAGCCTTAGAGTAGAATAATAAAAATATTAGTAAATAATTAGTTTAATTTTTTTAATTAATTAATTAAATTATTATATAATTATGGATTTAAAGTAAAACAATCATTTAAAATTTACATATTAATTTATTTTATTGGTCCTAGAGATCTAATTGTAAGCTTATATATATTAGGTAATTTATACATTTATTTATCTTAATTTTATTTTAATTCAACTATAAATTAAATTATATTTTATTTTCAATTTTTGTTAACTTGCTGAAATTTGAACCTTTATCTTCAAGTTTAGTATTTCAGTATTTTATTACTGAACTACTTGTTTAAAATATATATATATATAAGAAAAGAGATTTTAAAATAATTTAAATCAGTAATTCTCAAAGTGGGCGCTGGAGCGATCCAGGGGGGCGGTGATGGCCACAAGGTGCATTTAGGGAAAATTATTTGTATAATACTTTTCTATTCTGAGATCAATAAATAGATACATAAATTCAATGTTTCTAATTTACACCTTTATTTATAATATTTTGCAAATAGGTACATTTATCTTTCTGTTTGTTATTAAAATTAAAAAAAGTTAATTTCCAAGGGGGCGCTGAGTAAATTTTTTTCTGGAAAGGGGGTGCTTGGCCAAATAAGTTTGAGAACCACTGATTTAAATAATTGACATTCTTATAAGGGGATCAATTTTTTACAATTAAAAAGAGAACAAAAAGTTTACGAAGAAAGTAATACAAAAATAAATGAAACATTTTATTAACATATTAAAAATACAACACAATTATGTTTACTAATTATTCTCAGAGTGACCTGTGTATTCGTTTTATAATCATATTTTGCTGAATTACACCAATACATGACGAGTGACATGTACGAGTAACTATTCGACACGTATCTTTAAATAATTAAGAAATAAACAGATTAGTTGTAAAATAATGAAAAGGAAGACAGTTAGGAGGACACTTTTTGAAGAAAGACAGAGGCTATACCTAAGGAGGATGATTGGTCACCTTAATATACGAGGACAGGTCAATAAATCCGTGACTTTTTGAATGAAACAGGTTTTTGGATAAAAAATTATTTTATTTTTCAACGTCCTTTGAGCTCTATACACTTCGTCCAACGTTTTTCAATTTTTTATCCCTTCCAAAAAATAAGATTTGCCGAGAACATCAAAATAAGTTTTTGTTTGTGAGATGATTTCATCGTTAGAGTGAAATCTCTTTCCACCGAGCCATTTCTTCAGATTTGGAAACAAGAAATAGTTACTCGGGGAGTAAATCCAGAGAATAGGGCAGATGAGGGAACAATTAGTATTCCAATTCACTCCACTCCTTTACCCTACAGACATCCTCTCCAAAACTCGAAAACCGCCTTGAGTTGTCTTCAGTGGCTACAAGACCTATCAAGCACTCACTTCCTCCAACTCTTGCACTTGCAAGGAATCTCTCTCAAGAGTTATGGGAGCGCCTACCACCCATCTTGTCCTCTCCCTAAATATCAACAAACAGATAATTATCTATCTATATATATATATATATATCAATAAACCAGTCGTTAATAAAACCAGCTTCGGCCTTTCATTTCATCCTCGTCCTGCCGACCTCATACATTAAAAGTCCAATCAATTAATTCAATAATTTTCCTCATTGTTTACAATTTTCTTATAGAATTGTTATATTTATTAATTAACTATAAAACAGTTCTATATTTCAAAAAAGGTTCAATTCAAATCTATTCACCCTTTTTTCTCTCCTCCCGCTCCCACAACCCCACCTTACTCATGCCCTAGAATTAAAAATAATAAAAATTCAATGAATAAACAAAACTAGATGTTTTACATATAATATGTAATAAAGCATTGTTTTAATTCTATTTTATTTTTTGAAATATTTGTTTCATTTACCTTTTTCTTTTCTGTTTTAGTCATAGTTTTGATCCTTGATCTTGGTAATATCCCCCCTCCCCTCCTCTCTCTGCCTATATATATATATAAAAGAAAAATGGAATTGAAATACAACTAGAAAGGAATTTAAATGTGGAAATTGGATGTAATTAAATGGGTGGAATATGACTTTTGAGGTTAGAATATTATTGAACGGATTTTCTGTCACATTGTCAGCTGTATAGTTGAAGAGGGTCATTCTCTTTCTCTCTTTTTCTCTCTCACTCTTTTTCTCTTTTCCTCCAATGCCGAATACTATAGTATTCTGGAGTGAAAAAAAAACTCTTGAATTTATTTTTAACCCTTTACTTTTTATTTAATATAATTATATATATATATATATATATATATATATACATAATAAACAAAAAAAAATATAAAATCTTATTAATAAAAATAAATATTTTAATTTATATTTTAAAAAATAAATCTTTAATAGATTTAGACTTGACCTAGAGAGAGGGACAGAGAAGTAATGCAATAAGGTCAACCTTTAAATGGGGTTCTCTCCTTCAAACTATTGATTAAATCATTAAGATCAGTGAATGATGATGATTATCAATTTATGAATTAATCAAATTTCATCAACATTTGTAGTAAAATAAATGTATTATTAAATAATAAATCTGGAGTAAAAGAATACTTCATTTTTACATTTTCGTTCTAAAATTATTCTTAATTATATTCGTCAAATTAAAAATTTTGTTTATGAAAGTTTATAAATAAAAAAATTGCCATCCTTTTTTCTCGCCCCCCCCCCCTTTCTTTTCTCAAAACAAAAATAAATAAGTAATAATAATTTATTATGTTTCGATTGCTGATTTGATAGTTTATTTAAATTCATATAATTGTTTTTAATTTTTTTAATAATTTAATTTAAATTTCATTCTTGAACTAAAATTCATATATAATAATACTAATTTATATAAATAAATTGATAGCTATTTTTTAATTGTTTAATTAATATTTATAAAGTATTATTAATATGTATATTAAAATCATTGTAAATTCATACAAAAAAATTAAATTGGTTTAGAAAAAATAGGGTGAATTTTATTTTTTATATTTAAGTATATCAATCTCATTCAAATAGATATTATTATGAGGCTCAATTTGGGGTGGGGAGAGGGTAAATTGTGCGTGCGTCAAGTTGTTCTTAGTTTTTCTTGTGTCCGTTGATGTCGTTGTCATCGCTCCATCGGTGAGCAAGAGGCCTTTCATTCGATTCTTGGCCGCCAGAGCACAGTTGCTTGCTTGTCATTTTTCCGTTAACCTCTATGTTGATAGAAATTGAGAAATTGCCATTTTGAATTCCCCTATCATACATTTTAGTGTCCCCTTCAGTAATGTCTGTATATGGTGTTAATTTATTCCTACGTTGTTGATATCTTGTGTTTTGCTGATGGAAAAGCAATCATCTTTCGTGTAAAAAAAAAATAAAGAAAAATTGAAGAGTGGAAAAAGAGTGAGAGAACCCTCTCCAATTTTTTTTTTGTTCTCACACACACTCGCCGCATTATTGATTGATCCATTTTTATTAATCAATTAGCAAAATGTCAGGAAATACGGGTATGGAACAGTTGATTCCAATTGTGAATAAACTGCAAGATGCATTCACCCAATTGGGTGTACATATGCAATTGGATTTACCACAAATTGCTGTAGTCGGTGGTCAAAGTGCTGGAAAAAGTTCAGTTTTAGAGAATTTTGTTGGTCGGTGAGTAGTTGTTCAATTTATGAATCATCATCCTTTCTTTACTCATTTTCCTTTCGTCACTGACACTTATCATCATCATCATCATCATCATCATTAGAGGAACAAAAAATCAATAGTCAACTAGATTATCAGACTCAAATAAAATATATTCAATTTGCTAATCACACAAAGATACAAACAAACAAAAAATAGATAAATAATAGATTAATCTTTGTTCTTAAAAAAATATTGACAATGAATATTTAGGAGAAGAAAAAAGATTGAGAATTATTTATAACCTAATTCATTGGTTCACCTCTTTTATTTATTGATTTTTATGCCTTGCTCAAACATTTTAGCAAATATCATACAAACAAAATAAATCTTTTTACATATTTTAATAATTAACTTAATATAATATATATATATACTAGATAAATATAAAAATAACACCTTTATTTATCTTTTATACTAATGTTATTTCATCTTTCATATAATTTCATTTGTAATTTAAAAATAAATATATTGTCATATTTTCAATATATATATAAAATATAACTTATTTAATTATTAATTTAATTTATATTTAGTTTATTTATTATTTTTAATGTTTTTACTATTCAATAGAAATATTTTCATTTGAATCATCAGAAAACATATCAATTTTTTATTTTTTTCTAATCGTTTTATAATAGCAAATACCATTTCTTTTTATTTAGCTTAGTGACAATTTTTAAAATTTATATAAAAATTAAAATTAATTATATACTTGGGTTCTATCATCATAATGCAATGGGATAACACCTGTTATTCCAGTAAAGGGATTCATTTCATTCAAAGTCAAAATTTAAAAAAAACAATTTTATTCGGAAATATTTTAAAGAAATGACGCTTGGAACATAACTTTAGGTGAGAATATATTTGGGATATTCGAAAATAGGATTTTCTTTATTATTTTTGGACAAAAATAAAAAGGAAGAAATCTCTGAAGAATGGAAACGATTGCAGAATGAGGAATTCTATGACATATAGCCACGTGGCTAGTTTGTTTATGAGGGGACCAATTAGAAAAACCACCGGTTGGTATGACCCAATGGTTAGACAGTTGGAGGTATGTAGTAACTGCACACAAGAAATTTAAGGTTTTATCATGTAAAGAATTGATTGAAATGATATCTATCAATGTATATATAACTAAAAATAATAATGAAAAAATTTTGAAAAATATACCAAAAACTTGAAGTGTGTAGACATTTCAATTTTTATTATTCTTTGGAAAATAATATGACAGTTTATTTCTGATTTATTATATATTTATCTTTTAATATAGTTTTCTATTTTGCCATTTGAGTTTTTTTATAGGTTATGTTATGTATGACATGACATAACATAACATAACCTATAAAAAAGGTTATGTTATGTATGAGATAACATAACATAACCTATAAAAAAAAATCAAATGGCAAAATAGAAAACTATATTTTATTATTCTTGTTTCTCTTATTTTCCTATTAACTTTTGAGTAAAATTTCTCTTGCAAGAAACAACTTTTCTCAATTGGAACGCCCACATTTATGATATTGAAATATTTTTTAAAAACATCTTTGGATTGTTCTTACACATCTCTTTTAATATAATCGTTTGATTTTATTAAAATTTACTATTTATTTATATAAATAATTTTTATTGAATGATTACGATTACGATTCATTTCCACAATTTCAGTAATAATCACTATAAATTTCTATTTTATTAACTTATATAAAATAGAAATAATAATAATAATAATTGAAAGAATTGAATTTTGTATATTTTAGTTTCTGTTTATATTTCCGGATTAATTATCAGGGGGCTGATAAGTCAGTCATATCATATAAAGAAATGTGGGATCATATTATCATTAAAGGAAATTATTTCTTATTTATTATAAATATATTATATAATTGTATTCATTATTTTTATGTTCACTCATTATTTTCTTTCACCAGAAGAAATTATATTATCAAAGATGCCTAATTATATTTGATTTATTTATTTATTTTAATAAAAAATTAGTAATTTTTTAATATTATTTTTATTAATACAAATAGATATGGAATGAAATATTTAAACTAAAGTGATCTTAAGTGAATGCAAACAGACAATTAATTTTTCAGCCCTTTTCGTTATTCATACAGTTATTATGTCTGTTTCTTGAATTATTTCTGTTTTCTTTCTTTTCATGCAGTAAAGGCGGCCTTTTTTTTCTTTCTATCTTTCAACTGGTTAATAAACTTTGGGAAATTCTCCCATTTTATTATTTTCATATGTGAAGTGTGCTATGGATGGGATTGATATTCTTAAAAATTATTTTTTTCTTCTTCTTATCTTCTTTGGCAAACGACGTTATTGATGATAAGTAGAGTAGGAGTATTGACTATTTTTCTTCCAGGAAGGGTTTTTTTTGCGTGAAGGGAAATAAATACACCACAATATTTAATGCCATTTTCACTAATTATAGAATAAATGTTTGCCTTAAGTTTTATCTATTGAAAATGACAAACAAATAATTTTAAAAACAAATTGATAGTAAATTCACATGGAGAGATGTTTTAAAAGTAGCAATGAATTATTTGCAAGATCAAATACCTTACCCGAGCTCTGTTAGAACAAACATGACAAACAGGAGATACTCATTTTAGAGTGCCTCTTCACCGATAAATGGACAACTGATGTTACCACAAGATCATCCAGCCTCTTGTTTTCCAGTATGATAACTCATGTAATATTTCAAGCATCCAAATGTTTATTCTTACCTTATACGAAGTCTGTTCAAAAGAAAAGGTGAATTTTGAATTTTTGTGGATGTGCACACATTCGATTATTGAAATTTTTTGTTATATTGGTACACATATGTTTTTCATAGGTTGACATTATCAGCCATTTTGGATTAGTAGTTTGTTTTTGACAACTGAAAATAGTCACTTTTTGTGTGTTCTTTTTAAAGAATCGGTATTAAATTTTGTGTTAAAATGGAATAATATGCTCCAACGCACTTAAAATGTTGACTGTGACATTCGGCGAGTCTACTTTGTCTCAAAAAAATATTTATAAGTGGTACAAGTGCTTTAAAAAGCACGCCAAGTTCGATCCAATGTGAAGGTTTTGCTCACTGTTTTCTTCGATTACAATGATGTGGTGCATCATGAGTTCTTGCCAACAGGTCGTACTGTTAATAAAGATTATTACAAGAAAGTTATGCAACGTTTGTGTGAAGCAAAACGTCTCAAATGATCGGAAATGTGGAAAAACACATTATGGATTCTGCATCACGATAATGCAACACACATTATTGCTTGTTCGTGATTTTTTGAACAAAACAACACTATAATCATGCCTCAAACACCGTATTCACCAGATTTGGCTCCCTGCAACTTTTTCCTATTCCCAAAACTAATGAAACCAATGAAGGGGACAAAATGAATGGATATTGATGAATAAATAAATACTTTTCGAAATAATTCAAAATACACCTTTTCTTTTGAACAAACTTCGTATACGAGAAGTGATTAAAAAGTTTCAATGTTGCTTTATTTTATCAATAAAATATAATATTTATTTATTATTATTTATATTGTCTTCTTTAAAGAAACCCCCTCAGATTTATCAATTTTCAAAATACTACATTTTGTTATAGCCTTGAGATTGTTGCAAATCTTTGTTCTTTCATTAATCTTTTCAGTTTTGATAGCAGAAAAAAATTACAGGGAGCTAATTCCGTTGAATATGGTGGCTGAGGCATGCTTCTGGTGATATTCTTAGCCAATAAATTACTCACCAGTAACACTTTGTGATAAGAATAATTATCGTGATCAAAAGTCCTTGTATTGCTTTAATACATTTCCTGACGTTTGTTTTAATGCTTCATGTAAACATTATACACTCCTGACATTGAAGCGCGACATTTGGATGACCCCTTATATCCCCGAGAAAAAAGAAAAGAAAAAAAATTTTTTGTATGTTTATAAATATTTTTTTTTATTTATTAAAATAATAAATGGTAATAGTATTTACTTAATATATTTTTAATTTCATTGTTTCGTTCCGCTCTACTTAAATCGATGTAATCGAAATTTTTATTTTTATTATTATTATTATTATTATTATTATTTATTGTTCATTTTATTAAAAAAATAAAATAAGAAATTTAATTTTAAAAGTATAAATATATTAAGTAATAAGAACGTTTATAATTAATGAAATTAAAAAAAACTTGAATAAATTTTAATAAAAGTTGTTGTCTGTAAATATATATAACTTTCATATGTAGTTATGTCATTTGAATCACGAATTAATTGTTTCTAAATAAATAAATACAAATAAACCATTAAAATTTAAAATTAATTATATCTATCGAATTTTGGTTTGTTTTATTTTTTAAAGATAATTTAAATTTTTTTTCTACATTATTTCTTCTGTCGATTAAATTTTGTTCTGTGATGTTTACTTGTTTGGATTGTCTTCTATTATTATTAATAATATTAACAAAATGATAATTAAAGAATATATCATCTCATTTAAAATATTTAATAAGATTTGATCTTTTTGATTAAATTAAATAATTTAAATTATATTCAATTATTAGAAATTAAAATAGAAGATAATTTATTGTATTTTAATAATTCTCTGGCTAGGAAACGCATGAATTAGTATTAATTTTCTAAAATTTATTGTCAAATGGTTTCTGGACAAATCCTCTGAACCAAATAATAATATTCTCTGTTTTATCTAACAGAAATTGATTGATAGTTGCAAATCTTAACTCTATTATTTTGTATTTTTTCTAAATACAATTAAATTATTTAAGTATTTAATTAGTCGAAATAAATAATTCATTACATACGAGGGAGGGGTGAAAAGTTTCCGGCCTGACCAAGTAAAACGATGTTTTTAAATTTTTTGTTTGTTTTATTTTTCAACATAATCTCCATCAATACACTGATACATTTCTCATAACGGTGTTCTAATTAATTTAATTAATTAAATTTAATTTAATTTAAGTCTCATCAACAGTCCTGAATCGACGCAAAAATTCGTTTGGATTACGCCTACAGCGCCAAATTGTCGGTAGAAATGGTTTTTCGAAGCAGTTTTTTGTCTAACGTTAGCAAACGCGGCACCCACGTTTGCACACAGCTTTCCATATTCAAAGGCTTGTGCAAAATATTTCGCACACCTTCAGCTGACATCGTACACGTCTCAGCTATCTTGAATGTTGAAAAATAAAGCAAAAAAAAAAAAAAAAAAAAATTAAAAACATCGGTTTCTTGGTCAGGCCGGAAACTTTTCACCCCACCGTAGTATTCTTTGTATATAATAATTGATACTATCGGGAGAAAAAATAAATGCTCTCTTTTTCACCTGTATTTTTACAATAAATCCTCACGTTAAATTATTACAATGATTTTATTGACCTTGATTATAATCCTACAGAAAAACAATCGTTTCATTAGAAAGGATATTCATCATTAGTTTTTTTTATGTTTTTAATCCAAGTTTTATTACTCATTTGACTATTTTAATATAATACATATTAAATACTATAATAGATTATATCTATATTATTAATGATTTCTATAATATAAATGTTAAATTTTAATTTTCATACATTTTTTATCAGTTTCTTAGCTAATACATTTTTTTTACATATAAAACAACATAACTTGGACCATCATCAATAAATCCTTAATTATTAATAGTCATTATCTGAGCCTAATTAAATTTAATAATAAATAAATTAAAGAATCAACCTGGGATTATGGATTATATCCATAAAAATAAACTATTTATTATTTTTTCTAAAATCATTAAAACATTCAAATTAAAATAATATTTAATGTTTCATATAAATTAAAATTATTTTCTTGTATTTAATTTACTAAATATTACACTCATTAGATCAGTGGTCCTCAAAGTGGTCTATATCGACCCCCAGGGGTCTATGGCAACCTGCAAGGGGTCTACGGCAGCGAATAAAAAATTATAGTGGATCTCAAGCCGATTTACTTACCTTATGCTATCTTATAATTCAATTCAATATGTCTCTAAAATAAGGGTAAATTTTAAAACCGAAAAGAGGTTTACGACATAAAAAAGTTTGGCAACCTATGCATTAGATTATACTATTAATTAAGTATTTTATAGTATTTGTATAAGTATACATTAATATATTTTATATATATATAAGATGGTAGGTTTAATCCAGGTCTCTGGTTTAATCAAATGGACTACAGACAGATTTATTCACTAAAAACATTTTATTGTATTAGAAAACATTTTTATAAATAAGATATAAAACAATAATATATTCTTACCTAAAAACAAATTCGTTTTTATAGACAATTCTTATCTTATCTTATTAGTAACTAAATAACATAGGAGTATATCTAATGGTTTTCCAATTTTATAAAATATAATTTACTTAACCTTAATTCTGTCTCATTGTTGTGATACCAACTTATGAATATTAAAATAATATAATTATTATCCCCCGATTATTTATAATATAATTCATTGCATACATTTAATTAAAATCTTGAAGGTAAAAATATCGACTTCTCTTTTTCTCTCTTTCACACACAGACACAAATTATAAGCTTAAGAATAGACCAGCTGGTCAGAGCGCCTTCGGCGCTCTTCACAGCTGGACGGGGGCTCCTCCCCTGTACCCCCGAGTGGTACATCGTATTTGGTTAAAAGCAGTAAAAGGTTTTCATCCATTTTGTTTCAATCATTATATTACATAAAACATTCATTTCTTTTTGTGTTCTTATTTAAAATATATTTTAATTTAATCACAGTAAATTAATTATATATATTATTATTGTATATATTATATCTATCTATTTATATAACTCAATATATATATCACTATTAATTTCAAACCTCCATTAATTTTTCCTGGCTATCTGTAATTGCAATTGCCGAATCTCTTATAATATTTAAGACGTCTGCTTAGCCTAACTTTTCAATTTTTTTGTTTAATTGCACTTCGAGTGATTTTTTCCCAATTTGTGTAATCACATGCAACATATAATTCGCCGTGGGAAAAACATGGAAGAAACATCAAAGAATATGTATATTTTTTATTATATTTATAATTTAATTTTTTTAATATATTGGCCTTTTTAAATAAACACTGAACACATTTTCAAGATTATATGATTAAATAATTTTAATTTTGATCTCATAATTGGATTTTCATTTTCAAGTAAGTAAGATGGATAGAATCACAATATATGAAGGGACATTTACAATAATAATATATAATTAATTTACTGATTAAATTAAAAAATATTTAAAGTAAGAACACAAAAACACACAAATAAATGTTTTATCTAATATACTGATTGAATATTTAGTATATAATATTACAATTACAATTTTTTTACTCTCTACTGACTGTTCATTTCATAACTGAAAATAGTGTCGAATAGAAATAGACGATATTACTTGGATTAATCTTATTATGCTAGCTAAAATTGTTTGTTTGATTATTGAGGACCCCAGATCCATTCATTTTAATCAGATTGATGCAATGATGCAACATTTAATAATTGTAATAAAAAATTAAAGAATTGTATATCAATATTTTTTAATTCAAACTCAATAATAATGAATTATTTTTTTTTAACTTATGTACCGAGCCAAGCCTCGGGGTCCCGGTCGTCCAATTGAATATTTAGTATATAATATTTTATAATATTTACCGGAGTATAATAAATTGATAACGTCATTTAATTCTCCTATATATCGAATCTATATGGAGGGTGTATTAAACTTTTCCAACCAAACTCTTACTCCTTTTGAATATTTAGTATATAATATTTTATAATATTTACCGGAGTATAATAAATTGATAACGTCATTTAATTCTCCTATATATCGAATCGAATATAAAGATAAATCTTCTACTAAACATTGTGTAAAAAAAATCAAATATATGAATATAATATAAATATTTTTAATTTTATTTTAAGAATAGATATGTATATATCTCACAGGCGGTGGTTGTGACGTCACATATATACATTTAAATTTAGACGAAAAAACTAATAAAGATGTAGTCTTCGTGAGATGTGATCAATAAAACTCAATTTTTCTTTATAAATACTATCTCTGGTGTGAATTTCAAAAAAATCGTTAGAGCGGTTTTTGAGAACAAAGAAACAGAGAAACAAACAAACAATTTTTACTCTCATAAGAAGATAAGATAGATAAAATGTTTATCTAAAAGATGGCTTCTTATCTTGTCCTTTCTTTAAGGTATTTTTTTCAAAATTATGAATTGTATAGAAAGACATGATAAATTATTTAGTTAAATTTTAAAAATAAAAATATGGATTTCCAGCAACGAGGAAGAAATTTATTTGTCAAATTTTAATAATAAATAAATAAAAAAATGAAGCTTAAAAATTATTATTTTTATATAATTTTTTGAATTTCAAAGAATAATGTTCTAATCCAATTTTGTTTTTCATTTTTATTTATATAAAATCATTTTATTAAAAATATTTATTGACTCTCCCTCGATCTCTTCTATGAAAGTATATTTTAAAAAAATAACTATAACTTATATACAGAAATAAAAAAAGTCTTAAATATTTAGAAAATATTATTGGAATTTTATTATTTTTGTATTCTTTTATCTTATAAAAACCTTTATAATATCTAGAAAATATTTTAGATATCTAATCAATATTAAATAAATAAATAAAGATTATATTTATTAATATTTAATCATTAAATATAAGTATATCTATTGTTTTACAATTATGATATTTCAATATATATAATATATTTAAAAAACCATTTTAAAAAACACACAGGGTTGGTTAAATTATCAAAAGACTATTTTTTTTTTAATGAACTATAAAAGATTCTCTCCTGTATTTATCATAATATGAATCCAACTTTTTTTTTATTTTAACTTTTAATTTTAACTATTTTTAAAATAAAATACATAAATTAAATAATTAGTAATTATTTTAATTAAAAATGTTTCAATAAAGGCTGCTTTGAAAAACAACAAACAAAACTACATCAATTCCATTATTGGAAAGATTTATTTCAACAGGCTAAATTATTTTTTTTTTAAATATTGACAATTTTTTGGTTTGTTGATAAATAAAAATTTTTTCTTATGGTAAACATATTTAAATAATATAAGACTAGGGCGCCCCAACATTTTTTAAATATTTTTTAATTATTATTTACCTACCTTTAAATTTTTGTTGTATAGGTATACATTTATGTTCAGGGTAAAATAAACTTATGTAAATTTTATTTTTCATTTTATTTATACATACATACATACATACTTATTTATTAAAATTTGAGTTTTCGTATTTTAATATTTACAAAATTATCAATTATATTCTTCATTTCTAAGGAATCACAAATATTATTTTCAATTGAAATTAAAGCCTTGTTTGTGACATGGTTGTTCGTAAGTATGTATTAATCAATTTTTGTTTGGAAAAAATGATCGTTCACCAGTTGCCACACAGATTGATAAATTCAATTCATCATTTTTTATTACAATGTGATACATTGTAAAAATAATCATAATTCAACTTTCTAACTGTAAAAATACATTTCCAATTAAATCAAAGCGAGTTTGAATAAAAAGTGAAAACACATTTGTTACGCTTGCTATTTTATTTGCCATTTCATAATAATTTTGCGCCTCTTTCCTTGAGGTAGGCGCCCGGGACGGTCACCTCCTACGATTAGTGCTATGTTAGATCATTATTACAGACGATTTTAATTCATGGAGAATAAATATTTCGTATAATCATCGTACAATAAGTTTTGAAGTTGTTTATGAAGAAGTTCGGCGCTCACACACACCTGCGATGCCCGCTTACGCCGGCTTGTCCCGTGCTTAATTTAGTAGCCCTTACACTGAGCGAGAGCAACGCATCTTTATAAAGTTCATCATGTGTGAAAACTTTAAATCAACTGAAACTTACCGCAGATTGCATTCCCTTCCAAAGTTGAGAGTGCATTGAATTTAGCTGGTTACTACGGGTTTTTTTTTTTTTGTGACTGGAGGTGTGTTCTAATGACGGACAATCAATACAACCTACGACTATTGTAGTCTGTTGGATCAAATTAATCTTTAGTATCGACGCAAAAGTCGAGGTTGCCTTTTCTCGATAATTCCACGACAGAAACTGTTCGTTTAGTCTTCTCAAAGAAACACTTGAAACCAAACGATCAAGTAGAAACATTCTTGCGCATCTGGTTTTCAAAGAATGGAATAAAAAAAATAGTACATCTTTGGGAAAAATGTATAATAAAAAAAAGAAGGAAAAATAATTTGTACAAGTGCAGATGTTTTCTCTAAAATTTGATTAACTCTCGAACCAAAATGTTTTTTTTCTATATAAATATATATTTATTAACATATTTTTAATTATTTAATAATATAACTATTTTCTAACAAGTGATAATAGAAGATTTGTTCCAATGTTTGTTGGAAGTGTTTGTTCGCAATGACTGTCTATAGTAGCATATTTTGCTTTTCGATTTGGGTCTGCACCAATAAAGTAATATGTATTCATAGTATATCTTTGTATATGCAAAATTGTGATATTGGTTTCCGAGATGTTGTGATTTCCTGTGGGTTCATGTTAAAGTCATATGTCAGTTTAAGAAAAAGCAGTCAACGATATAATGGATCTTGTTTCATATGATCATCCTCTTATTAAAATGAATTCATATTAACACTAACATTAATAAAGAATGAATATTTTCTTTTTCTCAATTGAGAATTTCATAAAAATGTGACTTGATAAATGGTTAAATGATTTTCGAAAGGTAGATAGATAAGTAGTCTGACACAATAAAAGTAAGTTAATTTACTTATCCGAATAAAATATACAAATATAAAGTCAATTTATTTTAATTACTCCTTCCTATACAAGGTTTTGTCTAATAATTTTTTTTTTTTATGTTATAATTTAAAATATATTATTGACTTTTTTTTTAATTCACTCATTTCGATTTTCAAATAATTATCTACAATCTTGCATATTTCTTCTTCTTCTTCTTCTTCTTCTTCTTCTTCTTATTAATGATTCAAATTTCAATAAAATCGTTTCCTATTTGTATATTTCTAATTTTAACTTTAATTAGATTAATTATTTACAAACTATATAATATAATACAATCTCCTAGTAGTAATATTATATTTAATTGAAATAAATTTCATTAATACTTATTTAGTAGTTACACTTATTTGATGATTTATTATTTTATTTTAATATTTTATATCAAAATCTAAATCGATATTAATATTGTTTTTTTGTTTTTTTATATATCTATAGTGATTTCCTTCCACGAGGCTCGGGGATAGTTACCAGACGTCCTTTAATATTACAGTTAATTAATTTTAATGGAGGTAAATTGAACAACATTCCCTAATATTTGGTTTGTTTATTATATACAATGGTTACTAATTCTTTTTCTTCATTGCATTCTTGCATAAATATTTCTTTTTAGAATATGCTGAATTTTTACATTGTAAAGGTAAAAAATTTGTTGATTTCGATGAGGTACGAAAAGAGATTGAAGATGAAACTGATCGTATAACAGGCTCAAATAAAGGCATTTCCAATGTTCCTATCAATTTAAGAGTTTTTTCACCAAATGGTATGTTATTAGTATTTATTTATTTATTTATTTATTATTTTCATTAATGTTTTTTTCTTTCAGTATTAAATCTCACACTGATTGATTTACCCGGATTGACTAAAGTGCCGATTGGTGATCAACCAGCTGACATTGAACAACAAATTCGTGGAATGATAATGCAGTTTATCACACGGGAAAGTTGTTTGATTTTAGCTGTAACACCGGCAAATACAGATTTAGCAAACAGTGATGCATTGAAAATGGCTAAAGAAGTGGATCCTGCTGGTAAGAAAAAAAAAATCCACTTCCCCACTTCCTCAAAGCACTCTCCTCAATCCATCATTCATCTTCTCAAATACTATCTAAATGATTAATAGTTGTAAGCCTATCCATCTACTCATAAAATATCATCTCGATTTAATTAAAATTATGTAATTTATAAAAGGGAAAGGGAGAGTGATAGTTAATCGAGTAAGCATGCTTGGAATTTGATACTCTACCCTCACCATTTTTCTTTTTATCAATTTTAGACTGATTAGTTGCATTTTGATATTTTATTTTTTGATTAAGAATCAAAATGTTAGGATATACCAGACAAGAAAATCTAATAAATAATATTATAATTTCTAAAATATGAATGTAAATTAATCAAAAAATAAATTTAATACAGTTAATAATGATGGTCTGAAGCATATTGGGTCTGGTAAAATGTTCGAGGCCATTTTATAGTCAATTTCAAATAGTTTTTTTAATATAAAATGTCTAACTTTTGTACATCTTGTGAAAGGACAACTCCTATCAAGTCAGTTATATTAATTTGGTGTCCTAACCAACCCTTACCTTGATTTTCTTCATTGGAGGCGCTACTTTTTATCATAAAGCTTCTTAATTTTGATCCCTGAGGCTGGATTGACTCCATCCTACCAACCAGCTTGAGTAATGCCCTCCTGGACTTCAACCCGGGATTACAAAGGACATGGGTGTCGTTTTTTATTATCTCGCCAGAGTTACTATCTGCGATCACGAAAATTTTCGATGTCGAGATTTTGATGTTTTTATATGTTTTGAAGGTCCCGTAAAACGGTTTGAGCTAGAATCATGAAATTTGGTGTAAGGGGGCATTATTCAAAATTCGTAATTTTCTATCAACTTTTGAGAAATGTAGCTCATCCGGAAGTATATCATTACCTAACACGTTTTCATTTTTTTCCTCTAAAGTGCCCGTAAAAATAAAGATATATGTTTGATAGTTTTGCACATAATTAAAAATTGTATAAAACTGCTATATATAGAATTTCAGCTTGATTGAATCACTGAACACGACTGCAAATTACGCGCCAGCACGTGACGAGGTGCCATCAATAAAGAGCCAAACACGCGCTGGTTTAATATATATTTATTAATTTATAATTTATAATTAACTAAGTTTAATTTAAATATAATAGATGTTAATTAATCCAATTCAAATTTGCGAGATAGTCAAGTGGAGACACTGCAGATTTATTCGCTATTTTTCGGGCAAAATTATGATGTCATCCGTAAAGAATTTCTGTGGTTTCTGCTTGAAAAACTGAATAAAGTTTATTTCACAAGCTTCTTTTGAATCCAGTTTATTTCCATTAAAAGAGATCAGAAAAACTGATAGTCAGAGGGTGCTATGTCCGGACTATATGGAGGGTGTATTAAACTTTTCCAACCAAACTCTTACTCCTTTTGAAGAGTCATTGCAGATGTATGTGGCTTTGCGTTGTCATGATGGAAGAAAACGCCTTTCCTATTACTTGTATTCTCTTGAAATTGCCTTCTGTAATCTCTCTCGATTTTTACATTAGAATTTGTAATAGTTTTTAAAAGACAACGTAAACAGCACAAAGTCCTTCATAAATCTCAAAAGCGTTCTTGCCTTTGTTATAATAATTTTTTGCAAAATATAGCAAATTTTTTCATTATCTTTCTCCAAAGTTAAAACCCAGATAACTTTTCTAACTACCAAAACATATTCGATAATTTTCGATGTTACACTCAATATAACGCTCGAACAATTACCTTTCTAATGAGCATTTAGCATTTATGTGGCGCTATAATCTCTATTTCCGGAGTAATTTTAATTTTAATTTTAATTTATCAATAATAGGAAAAAAGATTGCGAACATTTTACCAGGCCCATTATGTAAATAATACAAAATAAAACAAATGGACAATTTATATAATCATTTCTCATAGCAAAACTTCAAACCCAAATGATAAATCAGAATCTGAATTTTATAAAATCTTTTGAAAAAACAATAAAATACTTTTTTTTTATATGGATAAATTTTATGAAATTTAATTAGCTGAATAAATGATAATTTATCAACATCAAATAGTAATTATAACTCAATATTTAGTAATTTGACAAATAATCCAATCTTGAAATGATTTATTTGTATTAATATCAAATTTATTATTAGTTATTTCAATTATAAAAGGGATATATTTTGTCTTTTTATAATAATTATATAAAATATTGTTAAAATATTAAATTATTATTTTTCAATGTTAACTTTAGATAGATTATATCATATACTATATATTAAATTTATTAATTTAATATATTATCATTATGGTCACTCTTTAATATTTTCTATTCAAATGTATCATCATATGATTCCATTGTATAGAATTAATTTTCAATTTTATTTGACTATATAATCAATAAGTAAGGGATATTGTAGATACAAATTTTCATCAGAAATATACCGAAAATGAAAAGTCCATGGGAACTGTATTGGGAATGTTATGAATAGCGCGCCTGATGTGTATGTTACCATACCAATTCTTCGTAGACTTTGAGAAAAAATTATTACTCGGTTTATTCTAATTATTTACAGGAAATATTTTTTTTCATTTGTTGATAACGCACATTAATTAATTTGAAAATAACTCTAACGCTAAAATCAGATAAACGGGGGTGTCACTTTATATCATTGATTTTACATCTTTTTATGATTTTTTCAAAAACTTTACTCCCCTCAGCAATGTCAAATAAAATTACCCCTAATATCAGGAATATTATTGACTTTGAAGTAATTTAAGAGGACTTAAATTGAAAATAGGTTGTTAAGTGAAACCTGTGGGATCCCTTTGAATTAGCTGAGTCAATAATATTTTTTCTCATGACAAGAAGAATAGACAGGAATATAATTTACTTATATCTATTATAATAATTATAATATAGATCTAAATTATAGTGAGGGATTGAATAATGTTTAATATTTTAAATAAGAGCTTCATCTTTATGAAATTGGTTGGTCAACGATAGAGAGAGAGAGAGAGAGAATGAATCGGTGTGGAGGGGGGGGGGGGGCAAAGGATCGATGTCACCTGGTCGATCGTTGTTAAAGATTCCACAACTAACCGATGCTGTGCTTAGAGCGTTTCTCAACAGTTATCCTCCGAAACTAACTATTATTATTATTATTCTTTCTTATTCATTAAATTATCTTTGCTACAAATACAAAAGATAATTAATAAGAACATTACCTATTTATTGATTTATGAATTAAATTTTTCCATTTTATTTTCCAATTCACTTCATCTTTTAAATGAATTTTTTTTTTGTTTCCAAAAATATTTTATAGATATAGATCAGGGCTTCTTAAACTTTTTTCATTCGCGACCCCATTTATGATTGCGAGTTTCCTGGCGACCCCGTATAAATATAAAAGAAAGATATATAAATATTTTTTGATGATTAATTTATTAGGTATCAATATAAATACTCGTATAACTCTAAATGCGCAAATACACATCTAGAATCTAGGTGTGTATTTGTATATAATTTCAAGTTTCTAGATGTTACAAAATTGTGTATTTAAATATTTGACATTAAAATCTCTCGCGACCCCAGAATTTTGCTAGGCGACCCATAGTTTAAGAAGGCCTGATATAGATGATTGATTAATCATTGTTTGATCACTAATTTTAAAAAATTATAAGGTAAAGGCACCATTTTATGATACTCTTAATCTTTTGTCACTTTGAACTTCAATTTCTTACGGACTGCTCATTTAAAATTGCTTTATGTTCTGCTGAAAAAATACTCAAGTTCAATGATTAAAAGGCATAGTTTATTACACCAAAAAAAATTATTAACAAAAGAGAAAAAAAATGAACAATTACTTAGTTATTGAGAGTTTTTCCCAGTGATTAACACTTAAAGTTACAGTCTTTAACACTGGATCTCTAATGATCAAAAACTGTCTAGAATCGAGTTTTACATTTTAACACTGAACAGTTTCCGCCTATTACTTGTCTGAGAAGGAGGAGAAATATGGGAAACAATGTCACACACACCAAGAAAAGAACAGCAAATCTTCGGGTTCAGGACATTTTCACAATCGTCCGGCTGGGGCCATCGAGGACACCGACACTCCTTCTTCTATCAATTCTGACATATTTTTTTAAGAAGTTTTTGCATACCAGTAAATGACAATGAGAATCAATTACTTTTTTGAGGAAAACTTGTTTAAAGATTTACATTGATTTTATTTTGAATCAATAAATAATTAAAACATTCCATTTCTTTTTGATTTCTTCTTTATTTTTTAATTTATTCACTAAATTAATTATATAGATTAAATTGTATATATAAATTCTAATTGCTTATTATACTCCTCATTTTATTATACTTTTTTTAATTAATTTGACCAATGGAATATAATGAAAAGTAAAGAAATCTAAAAAATAAGACGTGTTGATGAACTTGCTCTATGAGCATTTCTTTTTTTACTAATTTACGGGCGATCTATCGAGTAGATCTAGGGTTTCATTAAAATCAAGGAAAAGGAAAGTGGCAGAATGATAATAGAGGGTAATTATTAGTCCGACACAAACCCCACTAATGATTAGGTGGTTAAAGAAGGAGGCAGAGAATATTTCATTATTGGCCAAATTGATAACATATATAAATAAAACCAGTAAACCCCCTACAAACACTAAAAATAGTATATATCCGATTCAACCATTTAGAGTTATTAGTCTGGCGTAAAGGGTGATTGCTACCATTAGCACTATGATAATAAAAAAAGAAAGAAGTCCCACATTATGCAATAAAAAAACAAATTGGATTTTATTCCAAAAAAATGTGGAAGATAATTTGAATACTAAAATTCTTCTTAAAACTGAAGATGATATTGAAAAAGCAATTGAATATTTTAACAAAAATATTCAAGAGTCAGCTTGGTTGTCAACCCCTAAAATAAACCATCAAGAAACTCAAATCAATTACCCTATCGAGATAAGAGAAAAACTAAAAGAAAAAAGAAGACTTAGAAAAATATGGTAAAGAAGTCAATATTCACCCGACAAATTAATTTTCAATAGGGCCTCTAAGGAACTTAAAAATTTGATTATTAAAAATAAAAATGAAACACTACAAGATTATCTCTCAAAATTGTCTCCTCAAGGAAATAATGTGCACTCTCTTTGGAGTTCAACAAAATATCTAAAAAGACCTAAACAATTTGCATCCCCATTAAAAATTAGTACAAATGCTTGGGCCAGAATAAACTTAGATAAAGCAGAAACTTTTTCCCAACACCAGGCAGCGTTCTTGGGCCTTTCTTATATTCTATATACACTGCGGATATACCGACAACGACAGATTCATTTATTGCTACTTATGCCGATGATACCGCCATTCTCGTCACAAGCACAGATCCAGACATAGCTTCAATCAAACTTCAAGAACAACTCGACAACATCCAAAAGTGGTTACATCGATGGAGGATTCATGTGAATGAATCTAAATCCAATCATATCACCTTCACTAATAAAAAAGTCATATGCCCAACAGTTTATTTAAATTCCAAAATCATCCCCTATACTAACTCGGTAAAGTATCTTGGATTGCACCTCGACTCAAGACTTAGCTGGAAAATTCATATAGAAAAAAAAAGAAATGAATTAAATATTAAATATAAAAAAATGTATTGGCTATTAGGAAAAAATTCCCAACTTGAATTAAAATCAAAAGTTTTACTATATAAGTCAATTTTTATGCCAATTTGGTCATATTCATGTCAAATATGGGGAACTGCTAGCGAATCCAGTATAAGTAAGATTCAAAGAGTGCAATCCAAGATACTCAGATGTATAGCAAACGCCCCATGGTACTTTACAAACGAAAGTTTACACAGTGACCTTCTAGTCCCCTCAGTCAGGGAAGTAATTCTTCATAGATTCATAAAGCATACACAAAAACTTGAAAATCATCCAAACACAACAGCCATTACTCTCCTGGACAACAGTGAAGTGACCAAAAGGCTCAAGAAGAACTATGTTCTAGATACTGAAGTACGCTCTTCCTTGAACAATTGGAAAATGAAATTCAAATAGAGAAGTTATCGATGGATAACTTTCCCTTTAAGTGACGTGTGAGTGTATGAATGAAGGTGTGTGTGAGTGTGTGTATAAATGAAAATCACTTTTATCAAATTTACTAATAGTTTTGTATAAGCTGACTGTAAATAGAAAATAATAAAAAAAAAAAAAAAAACTAATGATCTGATCATCCCTTGGAAGAAATTTGTGGCGCTACAGAACTGTTAAGTTTTTTATCACCTCCATCCAACTTCTATTCAGTCCTACTTATTGAACTTATTAGTTTTAGTAGTTTACGAATAATATTTATATAATTTAATATTTACCGATTTGGCGAGAATCTACAGAAATATTCTCTTGATATCAGAAGATACACACCCCCACCCCCATTATTGTGATTCTAAGGACTACATGAAGCTTTGTTGATCCTAATATAAATTTTAAAAAATTAATTTCTAGGTTTTCTTTAATAAATTTATAGCCTTTGTTCAAATCCATAGGTTGGTTATATAAGAATATTGTGGTAAAATATTTAATGTAGTCATTTTGGTCAATTTATAATGTCAGAATTTACCTGAACAGACAGACATGAAAAATTTTAAAGTCACTTTTGAATTCTTGAGGTCATGCAATGTAAAGATAAGAAACTTTGATTGAATTTTAAGCTATATGCAAACAAAAAATTATATATATATTACTATAATTTTTTTTCTTGTAGGTATCAGAACAATTGGCGTAATCACAAAACTCGATTTAATGGACGAGGGCACCGATGCACGGGATGTATTAGAGAACAAACTTTTGCCACTTCGACGTGGCTATATTGGCGTTGTTAATCGCAGCCAAAAGGATATTGAAGGCCGAAAAGATATTAAAGCTGCCCTAGCTGCAGAACGAAAATTTTTTCTCAGGTATTTTATTAATTAAAATATCTATTTATGGTACTATAGTTTAATTTCTTTTTAATAACATTTTTAAAACAACATAATAAAGTATATTAATAGTTTTTATGTGATATCCATACTATAATTTTATTCTGGAACTCGTACTCTTTGACACGATGAACTCCAATTGATCATTATACAATATATTTAGTCATTATTATTGTAATATATTATTTTACAACATAAAAACAACATAAAAACTATCAATACAAATCCGTTAAATTAAATTAAAAATTGCTCCAATCTATATTACATTATATAAAAATTAAACATCCTAAATAAATTTACAACCAATTGCTAAAAATGAAACAATAAAGGTCTAATAGTGGTGATAAGATAAAGGGAGGTGAAGGGTGTTCTTAAATGGGGTGTATGGAAAATGTTAAAATGTTGATTATTTATTCTCTTTTTCTCTATATTCTAGTCATCCATCATATCGTCATATTGCTGATCGCCTTGGTACTCCTTATCTTCAACGAGTTCTTAATCAACAGTTGACAAATCATATTCGAGATACCTTACCTGGCTTGCGTGATAAATTACAAAAACAATATTTAACCCTTGAAAAGGATGTTGAACAGTACAAACATTTCAGACCAGATGACCCCTCCATTAAAACGAAAGCTATGCTACAGTAAGTAATAATAATAATAATAATAATAATAACCTGAATGAAAATTATTTTTCCAATATTTTTTTTCCATAGAATGATCCAACAACTCCAATCCGATTTTGAACGGACAATCGAAGGGTCAGGTTCAGCACAAATTAATACAAATGAACTCAGCGGTGGTGCAAAAATCAATCGACTCTTTCATGAACGATTCCCATTTGAAATTGTTAAAATGGAATTTGATGAAAAAGAATTACGAAGGGAAATTGCATTCGCTATACGGAATATTCATGGTAAATTATTAAAAATTCTACTAATCAAAAAGAAAAAAGGTTCTAAATTGAAAAAATGAAACAAAATTAGGTTGCATCTCATTTTCCGTTTTAAAATGGCTTGATCTCCCTCTCTCCCTCCTCTAATTATGATCCTATATCCCTGTTCCGAATAGTTACATAAAGTGTTTTTTGTTTTTAACAGTAAATATTTAATTTAAAAAGTGAAATCTCTCTTTTCACATTTATATACATACATTTATAATCTAGAAATTTTTTATGATAGAAGATGAGTTTTTAGAATTCTACTTCAAAATTGAAATTCTTAATATTTTCCATAATTTCAGGTATTCGCGTTGGCCTTTTCACACCTGATATGGCATTTGAAGCAATTGTTAAAAAACAAATCTCACGATTAAAAGAGCCAAGTTTAAAATGTATCGATCTTGTCATTCAAGAATTGTCCAATGTTGTCCGTGTTTGTACAGATCGAGTAAGAATATAATATATAATTATATGATTTTTTCATTTTTCAACAAAGGATATAATTTTTAATTTTTATTTTATTTTTAGATGGCAAGATATCCTCGATTGCGTGAAGAAACAGAAAGAATTATCACTACATATATTCGCCAACGTGAACAACTCTGTAAAGATCAAATTATATTACTTATAGACTGTGAATTAGCATATATGAATACAAATCATGAAGATTTCATTGGGTTTGCCAAGTAAGAGCCATTGAATTCATTAATTATGGGTAGCACATTCTATCAATACATTGACCTTAGAATTCTATTGACGATATTTATTAGGAGTTCGCACGAATTCTGATCATTTTTTTGATTTTGAAAAGTCATTTATTCAGAAAAATTGGTTCAATTTATATTAATCAAAATATTTTCCATCATTTTCTACAACTTTTACCCATTTTTCTAATAACATGGCAATACCGTGCCGTAAGAACGATCCAATCACCGATTCATTATCGCACTTCTTCAGCATTTCGAAAGGATGTGCCAGCCAAGCCACGCTGCATCGATCTGAACCAGTGGTAATCATAGGGCGCTATGTCTGGTGAGCACGTTGGTTTCGGCAGAACTTCCCATTCGAGCTGCAACAGTATATCTTTCATAACTCTTGCAACGTGTGGCCGAGGTTGTTGCGTTTTGTTACTCGCTATTTCTGGTCATTTTTGCAACAATATATCGTTCAATTTGTTCAGTTGATGTCGTTAGACATTTGCAGTTACAGTTTCATTAGGTTTTAGCAGCTGGTAATACACTACACCTTCCTGATCTCAACATAAGATAAGACACAAGACATTATCACCACGAATATTCCGCTTCGGTGTCGATATGAATGGCTCTTCTGACTAACCCATGACTTTTTGCGTTTGGGATTAATCCACTTTTCATCGCCAGTCATAATACGTCATAGAAAACTCTTCTTTTTTTGCCTGGAAAACAATGAAATCGCGATATTGAAAAATTTCTAAATGTCATTTTCATTAAACACGTATGATAGCCATTTTTCCTCCTTTTGGATCTTTCCCATTGCATGTAAACGTCTCAAAACAGTTGATTCATCAACTATTAAACTGTCTAAAAGTTCTTTCAGAGTTTTCGCTATGTTTTCCTCCAATAAGTCTGGTAATTCATTGTCTTTGAACCAGGCCGTTCTTTGTCATTGACATTAACATCACCACTTTTAAATCGTTGAAAACAAAACCGACTATTGGGACTATTGACGGAGCATCATCACCATAAGTTTCTAAAAGTGATGGGCTTCGGCAGCACTTTTCTTCAAATCAAACAAAATAAAGTAAAAAATGTCGAAAATGCAATGTTGAGCGTTCCATGATTTGTGTCTATATACACTGAATAATTCAATAATACTAAATGGAAAACTGTTATTTTATGTAGAACAATGTCAAAACCATCGAATTTAATTGTTAGGTTAGTTTGTTTTGCATTGATACTTCACATCTTAACCAATAGATATCGCTGATTGAAATACATGCAAGCACCTATTCTAAATTAACTATTATTGATTATATATTCATTGTTTTTTTATTCGACATTTATTTACATAAAATTATTTGCATTAAATGTGTATTTGAAAATTTTTTATTACAAATCATACACCTTGTATTTTCGTTTAATAAGAAAAAAAACTTAAAATTATCATTAATTCACTTTCATTTACTAACTTTCTTTTTCTCTCTTTGCCTATTTACTTATCTATTCTGTCTAATATATATACTGTTATTTTTTTTTAATGTTATTTTTTCTATCGTTCTAACGTCTTGGTTGTCTTGCCAAGCGAACATGAAGTTCAAATCCACTTTTTCTTCGAACATCATTATTAATCATTATTAACAATCATAATAATACACTTCCACTATGTTTTAAATATACAAAAACATTATATAATTAATTAATTAAAATATTGATACTTATTTTATGGTTTTAATATAATTTGATAAATAATTTTTCCTCCAAAAGTTACTACTAGTTAAAGGATTGGAAGGGTTTAGATTTAACTTTCCTTTTTTAAATATATTTAAAATAAGTTGACCTGTGGCCAGGTCCGAACCGACCGACTGTTTGAAATAAATTAATTTCCAGCTACAGAAACAATTTCAAATAATTTTAATATATCTATTAATGTAATAAAAAACAGATATGGATATAACATAAATATTTTTAATTTTATTTTATTTATAATATATATGTAAGACCAGACTGTGACGTCTTGAATGGCTGGATGACGTCATATAATTTTAAATCAAGAAAAAACTAATAAATATGATTTTTCTCAAGGATAAAACCAATACAAAGTGCATGATTCGTGGTGAAATATAAAAAAATCTCCTTTGGTGTGAAAATAACCCTTTCCTTCCTATCGTCGATCGCTAATACTACCACTTCCGGTTTCCGGAATTGCACCAAAAGTTGATCAATTCATCCCATTGATGCATTAAGTAAATATACCAAATTTCATCAAAATCGGTTGAGCCGTTCAGGCTGTACACATCTATACGGACGGACGGACAGACCTCATGCTAAAAATACTTTTTTACCGACCGACGATAGTAAGGGAGGTATTGTTTTCACACCAAATTTCACATGTGGAGATTTTTACATATCTCCACGAATCATGCATTTTCTAAACAGAAAAAAGTATTTTTAGCATGATGTCTGTCCGTCTGTCCGTCCGTCTGTCCGTCTGTCCGTCTGTCCGTCCGTATAGATGTGTACATCCTGAACGGCTCAACCGATTTTGATGAAATTTGGTATATTTACTTAATGCATCAGTGGGATGAATTGATCAACTTTTGGTGCAATTCCGGAAACCGGAAGTGGTAGTATTAGCGATCGACGATAGGAAGGAAAGGGTTATTTTCACACCAAAGGAGATTTTTTTATATTTCACCACGAATCATGCACTTTGTATTGGTTTTATCCTCGAGAAAAATCATATTTATTAGTTTTTTCTTGATTTAAAATTATATGACGTCATCCAACCATTCATGACGTCACAGCCTGGTCTTGCATATATATTATAAATAAAATAAAATTAAAAATGTTTATATTTATTATTTAAGTATCCATATCTGTTTTTTATTACATTAATAGATATATGAAAATTATTTGAAATTGTTTCTGTAGCTTGAAATTAATTTATTTCAAACCGTCGGTCGGTTCGGACCTGGCCACAGGTCAACTTATTCTGTTTAGAAAATGCATGATTCGTGGAGATATGTAAAAATCTCCACATGTGAAATTTGGTGTGAAAACAATACCTCCCTTACTATCGTCGGTCGGTAAAAATATTCTGCTGAGTTAAATATCAATGTCATCTTTAGCATTATTTAATATTCTGTTTTCGATAAATATGACATCTTGTGAATTTTTTTTCTAATGCACGAAACTAAATATATTTTTTTTTACTTAAATTATTTCTTTACTAATAAACTAATCTTTTCATTTAATTTTATTAATAATTTATTTTTATTGTAGTGCTCAACAGAGTAGTGAAAATTCAGTGAAAGCTGGACGTAAACTGGGCAATCAAGTCATTCGAAAAGGTTACATGTGTATTCATAACTTTAGCATTATGAAAGGTGGCAGCCGAGATTATTGGTTTGTGCTGACAAGCGAAAGTATCTCCTGGTTTAAAGATGAAGAGGTATCTATATTTTCTTTATTATTAGCTTAATAAAGTAAAGCATTTAAATTTTATTAAAAATATAGAAAATACTTTTTTTAATCTATAATAATAAAAGCAAGTGTAATGTGTGTGTCTGTTTGTCTGTCTGACCGAGCTCTCCAGGCAAATCTATCGCACGCAGGGACATGGAATTTTTTACACGGAAGCACAAAGGGGCTGGCCACCAGACCTCGAAGCCCGATTTTCGATTTTTTAATTAGAAAAATTTTAAAAAAATTATAAAGAATAATTAATTAAAAATAGTTTAGTTACCATACTAGATCATAGAGGCGCTGGTGGCGATAATTTGGCGGTAATTTAAATTCTGAGCAATGTGCAGATAAAAATCTTTTTATATATCTATTGATATTTACAATATCTCAATTGATCTTATTGGCCTTTTAAACTTTGAAAACATTCACATTACGGCTATAATTTAATACTATTAATTTTTAAGATTATGTGAGGAAATTATTTTAATTAAGAAAATTTGATCTCATAATTGGATTTTCACGTAAGATTTTAATATATAATATATTTTTTAATATTATTTTTATAGTAGTTTAGTGTTATGCTAATTTTATATTTTATTTTTATTTTGTTTACTCTGATTTTTTTTAAATAAATTAATAACATTTAAAGAAGCATAAAAAAATTAATCGAGGCAGGAAAATTGATGGGGTTTGAAATTAATAGTGATAAGACAAAATAATTAGTATCAGAGAGAATAATATTTGCAAAGAATTTAAATCGAGGTTGCAATCTGGAAATTATTATCAAAGGGGATCAAAATTATTAAATTATTAATTGTATTATATGGGTGGGAGGCATGGTCTATAACCCTGGGAGATGAGAATAGATTCAGAGTATTTGAGAATAGGATTCTTCCCAGTATTTATGGACCAAAGAAAGATGAGGACACCGGGGAATGGCGGAGACTGCATAACAAGGAATTGCATGACCTCTATGCATCTCTAGATATAAGTCATAAAATAGAGAAGGCTGGGATCGGCAGGGCACATGGCTAGAATGGGAGAGGAAAAATATATTGGTGGGGAGTTCGATTGGAAAACGTCTGTGTGGAAGATCAATTGTGAACAGGGTGGACAATTTAGGAAGGAACGTGAGAGAGATGGGACAGGGTAGGAGTTAGATGGTTATAGCTCAGAATAGGGACACTCGGGGGGGGTACAGGGGGCGGAGCCCCCGTCTAGGTGTGGAGAGCGCCGAAGGCGCTCGAAGCAGCTAGTAATTTATAATGCTTAATTTGCTAATTAAATTCTAATATAAGGTTTATTGAAAAATACAAGTAAACATCAACGTATAATAATATTATAAACTAAATACTTTTATTCAATTATATTGATGAATTATTTATTCAAATAAATAAATAAATTTCTACTTTTTGAGTTTAGATCAATATTAAATTATTTTATCTATCTATTGTGTTGAATTCAAAAGATTTGTAATTTCATAATTACATATATAATACTACTCCTGTTTTGATCCTTGAATGTAAATTTAAAGGAACGTGAGAAAAAATATATGTTACCATTGGATGGCCTGAAACTACGGGATGTTGAACAGGGCTTCATGTCACGACGACACACCTTTGCTCTTTTCAATCCAGAAGGGCGAAATGTCTACAAGGTACAATTTATATATTATTTATTTTTATACTACTGTTAGCACTTTCTGATAAAAAATTGTATAGATTTATTTATTATAATTATTTTATATTGTCTATTTATTTTTGTGGCGATACTGAACTTGAAAGTTCTTGGTTGCCTCAACCACGTTCATTTAACTGTCATTATCCTAACATAACTTCATTTTAATTTTCACTAACGATCTATTTATTGTCTATCCATTCCATTCTTAACTGGCCTACCTTGGTTTCTTCATAAACAAGGTTCTCGTCAAACTTCTCTGTATTAATCTAGTCCATCGTAACATTATCGATTTAGAATAATATTAATTATTAATTAAATAAATAAAACCCCAAAAATATGTCATGATTATAATATATGTATATGATATTCTTAATTTCGTATCGCTTTTTATTTTCCACTTTGTGTAGTATATAATAATATAATGGAAACAGATTGTTTAATGTAAATTTAAATTTTTATGAATTTTATTGAAATTATCTTCTTAGATTTAAAAATATTATTATATTTATATATATATTATTTTTTCAATATTTTTTTTACTTTTTTGATATTATCTCAAACATTTCAGTTATTAATGTTTAATAATTAAATTATAGTTGTATGATACAATAAAAAGAATTTGTTTTCTAGGATTACAAGCAGCTTGAATTGTCATGTGAGAATCAAGATGATGTCGATTCTTGGAAAGCGTCATTCCTCCGTGCGGGTGTTTATCCTGAAAAGTCAAACGAACAATCAAACGGAGATGAGGTCAGTACAATTCCTTCCTACTCTATTTTATTTTATTATTAAAATATTTCTATTGCTTCTCTTAGTTAAATAAGAAAAAAGAAATCACAATCTTATTTAAGCTAAAGACAAATTTTAAAACGGCACCATCAAATAGTTTAGGTGATAAAAATAACTAAAAGTGGTTCGATAAGGAATGTTTATAATTAATTTAATAGGAAAAAAAGTAAAATTACAATGAATTAGTACGAAACGTGATAAGGGTGGGTTAGAATATATTAATAGAAGGACAATAGTAATGAAAATCATTAAAAACAAAAAAGAGAAAATTTAAAAAATAAAATTTTAGAAATTGAAGAAAGTGGCCGCAATAAGAATAGCACAGATCTATATACATGGGAATTAAAAATATTAAAAAGGGGGATCAGTCACAGATAGACTTAATTAGAGATGATAATAATAATTTTTAAAAGCACAAGTGAGTGATATTAAAAAAATAGATAGCGGAACTATTTTGAAAAATTATTAAATTCGAATCTAGGTAATAGAACAGAAACGAAAACGATAGACTCATCAGAAATTAATCTTGAAGATCCGATGTTACATGAATCTGATTTATTGTTACGTTATTTAAATAAACCAGTTATAAATTCTAATTTTAAATATATTTTATTTATTATTAATTTTACAAAATTGTTCTTATGATTTTTCTTATATGTATTTAATTAAAGAATAAAAAAAAAAATAAACTATATTTCTTCAGGTTTGATTTTTAATTGAAATTGAAATTTAGTAATGTTAAAATTTGCCTGACCAATATTTAAATTTAAACTTTTTATATATATTTAAGAATTTTATATTAAATATTTGGTCATCCTCTTTAATGAAATGGATTTATGGAGGATTTGGAAGAAATTTGTTATTAACAAAAAAAAAAAAAAAAAAAAAACTTAACTACTACATGGGCTGAAAAGTCCCGGGATTTTTCAATAGGTGACGCCACTAGAAAATGGACATGACTCATTTCGAGAGGCTCATCTGTCACTAGTTTATGTATGAAGTATCGTATCATGACATTTCGTCCATTCGTTTACAAGCTACAGTCGTTTGAGTGACGCTACTTTCGCCTTTATAAGAAAAATGGAAAAACAGGAATATCGAAATAAACATTGTTCTCGAAGGAGCAGATGTCGCATAACATTCCTGCAAGCTCTGCAATGATTGTTCACAAGTTTTTCCCATTAAAAAACAATGTCACTCAAACGACTGTAGCTTGTAAACGAATGGACGAAATGTCATGATACTTCATACTTTCATACATAAACTAGTGACAGATGAACCTCTCGAAATGAGTCATGTTCATTTTCTAGTGGCGTCACCTATTGAAAAATCCCGGAACTTTTCAGTCCATGTAGTATATATTATTGCATTCTATACCTCTAAGTAATTAAAAATTAAATAAAATGATTAGAAAGGTAAACTTTATTTTTTTTATTTAAAAACCAGACTGAACCTTGTTGCTAGTTGTAGCTTGTTTTTATATTTTTTTTAAATTAATTATTAATCCACTCTTTAAAATTTGAATTTTTCATTCTTTCATTTTTCATAGTTGTTTTTTTTTCTTTAGAATGTGTTTTATAATAAAAGATGTTGTTTATTATTAATAAAAGAAAGAAAATAATTTTTTTACATCATTTTCGTGTATGTAGATATACTCTATTTTTTTAGATACAAGGTCATATGTTATTTTTTCCCATCCACTTCATGCTATGGATGTATCCGCCTAATTCTTCTCCACTGCAGATGAATCATAGCTCATAGCATATATTGATATTCTCCTATTTCAACCCACACATTATCTATCGTTAGCTCATTTTAAAATTAAATTTAACTCAAGAGACGACCGGGTGATAGGATACAAATCAGAGACAAAAAATGAAATAGAAACTAATAAATAATAATAATAATAATAATAATAATAATAATGAATCAAGCAGAACAGAACTACCAATTAACATTCTCATTACAAATAGACTACAGAAAATATAATTAAGTAAAAATGGATCGACTTGACAAATAATAATTAATTTAAAACAAATTCGGTAATTATTCAAACTGATCATCCTGTCATGGATTTGGATAAAACTTTACCAGTGGATTCCTTTTTTGATTTAAAACAAACTTTTCTTAAGCAGTATTTGGCAGTCGCTTCTAGTTTAAGAGATAAAAATTATTAAAATTTTGCATATGGATATTCTATTTAGCTACCATGTTTTATTAAATTGACCATCAGAGGGTTTCACTAATTTTCGGGGAGGGGGGGGGGTTCAGTTCGGATATAGAAAAATTAAAAAATTAATTAAATAATTTCCCTATATCCAAACCGAACCAAAAAAACCGAAAATTAGAAATACCGGAATTAGGCAAATTTTATTCCTTTTTATCTCGTAAACAATAAGCGATCCGCAAAAATTGCATAAGAAAAGTTTATTTGGAATTAAAAACTGGAGTGTCTCCATTCGACTATCTCGCAAATTTGAATCGGATTAATTAACATATATTATTACTTATATTTAAATTAAATTGAATTAATTAAATTATAAATTAAAATTAATAAATAACAACGTGTTAAAAAATTAATTCCGGTGTACTTTCAGCGATTCAATCAAGCTGAAAATCTATATATAGCAGTTTTATACAATTTCTATTACATTAATAGATATATTAAAATTATTTGAAATTGTTTCTGTAGCTGGTTAATCATGTGAAAAACTAGCAAACATATATCTTTATTTTTACGGGCACTTTAGAGGAAAAAAATCAAAACGTTGTAGGTAATGACTCTCTTCCGGTTGAGGTACATTACTCAAAAGTTGATAGAAAACTACGAATTTTGAATAATGCCCCCTTATACCAAATTTCATGATTCTAGCTGAAATCGTTTTTGCGTAATTTTGTCCACACACACACACACACACACAGAGAGAGAGAGAGAGAGAGAGATTTCTCAACCTTAGTGAAAATGACTCAGGGACCAAAAAGACATCGAAAATTTTCGTGATCGCAATACTATCTCTGGCGAGATAGTAAAAAGGAACCCACTGGTAAAGTTTTAACCAAATCCATGACAGGATGACCAGTTTGAATAATTACCACAAATTCTTCTTATTTACTAGTATAAAATTATATAAATAAATATGATTATATTAATTATATTCATAAAATATTAATGTTTGTAGTATTCTATTGATTCATTCATCGTTAATTTATTTTCTTAGATTATCTCACGCTTACGAAGGTTGTCGTTTAAATTTTTTCATATTAGAACGTTATTAAAAATTAACCTTAATCGAATGTTTTAACCCAACAAGTGTAATTTGGAAGCCACGATGAATTTCCAAAGTTCAAAACTTAATTTAGCTAAATTAAAATAAAATGAAAATGAAGATATCGCGAATTTGAGACCCAATCGGGGATTTCCAAGATCTCAAAAGATTAACAATAATTAAAAATTTACTTTCATGTTATTCTATGTTCCAGTATGCAAAATTTAAAAGACAACGCAAGTTATTCTTTCAGATATTGCCTCAGATATGCTTCTAAATATAAATAAATAACATGTTCTTTTGTTGTTAACTGTTACTCGTCGATAAAAATTCAAAAAATATTAGAATATAGATATCAGATTTCATGAAAAATCATTAAATATGAAATTATTCGTTTTTACTTTATTTTAATTGTAATTTTTAAATAAAATTAATGTAACACTAATTAAGAAATGTTATAAAGTATCATAATAATAATATATCATAAATAAAAGTTTATTCAATTTCATTGCATTAAAATTATATTTTAATTTTAAATTTTATTTTATTATTATTTTTAAAGAAATCTGTCTGTTGCTTTTTCTGGCCGGCAGTGTGTTATAATTTATTTAGTTTACAATTATTTGGTTTAACTGATTTTCAAAGTGAAGATATTTGAAAGAAATTATAGCTGGAGTGTCTCTACTCGACTATCTCGCAAATTTGAATTGGATTAAATAATATATATTAGGTATATTTAAATTAAATTTAATTAATTATAAATTATAAATTAAAATTAATAAATAATATTTATTAAACCAGCGCGTGTTTGGCTCTTTGTTGATGGCACCACGTCACGTGTTGGCGCGTGATTTGCAGTGTTAAAAAATTAATTCTGTTACATTCAGCGATTCATTCAAGCTGAAATTCTATATATAGCAGTTTTATACAATTTTTAATCATGTGAAAAATTATCAAACCTATATCTTTATTTTTACGGTCACTTTAGAGGAAAAAATATCAAAACGTTGTAGGTAATGACCCTCTTCCGGTTGAGCTACATTTCTCAAAAGTTGCTAGAAAACTACGAATCTTATTTTGAATAATAATCTGGCGAGATAGTAAAAAGATTATTTTGCGTCCGCATGAGACGGGTTTTATTTTTATTAATAAACCTGTAATAAACCATATCAAGAAGGTTTTCTCCCCCTATTTCAATACTATATCTGTTCTGATATTTTTATTCAATTGTATATTTAAAATTTAATTCTTTTTTTCTCCTGTTGGGTTGGGTTGGAACAAAGAGGTGATTAATCTTTATACAGTAATCATATTACATGAATAATGGGTTTTCCTAATATGTAATATATTAATTGATTTCATTTCATTTTTTTGTGTCATCTTCATTTTTTCTTTCACTAATTTAGCAAAGGTTGTATTAAGGCGAGGGAGATGCTACTGCCCCTTAGCTAGTCAATCGATAGGCAACCTATTCTGAGAGAGTAATGGGGAAATTGCCCCGCCCTTTGTTAACGATTTTGATTCAAGTCATCCTCCTCCTTTTTTCAACAACTCATTCGATAAATAATAAAAATTTCAAAACAAGATAAAATACGAGGAATACAAATTTAAAAAAGTTTTTCTAATTTAGTTAAAATTGATAAACATTCTCTTCCGTTAAATTGTATACGAGTCTATGACATTTGGTATTTAGGAGAGGTCAAATCAATTATTTAGACATTGTGTAGAGCTGTAGAGGAAATCAAATGGAACGTTGGGGGAGGGACGACATAACTCACTTAATCTATTTACAAAATTAATCGTCTATCATCATCATTCGACGAAATTGACAAATTCATAATTAAAACATTATGAATATTTTGATTATCATTTACATTTATTAATAAATTTATATATATCCATTTTTTCATGAGACTCGGAAATGATTTTATTTCGTATTAGAACATTTTTATTCCTAAATCCATATTTTATTAATTGATGTTAAATCATTTGAGTAATCAAAAGATATAATAAAATGAAAATTGGGTTAATTTAATTTTGATTTTTTTAATATAAGTTTTTTTCTTCTTTTTTATTTATTTTTAAATTTTTTTCTCAAATATATTCTATAAATAGGTTTCATTATACCTGATACTAAATACTAATGATTAAAAGTAAAAAAAAATGCTGATGTATCGAGGATGAATTAACAATCCTTACTCTTCCACCTTCATATAAAACATATAATTATAAATAAAATTAAATAATAATTATCTTTATTACCAGGTCTACCGGTATGAAAAGAACGTTAGGATATAAATATGTCGATAGGAAACATTTGTTGTGAACTATTCTCAATTTTTTTTTTGTTTGGTTGGTATGACATCTGCTAAACTTATTGAACACAAAATCGTGTTTGTTTACAACAAATTTTGTATAAGAAAGTGATGATAAGCGGAAAGCATTCATTTTTTTGTTTTCATTTGAAGAAAAGTGCTGCAAAATGGAATGCTTGTCGAGGCATGCTCTATCAGAAGCAACAAGAAGCAAAAAGATGGTTTCAACGGTTCAGAAATAATAATTTTGATAAGGGAATAGAAGAACGTGAAAATCCACCAAAAAAGTTAAAAGATGCTGAATTGCAAGAAATATGGGATGAAGAGATGATACTTTGACACAAAAGTAAATGACAGCTATGTTAAATTTTGGACAACAAATAATTTCTGACCATTTAATAAAAGCTATGGGAAAGATCCAAAAGTGTGGAAAATGGGTGCCATATGAATTAAACGAAAGACAGATGAAAAAACGAAAAAACATTTGTGAAATTTTGCTTCAAAAACACCTAAGAAAATCAGTTTTGCATGAATTTGTTTTAAGAATTCTAAACGTACAAAATTATGGAATAATCCGAGACAACCATCAACATCGACTGCAAAACCAGATCGATTCTTGAAGAAGACAATGCTCTGTATTGATGGGACGAGAAAGGTGGTGTATCATGAGCTTCTAAAACCTGGCGAAACTGTTAATACTAATCGCTACAAACAACAAATGGTCAATTTGAACAATGTATTGACCGAAAAACGACCACTATGGGCCAGAAGACACGGCAAAGTAATTTCATTACACGAGAATGCACATGCACACAAAGCAAAACCTTTACAGGATATAATCAAAGCATTTGGCTAGAAGTTGCTACCCCACCCGCCGTATTCTCCAGACTTGGCCGCATCCGATTACCATTTATTTTCATTGATGGTGGTCAAAATGTATAGAAAGCAATGATCAATACTTTGAATACAATTTTTTTATTTTCCCATTCAAAATTAGTGTTTCATATTAACAAAAAAAAAACTCTCACTTCATACTGGTAGACCTAGTATTTTCTTTCAGAAATTGTTCATTAACATTTTTTTTTTAATCTACAAACTTACAAAGTGTTTTTGTTTCTCTGTCTCTTTCTTTCAGTTGCAGGAGGTTCTTTCTTCTCTATCCTTTTCTTCTTTCTTTTTTAATGAATTAATAATAGTAATAATCATAATAATAATTAAACATTATACCTATAATCATGATAGGAAAATAGTTGATTGCCGGGCTTGTTTGGTTTGCAGGCGAGGGTAAGTGTGCCGATGTCATCCCCGTGTTCAGCGTCATCCGCGGATCCCGTCTCTACCTCGGTCTCTCCACCTGATTGATCTTTCTTGAGCACGCGTGTCCGCCCATTAACCAGTCTGCCAATTCTCTTTTCAATTTTATTTGTTTTTATCTTTAATTTCTTTTTCTTTTTTTCTCTCTCTCTCTCTCTTCTACACTAAAGTATGAAAAACTAAAAAACAAACTAAACTCTTAAGTTTTTTTTATTTTATATGTAAATAATTTCATTTTAATTACAATTCGTTAAATACAATTTTATTTTTTATTCTATAATTAAATATATTTGTTTTTGTATGTTTTTTTAGTCTAGTAATACATATATATATATATATATATATATATGGTAGCAAATTTGATTTTGTAATGAATTAATCTCGTCATCTATTTTTTTTATACCTTGAGTTGTCTAAAATTTGAATTCGATAGCTTGCTTCTCTTCAACTTTCACTCTGTTTTCAAAATTAACTTTAACCTTAATATATTAAAATATACCTATAAATTGCAAAACTTCGATCTTTTTGAATAAATTAACTATATTTTTTTGAAATTTAAACAAGATAATAAGTTAATCTCGTTGAATAAAATTAAGAGAGTATTTGAATTGATAATTTTTTTTTTTTTTTTTTTTTTTTTTTTAAGAAACTATCATTCATAACCCTACTTTTATATTATATATTGTAGTTTCTAATTTATATGTTTATTAAACTATTCTCTCTCTATTAAATTTTTGAATATATATATATATATATATATATTTATAATTCGTACTGCAGCTTTTCGCAAAATACTTTATTTGTTATTATCAATTGGCAATAAATAGTACAAACTATACTTATGAAATGCTTCTTTCTTTATATCATTCTATTAGATTAAATAAATTAACATTTAATATAATAACATTCAATATAGAAGAGAGGGCTTTCAAATTTAGAATGTAAAAGTGAATGAAAATTTTAAAATGCATGCATTTTTTTATCTTCTAAATTGTTGAACAAAATAATAAAATGAAGAACTTATTTTTTTTAAATTTTTGAATTTTGTTGAATTGAATTGAAGATGCAGAGTGGGTTTTATACTATACTATAAAGACATGCGGTTTGATGACAGTGTCCTGGAATATAAAATTAATAAATATATAAATACTAGCTGCTCAGAGCTCCTTCGTCGCTCTTCACATCTAGACGGGGGCTCCGCCCCCTGTACCCCCGAGTGGTACATAGTATTTGGTTGAAAGTAGTAAAAGGTTTTCATCCATTTTGTTTCAAACAATGTATAACATAAAACATTCATTTTTTATTGTGTGATTATTTAAAATATATTTTAATTTATTTAGTAAATTAATTATATATATTATTATTGAATATGTTATATCTATCTACTCGAAAGTTCTTGGCAGCTACAACCACATTTCTCCAAGTGTCCCCGGTGACCTCATCTTTCTTTGGCCAATAAATGCTGGAAAGAATAATCTGAATCTACTCTCATCTCCCAGGGTCATAAACCATGCGTGGCTCAACGGTACTCGAAAGTTCTTGGCAGCTACAACCACATTTCTCCAAGTGTCCTTATCCTGAACCTCTGTTCCATCTCTCGTACGTCATTCCCTCATCTTTCTTTGGCCCATAAATGCTGGGGAGAATCCTATTCTCAAATACTCTGAATCCACTCTCATCTCCTAAGATCATAGACCATGTCTCACACTCATATAATACAACAGACAAAATAATTGTTTTATATATTTTAATTTTCATTCCCTTTTATAATAATTTTGATGAGATAAGCCTCTTTACTGCATGATAACAGGCGTTTCCCTATTGAAACTTCGATTTAAATTCTTCTCAAATATTATTATCCTTCGTGATTACATTCAATTTTTCTACATATTCAAATTCTACATTTTGTTTGTTAATACTGCTCCTGTTTGTTTCTAAATATATTTATTTATCATTATTAATTTCAAACCTCATCTCTTTTCCTACCTCGATTAATTTTTCCCCGCTATCTGTAATTGCAATTGCCGATTCTCCTATTATATTTAAGTCGTCTGGGTAACCTAATATTTTACAATTGATTTCCACATCTTACTCTTTCTTTACTACCTTCAAGATAAATTTTAAGATCAAAATTTGAAAAAGTTTATCCGGATCTATTGAGTCATGCGTAGGTTTTACTAAAGTCTACAAATAATTAGTGAACAGAATGATTGAATTCGCGGTTTTTTTAATATCTGTCATAATGAAAATATCTTAATTAATGTTGATCGATTTGGCCTGAACCCGCAATGATATCGTCTAATATTTCCTCCGCCTATAGTTTATAAGTATTGTATATGTTATAATAGAGTATAATATTTCTTGATCATTTCATTTTGATATTTTAATTTCATTGCTTGATTTTTATTGAATATTTTTAATTATAATAAAATTTGAGAAAATGCAAAGTTAGAGACTTGAGACAATTTATAAAAATTAACGGTATAAAAGTATTGATTAAAACTAAAGATAAATTAACAATATATACATTCATTAATAGTATTAATTTAAATTAATGGATTTATTTGATTTTTTATTATTAAGTTCATTTATTATTTTTTTTAGATCATAGTTAATTCCCTCCCTTAAAATAAAAGAAGTATTCAAATATAGAAAGAATAAATACAAAATAATTTAAGTTAAATATGATTTAAATATTTTATTATATTAATTAAAATGAGAACTTTTTTAGAATAAATTATTTAATTGAAATGATATTTGAATATTAGAATTTAAAATAAAAAGTTAAATATTATAATAATTCTTTGATTGGGAATTTCTTTTTTGTTTGTTTCTATGACAGCAAAAAAGTAAACAAATTACATACATACATACATACAAACACTCTCCTTTATATATATAGATAAATGACAGGCCATCATCTATGGACCTCAACGATATCAGCGCCCGCTCTAGAGGGCGGCAAACCGGGCATTTGTCCAGGGCGGCAATTTATTCTATTGCCGAAACGTCGTAAATGCTAGAGCGGGCACTGACGATATCGATGCTACTAAATTTCAGGAAGTAATTAAAAATTTCAAAACTGAAAAATTAATGGAATTAAAATGGGGGTATTAAATTATGGTGGTCTAGTTCTGCATTTTAGACGTTTGCATTTTTTTTTTTTTTTAATATGTTATGGAAAAGTCATAAAACTCCCGAAGAATGGAATGGGGAGATCTTGCATTGTGTGTGTGACACGGTTTTATTCTCAAATAATTGAGAAGGAGCGAGAATTTTTAATAATGAAACAGATTCGATCGTAGATTGCCTTCGTGGATTTTAAACAAAACGTTTGATAATATCACAAGAACTCTTCTATTTTTCGAATTATGGAAACTAGAGAATATCCAAAACACACACTTGTTTGTCTCTCTGCAAGGGCTCTACCATAAAACAAAAATATTAATAGATTACGGCAATAGGAAATCTGGGGAAATTTTAGTCAATCAAGGTGTCTGACAGGGTTGCTCGTTGTCTCGGAAGTTTTTTAACATCTACATTATCGAACTGAAAAATGGAAAATTAGAATAAATTTAGATAAAAATACAATTTAAAATTCTATTTTATATACTGACGATAAAGTTATTAAACAAAAGACCAAAGATAATCTACAACCTAAACGAAATAGTCAAGAGCTATAGAATGCATATTTCAATAAACACTAAAATGATGGCTTATGACTTTCCTTGGGAAAAGCCCAATTCGTTCCAATTTCAAATATCTAGGATGCGAGACTAGTTTTTATTAAAATAATAATATTTTATGAAAATAAATAAATTATTATACACAGACAAAATATGAAAAATAAACCATGGTCGTGCCAACAATTTTATATGACAGTGAGTCTTGAATATAATATTATGTGGTTATCATTTTTCTAAGTATATTTCAAAAGAAATGTTTAAGTATTGAAATAGTAAAATATTTTAAAAAAGTATGTTGAAAATAAAAAAAAAGTTAAACAAAATCTCCATCAACAAGATAAGAGAGGAGAATTAAATATATTTCCTCGGTTTAATAAATTAAAGGAATATAAATATTAATATAATCATCTTATCCGAAATCCAAAGGACCGTCTGCCTCTTAAATCTGATAATATGAACAAACCCCCCTTTCGGAAAAAAAATAACATATGAGCAAAAGATAGGCACTGGAACGAAGTCTAATCCTTAGATGTAGATGATGATGATGAATTTTATAAGTTTCATTGTAAAATAAAAAGTTTTTTAATTTTTATTTTATTATTATTTATATTTTCATCTAAATAATAATTTAATAAGAATACTAATAAAACAAATATACGAGGGTGGGGTGAAAAGTTTCCGGCCTGACCAAGAAAAACGATGTTTTTAAATTTATTTATTTATTTATTTATTTTTGCTTTATTTTTCAACATAATCTCCATCAACACTAATACATTTCTCATAACGGTGTTCAAATTAATGTCATTAATTAATTAAATTTGATTTAATTTAATTTAAGTCTCATCAACAGTTCTGAATCGACGCAAAAATTCGTTTGGATTACGCCTACAGCGCCAATTTGACGGTAGAAACGGTTTTTCGAAGCAGTTGGTCTAACGTTAGCAAACGCGGCACCCTCGTTGCACACAGCTTTTCATATTCAAAGGCTTGTGCAAAATATTTCGCACACCTTCAGCTGACATCGTACACGTCTCAGCTAACTTGAATGTTGAAAAATAAAATAAAAAAAAAAAAAAAAAAAAAAATTAAAAACAGTTTTTCTTGGTCAGGCCGAAAACATTTCACCCCACTCGTATAATAAGGATTTATAATTTATGAGATTGAATTCTATTTTGATTGGAGAAGGCAATTGTAATTGTTTATAGAATAGATTAATGACCATTATAATCTTATTTTATTATTAATAATTTTACAAAGTTTATAGTAAACAGCCCTTTTAATATTTTTTCTTTTGTTTTTCTTTGCACATATGGGCGTACATAATCATTTAATTAGAACATTTTTTTTATAAATTTGTATATCCTTTTAGAGTGTTTTATATAATTTTATTATCTATTTTTTATTTCTCTCACTCTCTCCTTTCTCCAACTATCTCTCTCATTCTCCTTCTTACTCTTTGGGTCCAAACACAATTAAAGTCAAGAACCCCAAAGATACGTGTTGTTTTATAAATGTCGCTTGTCTTTTATTTATTATTGTAATTTCATATTTATATATAATTATATATATATATATATATATATATATATATATACGAGGTTTGTTCAAAAGAAAAGGTAAATTTTGAATTATTTCGTAAAGTATTTATTTATTCATGAATATCCATTTTGTCCCCTTCAAAGAAATTCCCCCTCAACTATAATACACTTATCCCAGCACTTCTAAATATTGATAATCGAATGTACACAGCCGGCGAAAATTCAAAATTCACCTTTTCTTTTGAACAGGCATCGTATACATATTCATTTTATCAATGGTATCCTGAAAAATGAACTGTATGAACTTTTTTTTTTGCAACAGCTATTTTTATTTTTATGTCAAAATTTCAACATCAAATTGACTGAAAATATTCTTTACAGCTTTACACGAAAGAGAATGTGCATGAATTATAATAATTTAAGTAACTGATCAAAAAGACAAAATTTTTCAATTTAGTCTGCTAGAAATTTAAGCTTAATTTTAAATTATTCAAGTTTTTTTGCTAGTTGGAAAAAAAAATCATTTTTGAGACCCTTAATTAATTATTAACGTTGTTGTTATTATCTCTCTCTCTCTCTATGATTGTCTAAATAACTTTTTCTTTTTCTTCTGCTGCCATTTTGCATTCAGCTTGAAAACGAATTTTTGGAAGAAATTCAAATATTTTATTATAATTATAATTATTATTATTATTATTATTTACTGTATGTTTTGAACAGGACCTCAATTCTCTTCGCTTTGATTTTGTTGTATGTTTAAAAACAATTTGTACTTTCTTTGATCACTTTTGTTTCTTTCTTTCAACTTTTTGGCTCATGATTTTTTTAACGCTCAACTTGTGATTTTTGTTTTGTTTGTTTTGTGTGCATTTGTTTGGTGCTGATACTCGCCTCTATGCAGAGTGAGAGCTTTGAGGTTCGTATTGGCTTGTTTGTATAACCAACAAGAAATAGACAAAAAATACTTTTTTTCATAAAAATAATTTAAAAATAAAAAAAAAGCACAATTTTATTTTTTCATTATTTTTACATTATGCATGTATAATAAAAATAAAACACCTAAAATACTATTCTCAATTTTGTTTACTATTATTGATTATTTACTATATATTGATTTATTTAATTTGATCTGTAGAGGTATATTTTGACTTTTTATAAATACAATATATATATATATATATTTCTTTTTTTTTCTTTTTCTTTCACTCTCTCACTCTTATAATATTATTACTTCATACAATTTCTCATTTTTTTTCAGCAAACAAAATAACAACATTCATATTCTTATATTCTTTGGATAATTTGAAAAGTTATTGGTTTTCTATCTTCTATACATCTCCAACAATAATATTTTTTATTTTAAAATTTCATAGTTTTTCAAGGAAAGTCCAAAAGACAAATATTTTTATAAAAATAAATATGTCATTTGAAATTTATTAATTATAATACTAGTTGATGATAATCATAATAATAACACTAATTCGAATAATGATACAGAATGATAAAGATCTGAAATTTGTACGTTTAATCAAATCGAATCATGTCATAAGGCTTGCCCCTAACATTCTTTTTATTTAAATTAATTATTTCTTTTAATAATCACGAACATTTACTTTTCAAATTACATATTATCAAAGTTTATATAAAAACATAACAAAATAATTTTAGAGTTTTTATATACGTATCTATGAACATTTATAGCAAATCAATTATTTCTTTAGAATGAATAAATTCAATTAATTATTTTCTAAAAATAATAATTATAAATATTATGATTTTGTTTTTAATTTAACTATACTTAACAATATATAAAATAACTAATGATGTGTGTGTATGTGTGTGTGTGCACGTATTTGTGTGCATTTTTCTTTTTTTTTCATATCTATTCTGATAACTATTAGGGACAATCGGAAGCTTCAGCATCGATGGATCCCCAATTGGAACGTCAAGTGGAAACAATTCGCAATCTGGTCGATTCTTATATGAAAATTGTCACAAAGACGACGCGTGATCTCGTTCCCAAAACAATTATGATGTTGATTATTAATAATGCAAAAGATTTTATTAACGGAGAACTTCTTGCTCATTTATACGCATCGGGTGACCAGGTAATTTTATATATATATTACACATAAATTATAATAGATATATACATTACTCATAGATCATATATATTCTAATTTTTTCTAAAAACCGTGATTTTATTTTAGATTTTATTTCTTTGTTTTATAATTCAATTCATTAATTTACTGTTGAAAAGAGAAAACTCTAAAAAATCAAACATCAATTTATTTATTTATTTATTTATTTATTTTAACTTTCGAATTATATATTTAAAAAAAATTACATTTATGCAATGATAAATGAATTATTAGGGTTAATATATTGAACAGCGTTCCGTTAAGAAATATTAATTAACTTTTTATTATTTGTCAGACTTCAATGATGGAAGAAAGTCCTGAAGAGGCACTCAAACGAGAAGAGATGCTTCGCATGTACCATGCATGCAAGGATGCTTTGAAAATAATTGGAGATGTTTCCATGGCGACTGTCTCTACTCCAGTTCCACCACCAGTGAAAAATGATTGGCTTGCATCTGGAATGGATAATGCCAGGTGAGTTTGCTCTCCTCCTTCTCCTTACATGATAACATCGAAGGATTTTACCTGCTTTTACTCAAAAATCCTTTTCAAATTCTAACTTTAATTGATATTCTCGATTAAAAACAAGAAAGAAATATGACACTGATTTATTATTATTATTAAATAAGATCTTTGTGTGCATATACATCTCCTTAGATCTATTGAGATGCATATTTTCTATTAATTTCTATTTTCTTTACAACTCCTCTCTCACACTCTCTCCCCCCCCCCCCCCCCGGGTGTTTCGGGCTTGATGTGTGGCTACGCGCAGGGTTTCTCCACCATCGCCGGGCGGTCCCAGGCGGGGATTACCATCGCAAGGATCTGGACCAACGATGGGAGGCTCCATGGGTTCGATGGGTTCGATGAGTTCGATGGGTGCATCGGCTACTTCGAGGGTCCCACCACCTGTGCCATCTGCGAATCGACCAGCACCAGCCATTCCTAATCGACCTGGACCAGGAGGAGCACCACCCTCCCTTCCAGGACGACCTCAGGGCGGCGGATTGCCACCTCCACTCATTCCATCGTGAGTATCGAATGTTTCTTGTTGATCTGCTCTTGATTCATAAGTTTTTTCTTTTGTTTTTCTTCTTTGCACAACTTAACTTTTCAAAAATTATTTTACTAATTATGGCCTCATATATTTTTTTTTTTATCACTTTTTCAAATTTAATCCTAATTAAAATTTCTGCTTATTTATTTTTTAAATTATAAATTTATAGGAAGAGAAAATTATCGTTTTCAATATTTAAAAAGCCGCATTTTGCAAGACCCTCCATTATTAATAAAAGAAAATATCAAAAGAAAACTAATAAATTCATGACCTTTTTTAAAGTTTTTCAATGGTAAGATATCTTAAAAATGATTAAAAAATAAATTTTGGTTTACATTATCGCGTTTTTTTTTTATAATATTAATACATATATTTTTTCAAAATTTTAAAATTTGAATGATAAGTTAATTTTTTTTTAATTTCTACATTTATTAGTATTAATTTATTAAATGTAAACATTTATTTGTTGTTTTTAGATAATTTACTTTTGTTGTTAAATGTATTAATGAATAATTTAATTATCATTACTTCATTTTTCAATTGCTAGTCATTTCTATCTTAATCTCTAATTTGGCTTAACACTATTGCTTTTGTCTTGTCTTGTCCTTCCAGACGGCGGCAGTAAACTTCTGGACTGCAAACGCCTCGTTAATTACTCTCTTACTATATATATATATAATATATTAATTCAAAAGATATTCTTTTTAATTACCATCACTTAAAAATAATACCTTTCTAATAACAAACAAAAATAAATAAATAATTAAAATTTCATCTAAATTAAAAATACAAGCAATATGATTCCTCCCGTATCAAGTTTAATGTATTAGAATATTATTTTTAATTTTACATTTTTATTTCCGATATTTTCAATTTTTCTTTTAATTTTTCATCTCTCGTTGATCGGAAATAGAAATGAATAGTATATAATTAAGAATTTCTGTGAAAACAGATTGTTTATATTAAATTTTATATATATATATATATATATATATTAAATATTAATATATTAAATTTAATATAAATGGTACTCATACAACTTGACTCTAACTTAATATATATATATATATATATATATATATATATATATTAAAAAAATTCTCCAAAGTTGGCTTGCTATTGATTTTCTGTATCTTCTCCATCTATAAAAAATGAAATGATTTATTTTCTATTGGATTGTATATTTTGGAAATGATCAACTTTTGGGAAAGTTAGAGTGCTTGTTGTTGTGGTGGCATGCGTAGGCGGGTGGGTGATATGGTCTGGTATGCGTTGTTGGTCGGGGCGTAGCCGGGGTGGAGGATCGCCGGCCGCGGGGCTCAACGCCCTGGCCGCAGGTGCCATCGGCAGTGGAGTGAACACCGCCGCCCAGCAGCACGGCATGCCTGCCATCCCTCAACGAATGCAACAGGCGATTGGACAGGCAGCTGCACAGGCTGCCTTTCACGAGTTTACCAGCGTCTTCAAATCACACAAGTAGACCAAACAACATCATCATCAACAACAACATTCTTCATTTCATTTTGCTTCTACTCTTCTGTCATCGTCTTTCATTAATAAAAACGGACTGGAGGATATCATTATCAACATCAGCAGCAGAGTCTTTATTCAATTTTTAATCTGATCGGATTTCATCTCATAAAAAATGAATCGAAACGAATGATTGATTTCATTTTCTATATTTTTCAAATACGATTTTCTTATTTAATAAAATTAATGAAAATATAAATCTAAAAGAGTATCTTATAGTCCGCTATTAATAACAAACCAATTCATCTAACTAATAATCAATGTTGTGATAGATAGATACTGTAAAACAAGTCTTACAATTCAAAAATGAAAATTTATATAGTGTTATTATAATATAGGAGACAAGTAGTAAGAAAAGAAAATTTATTAGACTAGAATGAATAATTAATGTTGTATTTTTAATTTCACATTGAAAATAAAGAAAACTTCCCAACAATTTAAATGTTTTTTGAAATCCGTATCTAAATTAAAAATTGTAATATACTTATATACATAATTTTTATTTATTAAAAAAAGGAAAAAACAAAAATAAAAAAAAAAGACAAATTAGAAATATTATATAATAATCTTCTAGTGATTCTAATGTTAAGAAATGATTAATTAGTTCCATGTTATTGTATTAAATAAATAATAAAGAACAAATTTGTTTCTTTTCTATGAGATTTGCAAACCAAAGATTGTTATTATATTATTCATTTCATTATGTTATGTTCTATCTGAAAGGCACTCTAATAATTTATGTTATTATTAAATTTCATAAAAGACAAGTTATACTTCACTTTCGCCCTTATCTTCCCCATGCACCCCCCCCCTCTCTCTCTCTCTCTCTCTCTCCACAAATATTTTCTTTTTTTAAAGTGATTAATGTTAGCTTCAAAAGCTTTCATTTTTTCTCTGTAGTGCCTTTCTGAAAATAGAAATCACCCCTTGTTAAAATATTTTATCGATATATTTATTTTTGCACTAGAAAAAAAAAACAAAATGTTAATTTATAATAATTATTCCCATCTGAACTGGATTTTATAGCAACATATACTTATGTAGGCCTACTCTTTTTAATTATATGGCTCTGTTTGTGCAAGTGTATATATATATATTAGTTGAAAAGAAGGAGGTAAAAAACAAAACAAAAATATGCACCTAAATGTAATATAAATGAATATATATATATATTATGTCGTTGAATAGGACCACTAAATTATAATATATATATATATATATATATATATATATATATTCTTTAAATAATTTAAAAATTATTAACATGTTTTGGGTACTTTATATAGAATAATAAAATAAGAATTATTATTGTTATTCTTTATATATCTATATATTTATATATAAAGAAAACCTTTTTGCACTAGTTAATTGTTAGATTTGTTAGATTTCCTTTATTTGAGAAGGATTGTATAAATATAATTACATTCCATTCTTGTTCATTAATAAATGTTTCATTCAAGATTCAGAAAATATACTTTATATATATATATATATATATATATTATTCTAATAGAAATAAAAAAAATATTAAATATTTAGTTCAATACATATTATCTAATCGATAATTTTTTTTTTTTTTTTTTTTTGTCATTTTACTAAAGCTGAATGAATGTGAATAGGTTCCAAATGGTAATCAAATGTGGTCTAACATATTTTTATTCCAAAGATTAGAATAATGATATTTAATGATATTAAATTATTAATTATTAAAAAATTATTTAAATTTTTATTATTTTTATATTATTTAATTTTATTTAAAGTAATAAATTCCAGGTTTCGTTAAAAAAACAATTAACCTTCTATAAATGTTAAAACTTTTTGAATCTTGATGTGATTTTATTCTACTTCAATCTTTAGTTAGAGGTCAAATTTTGATCTTAGAAAAGAAAAAGTAAATCGAAACTATTAGTTAAAAAATTTTAAATAAAGGTGTGTTTTTTTCATTATTAATTTTGAAAAAAGTATAATATACACGTCCAGAACGAGAAATTAAATTGATTGATCAAAAAGTGTATTCCTTTTTTGTCTGAAACAACAAGTAATTGCATTAAATATTTTTTAAAAAAAAGACAATTTAAGCAGAAAATATCTTAAATGCTAGAGTTAGAGCTTCAATTTAGTAAATCTAGTTGTATAGATAATACCAAAAATAAAAATTAAAAATTAGGAATTAAATTTGAACGAGGGAGGTGAGAAAGAAGAGGAGGAATGTTGCCTTTTTGGAGAATCATTTTCATGATACGCTTGGCCCAACGAAAATAAAAATATCATATCCGATAGATGGTGCCTGTAGTTTTTTTTTTTTTTTTTTAAGATTCTAATATATATATTTATAACTATAAAATATTTATCAGTAATAAGATTGTTATATAAATAAAGGAAAAAAAAATAAAAAAAATAAAAAACGAACGTCCCTTGAGATTGAATCCATTTTATTCATATGGCCAAACCACATTTTTTTCAATACCGAATTCAAATTAAAATGTTTTAATATTTTTATTTTCTTAAAATGCTGATGTATTTATTTATTACATTACTAATTTATTTCTTTTTGCTTTATCGGCCTAATTATTTGAACACAAATTGAACAAGTTATTTATTTTTTCCTGCCATTAGAATTTATTTAGATCGGATGGTAGGATTATATATTATCATACCTGTCGTACCCACTGCCACCCATTCACGAGACATATATAAATAAATCTTATTGATTATTTTAAAATAATTTTTAATTCAAAAAATAAAGGTTTTTAAATTTAAAAAAAAATACAATTAAATATATATATATATATTGTTTTATAGATTTTAGAAGTGTTTTTGCAAGGAAATATAAATAATAGAATAGATAAAGAAATCATTAGAATTATAATCATGATTAAATGTCAATTATTATAATTGTCTGTATTTTAAAATAAAGTCGATAATTCTTTCTTTCTCTCTCTCTCTCTCTTTATTTACTTGTATATATATTCCTTGAAATACATACAAGTATTTAATATGTATATTTATATTTTTATTTTGTAAACAAATTAAAAAGAAAATATTTTAATAGTGTTATTATTATTATTATTATAATAAATGTTACTCGAATAGCTAAATTAATTCATCATTCCATTTTAGGTTTTCTTTTCTCTTATATAGACTTATAATTTTTTTTTTTTTAATTTTTCAATAGATACATATATCATATTAATTATTGCCTGTGATTTTAAAATATAATTTATATAAAGTAAATTATTAAATCTACACTTATCATCACCATCGTTTAAGTTTCCATATAAATATTATTAGCAAATATTTATTTTAATTTGTTTTGTTATCTTTTGGAATTAATATTATTATTTATTTATATAATTAGGTAAGAGATTACATTTATTACAAAATCAATATTAAAATTTATTTACAAAATTAAAATAAAAAAAAACGGAAAGGAAACAAGATTTAAATAATAAAAGGCTTATATTTATTTATTACATATATATATATATATATATATATATATTTAATTGTGTATTTATTTTTAAAATTTAAAATTCTTCATTTTTTTGAAAAGCAAAAAATTATAATAATTCTTATTTGATTAGACTTGTAATTCTAAATGTAAATAGATAATATAATAAATACAACTGAGATTTAGAATATTTTATATTTTCCCCTTAACCTCTCTATATATTACATGTAAATCAATTAAAAAAAAGCAATATCATCATGTTAAATTGTTAATTATTTATTATCTTTTAGTCTTTATTATACATTCTGTAACAAGTTGAAAAAAAATGGTTAATATTAATATTTAATTTGTGTAAAAAGAATATTTATAATTATATATTTTTTTTAACTTTTAAAAACAATACATAACACAAATATTTCCAAGAGGGCTTCCAAAAGATGATTTTATTATATATATAGAAAAATAAACAAGAAAAAAAAAATATATAAAAAAAAGATAAAGAAATAAGAAGCCTATATTGTATCCCTCAAAATTATTTTATTTCTTAAATTAATTTTATATATATAATGAATGAAAAAAATCTGCTCCATTTCCCAACATGATTTGTATCTATAACACAAAAAAAAAAAAATCCACAAGTGTAACATTAAATTTAAATTTGATGTGAATATTATAATTGTAAAGGACGATTATTTTGCATAAACAAGAGCTTATTTTGTAGATAAATGAAAAATGATAAAAATGTATAAGACATAATAATAATAATACTAATAATAATAATGATAAGCTCAATGTTTTGCTGTAGAAGCTTAGATGTATGTTCTCTCATTCCCTCCCCCCTCACCCATTTAAAATTCTTAAACATTCACACACACATATATATTATATATATGCATTTTTCAAATTGAATTTAAAATATAAAGTAAAAGAATATGTGAGAAAATATGCACTCTTAATAAATATAAAGAACAAATAATATACTAATAAATATATACAATTAAGTATAATTATGATCTATTGTAAACTGTTGAAATGTATTAAAATTAATTGTTGTTAATGAAAAAAAGAACAAAAAAAAAAACAAAAACAAAAAAAATTATTTGGGATTTTTACTTTTCTTCTATGATTCTTTCTATCATTTATTATTATTACATTTACATTTTACATTTCCAATGCACGATATTATTCTATTTTATTATACTTTATTTTATTGATTTCTATTTATTTTTAATTAAAGTTACTAACCATTACTTATATCTTTTTTTTTTTTTTTAAATATAAATATGTAGCTATTAATATAAATCTTATAAAATGTTTTGTTTTACATTAATATATATATATATATATATATAATATATAAATTATATATTTAAAAATTATTTATTTTTCTTTGATTTTATTTGAAATAAAATTTAAATCTCAAACTATTAATTATATATATATAATAGATAGATAGATAATGTTAATAACAATAATAATAAAAAAATGTATTATATTTAAAATAAATTCAAATTCAAATTGAATAATTTTAAAGTTGTTTTTAAATTTTATTAATTCATTTCTTTAAAAATTGTCTATATCGTATATAATATGCATAGATTTTTTTCAATTTTATATTTAATTTAAATTAATATTTAATTGAAAGCATGCATTGATATTCGTTCGATTGAATGAATTATTTATTTATTATTTATTATCATTTTATTTTATAATATATATTTTTTTTTAATTTTATTGAAATCCTAATTTGGTCCAATTTTTTATTGTTATTTTTCCTCTTAGGCGTCCTGTACCTACGATCCCACCCAGACTGCCGGATCGGCCCAACGTCCCCGCTCGACCTCATTAGGGACAAAAACAAGAAAAAGAGACACAGAGAAACAGCATGCAAGGAAACAAGCAATCCAGTTGAGGGTCTCGCCCATTCCTGTAGTCGACGTGTGCCATTTGGACCAAAGAGAAAGAGATTGAGAGAGTCTTGGGACTCGGTTACTTGGAAGCCACTATCCGCCTCTGTAATATAAGAAATTATTAATTTTAAGTTTTTTTTTTGAAGAAAAAAAAAAAAAACAAATCCTGATTCACTAAATGAAGCATTATTATTAAAAATCTAAGAAAGATTTTGATTTTTAAAATTATATATATAATTTTAGATCATTATTATCTTTTTAACTTGTTTTCTGTATTTAAATTTAACAAAAAAAAAAAAACAATTTGTTTTTTAATAATTACCTATTATTTTTTTAAAATTTTATTATTCATTAATTTACAGATAATTTTACAAGAGTACAATTAAATAAATAAAGAAATATTTTATTATATAAATAAAGATAAAGCCCATTTCTCCTTTATACCTAGTCATATATTTTATTTTATTTTAAAACATAAATAAATAAATAAATAAAACACAAATCAAAAAAGTGACTATAAATTGGCAATTTATTTTTTATGTAATAAAATATACATAATATATTTTTTAATATTATTATTATTATATTATATAAATATATGCAATTAACAAACTTGTAAAGTTTCTTATTCGTTAAAAAAACAAAACAAAAATGTTAAAGATTTACAAATATCACAATTTTTATTTTTAAATACAATTTTTTAGAATATTTATTTTAAATATATATAAATAAAATGTCTATCTATATTCTATTATTTATAATTTAATGAAGAAATTTTATTATAAAAAAAAAAAAAATGAAAACTTTTGGTTATTACATATTATCTTTTTTCTTTTATCACTTAAAACACACGCACACGCTCTCTTAATAATAATAATAATAATATTAAATAAAAAGATCATTTTTCTCTTTTTTTTTTTTAATTATACATTTATCAAGACTATATTAAACTCTTCTGTGATTTAACATCGAAAGAAATACATAGTATTTTTTTAATTAAATTAAATTTAATAAAATGAATTTATTAATTTTAATCAAATTAATAATTTCTCTTTGCACTATTTAAATACTATATATATATTCATTTCCTTAATTTTTAATCAATTTTCCTTCTGTATATAAATGATTACTTTTTAATTTTTATAATTTTATAGTTGTATACAAATAAACATACATATACACCCACACACCTTTTCTCACATATATATACTAGAACATATATATGCTCTAGTACCTTTTCATACATAAATTTAAAAATTAATTATTCTTATTATATAAATTCATTATTTTAATGTACAGTGTACTTATAATCAAATTATTTTCGATATTTATTTTATTAAAGTATTATTATTTTTTAATAATTATAAATGTTTATTTTTTTTTTATTTATTAACAACATTAGTAATATAGATTTATTAATATTTATGAAATTATAAAAATATTATCAAACATTAATATTTGAGTACTAGTATACTTATATATAAAGTACAAATATCATATTTCTATTTCATTTATTGATAAAATATGCTGAAATTGGCTGAACCGATTTCGATGAAATTACATCACAATATTCTTGCATATCTTTATTTGTTCATAGGCTCTATAAATTTTATTAATATCTAATCAATAAGACCAGAAATTAATTTTTTAAAATTTGATATGTAGACATTCTTTGTATTGTATTCTTTACACTGATGAATGACAACATGTACATATAATCTTAAAAATTAAAAGAGAAAATGTAGTCGCAATGTGAATGTTTTCACTGTGTGAAATAAGTTAAAAAGGCCCATATGATTGATCATTTTGGCCTTTTAAACTTGGAAAACATTCACATTACGACTATATTATATTATCTCTATTAATTTTTAAGATTATATGAATAAATAATTTTAATTAAGAAAATTTGATCTCATAATTGGATTTTCATATAAGATTTTAATATATATTTTTTAATATTATTTTTATAGTACTATACTTTACTTTACGCGAGTATAGGCCCAAGTTCCAACAAATCTGCCTCCAGAGTGTCCGGTCCTGCGCCTTCTCCCTCCATTCCTCCTGCTCTCCGATGCTGATTAGATCCTCTTAGGGCTTACAATACCGAATACACCTTTTATATACCATATATTTATATTTTTCTTATCCCGATAATTTATATACTTATTATCCAAGGGCTTCCCTTTCTCAAAACACCGTTTAGTCCTAGACTACTCTACTCTACCCAAATTTCGTCTCTACCTCCCCCTCCTCTCATATCCATTCCAAAATGAAGTATTTATTTTTTTTGAAGTTATAAATTTAAATGAAAAATAACAGCCCTTCCATTTACAATTTTTTTAATAAATGATTGACTAGATATTATAATAAGAAAGGTAATATTTTCAAAATTAGTGATAGAATCGATTTGAAATCTAAAAACGGATGATTTGAAAAAATAAGATAAAATAAATAAATAAATATTAAAGTATATGTATATATATATATATTAATTTTCTTTTGTATTTTTATTATCTAAGGAATTAATTAATTAACATAATACTAATAATAAACAATAATATTCATAATAATTAATTTAAATAATATTATATTAACATTTATAATTATATTATTAACATTAAAAATCTAAAGAATAAAATTATAAAAAATAAACAAATTGAAAGATTTGAACTCGGACAAAAGAATTACTAATCATAGACCTATCCGTTGCGACTGTCCTATCAACTAGTAAAAACATAGGAAAGAAATCCACTTGAAGGCTACGAAAATTCAGCCCATAAGCAATACATGGCAAAGACTTTATTCATTAAATATTGATTAAACAAAGAAAAATGATCATGGAAATAATTATAATACAAGAAATACAAGAATCAAAAATAATCTTGTATTGAGAGAAGAGATATACAAAGAATAATCATTTAATATAATTAATCAAAAGATACGACGTCATCAACATGGCAGCCGAAATCACATTGCATCTGTCAAAATTCAATAATTAATATTTAATTAAGGAAGCATCATAAAATTATATAATGCTAGTGAAAATGAATCTACATTGAATAACGAGTATTTTGATATGCGTTTTATATATTGTTATCAGAAAATGTTTATTTCAAGTGTAAACATGATACCAAATAAAAATTAATTATAATTTTCATTTATATTTCACTAAAAATCCATTTCATTGAAAATCTGGCGAAAATTCTGTTGTATCTTTTTACTTTTATTCATTTTTTATGAAATTTTGTTATTAATTTGTATAAACTGAATCCAATTGAATAGAAGTGTTTCTGCTAATTTTCCAAATCGTTCTATAAATATGAGTTCCAAGTTTTTACTAATATGAAGCGTAGGAGAGGTGGGTCCTCTCAGAGGCACATTAAGACATGTCTCACTCGTGAATATACCGGGTTTTGCTAGTTGGAGAATTGACGTAACCTGGATATATTTGAATAAACCCCCCGAAGGGGGGTTTATTCAAATATATATAGGAGACTCTAAAGAGTCTCCTATAAGAGACAAGATTTCAATTTTTTTTTCTTTTTAATGAATCTATGCTAGGTATTCTCCTTCATCCAAATAAATTTGATTTTTTGAATGATCAAGGGGGGGGAGAGAGAGAGAGTAAGAGTAAGGGAATGGATGGAAAGGCGTCAATGGGTAAAAGACATGATTCCTCCAGGTAGAAGAGGGATTTAGAAGAAATCATGAGCTCACGTGAGGGCAGGGACGCCAATCCCTGAAATAGAATTCTTTTCTACTGGGATTATAGAAAAGAATCTACTCGCTACCCGGGATATTATTTTTAAATTTATTAAAAAATAATTTTAGATCATGATCATCCTATATGTTATCAATACACCTTTTATATACCATATATTTATATTTTTCTTATCCCGATAATTTATATACTTATTATCCAAGGGCTTCCCTTTCTCAAAACACCGTTTAGTCCTAGGGCTTACAATACCGAACTAAAATCTGAATACCGGTATTTGGTATTTGAAATTTGAAATACCGGGATACCGGTATTATTAATAATATAAATTTACTAGCTATATTTCTTCTTACCTCAGTTGTTATATTGACTTTTTAACAAATAATATATGAAATCCAATAAATATTGTTCTGAAATGAGTAGATATTATTTATTTTATTAATAGGAGAGAGTAGGAGTAGATAGATACAAAAAAATGTGCAAGTAAAATAAAGTAAATATTAAATTCTATGTTACATTTTACATATAATAGGCTCGTATGGTATTATATAATTAAAGAAGTAAAAAATATAAATTGAAAGTATTTAATATTAATAACTTGCGTTTTGTTTATTAAAGTATGCTCTTAAAAAACACAACGAATCAAGCGTTTCATCATCAAGTGAGGACCGAATTTTCGTACAAATATAACCAGCGACCGAAAAAGCTCTTTCTGATTCTACACTTGTCGGCACTATTGGCATTAAAAAATCATACACATTTTGTAAATTCGTAAATTCGTAATACCAAAATACCGGTATTTTTTACATATAAATACCGGTTTTTAATACCGGACAAAAATCGTCCGGGATCCCGAGATCCCGGTATTGTAAGCCCTAGATCCTCTCTCAGCCCGTCCATTATTTTTATAATAGTTTAGTATTATACTAATTTCTTTATATTTTATTTTTATTTTAATTGTTTACTTTTTGTTTTTTTTTAAACAACATAAATAATTTAATAACATTTAAAGTAGCCTAAAAAATTAATCGAGGCAGGAAAAGAGATGAGGTTTGAAATTAATAGTGATAAGACAAAATATTTAATAACAGAGAGGAACAGTATTAACTAACAAAGTCTTAATATACAAAATGTAGAATTTGAATATGTAGAAAAATTTAATGTAATCATGAAGGGGATAATATTCGAGAAGAGTTTAAAGCGATGTTTAAAGGTCATGCAAATCCTCGTTATGCAATCTCCGCCATTCCCCGGGGACCTCATCTTTCTTTGGTCCATAAATGCTGCGAAGAATCCTATTCTCCAATACTCTAAATCTACTCTCGTCTCCTAAGGTCCATAGACCATGCCTCACAACCGGTAATTATCTAATGTCTTTTTTGACTCACCTGTTGGTGTACGGTTAATGTGGATATTATTCCAATTATTTGTTGTTGTTCCGTTTGGACCTTTAAAAATTGCTGATTGTTGTTGAAGAGTATTATTTTTTTGTTTATTCCATGTCGCCAGTATGAAGAAATTACTTAAATATTTAAATGAATACATAAATTAAATTAATAAAAAATCGTAATTTCATTTAATAAATTTTATATTAAATTGTAATTTTTAATAATTGAAAATAATTGATTAATTGGAAATAGGAAAAAAAAAGTAAAATTATTTTGAAAAATTATTAAATTAAAAATAAACTATATTTCTTCAGGTTTGATTTTTAATTGAAATTGAAATTTAATACACCAATACCCCGCTTTGCGTCGTTAGATTTTCGAGATTGCGTTGTTTTGGGTTCGAGTTTTAATTTTTGTTTTTTTTTTAATTTTTTAAAATTTTATTTTTTATCCCATTTTGATATCCCAGATGAATGTACATTCAAGGTGATATGTTTTGTGGAAAATTAAGTGAAATGTTAAGTGAAAAATTAAATACAATGTATAGCAAAACAATATTTAAAAATTTGTGTTTACTAGTCGCAAATTTTGTAAATAGTATTTTGTGTATTTTTAATTAATTAATTAATTTATTATTATTTATTTTATTTAAATTTAATTTTAAATAGATATTAATTATATATTGAATTGCTAGCTTCATCTAGATGTGTAAATTCAATAGTAATAATATGTTCAGCAAACATTGGACCAATTTTTTGTGTATAAGAAAGCCGTCAGACATCAGTGATTAATTTTGATTAATTTTGTTTTTCATTTAAATTAATTGAATAGTTTATTTTATTTTAATTGAATACGTTTTTTTTTTGTTTTTGTATGAATGTAATAATAAAATTTTATATTATTTTTGTTTTTTAAATGTGTAGGTACTTTGTTCAATTTTCATTTTAAAAAGTAATAGTATTTTCGTAACCCTGGAACCTATCTTCGATCTTTACACGGTATGCTATAGAAAATTTTAATTTCAATTTGAATTGAATATTATCAGTTAATTACTGAAAAATACTCAAATTTCTAAATAAACGTTGGAAGTGATACCAACCCAGAAAGGAGGAATAATCATCAAGACTAAACAGAGAGGAACAAAAGCACAATACACAATCTCTCTATTGGTGAGAGAACAATAATTGTTTTGCTGTATCTACAATATTGTCGTATATTGGAGGCAGTGGCGTACCTAGGGGGGTGCGGTGGGTGCGGTCCGCACCGGGCGGCACTTGGGGCGGCATTTTTTATATTTCGTTATAGTTGTAAAAAGCAACTCTCTTATTCATTTCATATTTATTTTTTTTCTTTCTTGAATAATAAATGATTATTATGATTATTATAAGTTTACTATTTGATTTATATAAATTATGATCAACTATATGATTTCGAATATTATTCCTCGGTGTATATAAATGCATTTTAGTGTAAATTTTGAATTCTAATTCAAAGAACGGGATAATAATTTTATTTTATTGTATTCATTAAAATTCGTTGAATTCGTAAACGCATCTTTAAGATTTTGTTCAGCAATTTTTCCTAACTAAAATTTTTTGATATCAGTTTATAAATGTCATTTCTTTTGAAAAGTTTATATGATTACTTTGAAGTGATATACCAATATTTTTTTAAAACATCGATTTTTCTTTTGAAAAGCAGGGTCGGCGGAAAAAATATAAATATAAATTTTGAGAGCATTATACACGAATTTTCTAGTATGAAAGCTAGAAGAGTAAATATTATATAGATATGTTTACGAGTGCATACAAATATGTGTAAAAAAATTTACTCTCTGTGTATTAATTAATATTGATTAAATAACTTAATAATTTATTTATGTGCATTAATTTATAAATAGCACTATTTGATTGACTTATAATAAAAAGGGCGGCAAACTGGAGATCGCCCCGGGCGGCAAAAGTTCTAGGTACGCCACTGATTGGAGGCATGGAGGCTTAGTATAAAAAAAATGATATTTTAAAAATTAATAAATTTGATATTTAATTTAATTTAATTTGGAAGCACTCTGGTACATAATTGTGAATAGAATCTAGTTTGTTGAATAGGTACAGCCAAGGTTGATAGGGAAGATGTAAAGTTGAATTCAATCAGAATAAAAATCAAATATTAAATTAAGATAAAAAATGAATATTTAATAACTTAAGAATTGAATATAATTATTAGATAATGGGATACCCATTAAGCATTAGAAAATCGGTAATTAATTATAGAAATAAAGTTATGTATGTATTTGATAGTATAAATGAAATCAGATTGCATAAAGGTTGACTGTTAGGTTAGCTGTTATTGATAAGATAGATAGTTCGGTGGACACCTGAGGATTCTTCGGGTTACTTGTTCCAGGTATCTGATATCTAATCTAATCCAGCTGGTTATTTAGGGAGCCGGAAAAGATTGGATATTTCTGAAATAAGGTATTATTTTAAAATCAAATTTTATATAGAACAGAATCTATGGAATCTATTTGCATTGAATATTAAATGTTAATAAAACAAAAAAATAATTAATAAATAAGATTAATAAAAACAGAAAAGGTAATTCTTTATTCAAAATGAACTGCGTTAAAATGTAGTTTAATATACATATATGTAGTAGATATAAAAAGTACATATAGTATATATGTACATCAACCATACAGTATATAGAGAGATAGATAGAACTATAGAACTATAGAACTTTAGTTCAGAGAACAGAGAACGTCAAAACTGTCCAGTTGAGGGTTTTTTTTTTAACTTTCACATATATATTGAATACAAGATTTAAAATTAATATTGTAAATAAATAAATCTATATATATAAAGGAGACTGTTTGTATGTATGTATGTATGTAATTCGTTTACTTTTTTGCTGTCATAGTTTAATATGTTAAAATGTAAGTTATTTACATTTTAACATAAAATAAAAAATATATTATTTAAGGATTAAAGAATAAAAATAGAAAGTAAATTAGTGAATATTTTAAAAATTAGACAATTTGTGGAAATTGAAATAACTAAGAAATGAGAGGTGGAGGGGATGAGGAGAGAGGTGAGAGTGTGTGTGAGCGGGAGAGAGAGAGATTTAAAGTTTATATATAGTTCTCCGTGTTGTTCATTCAAGAGCCAGGCGTGGCCCACTGACTGGCGGACTCATTTTACACAATGTATATAACTAGCAATCAAAGAATTATTATAAATTTTAACTTTTTATTTTAAATTCTAATATTCAAATATCATTTCAATTAAATAATTTATTCTAAAAGTTCTCATTTTAATTAATATAATAAAATATTTAAATCATATTTAACTTAAATTATTTTGTATTTATTCTTTCCATATTTGAATAGGTACTTCTTTTATTTTAAGGGAGGGAATTAACTATGATCTAAAAAAATTAATAAATGAACTTAATAATAAAAAATCAAATAAATCCATTAATTTAAATTAATACTATTAATGAATGTATATATTGTTAATTTATCTTTAGTTTTATCAATACTTTTATACCGTTAATTTTTATAAATTAATTTTTATAAATTGTCTCAAGTCTCTAACTTTGCATTTTCTCTAATTTTATTATAATTAAAAATATTCAATAAAAATCAAGCAATGAAATTAAAATATCAAAATGAAATGATCAAGAAATATTATACTCTATTATAACATATACAATACTTATAAACTATAGGCGGAGGAAATATTAGACGATATCATTGCGGGTTCAGGCCAAATCGATCAACATTAATTAAGATATTTTCATTATGACAGATATTAAAAAAACCGCGAATTCAATCATTCTGTTCACTAATTATTTGTAGACTTTAGTAAAACCTACGCATGACTCAATAGATCCGGATAAACTTTTTCAAATTTTGATCTTAAAATTTATCTTGAAGGTAGTAAAGAAAGAGTAAGATGCGGAAATCAATTGTAAAATATTAGGTGACCCAGACGACTTAAATATAATAGGAGATTCGGCAATTGCAATTACAGATAGCGAGGAAAAATTAATCGAGGTAGGAAAAGAGATGAGGTTTGAAATTAATAATGATAAATAAATATATTTAGAAACAAACAGGAGCAGTATTAACATACAAAATGTAGAATTTGAATATGTAGAAAAATTGAATGTAATCACGAAGGATAATAATATTTGAGAAGAATTGAAATCGAAGTTGCAATCGGAAAACGCCTGTTATCATGCAGTAAAGAGGCTTATCTCATCAAAATTATTATAAAAGGGAATGAAAATTAAAATATATAAAACAATTATTTTGTCTGTTGTATTATATGAGTGTTAGACATGGTCTATGATCTTTGGAGATGAGAGTGGATTCAGAGAAAAGGATTCTCCCCAGCATTTATGGGCCAAAGAAAGATGAGTACATCAGGGAATGACGTACGAGAGATGGAACAGAGGCTCAGGATAAGGACACTTGGAGAAATGTGGTTGTAGCTGCCAAGAACTTTCGAGTACCGTTGAGCCACGCATGGTCTATGACCCTGGGAGATGAGAGTAGATTCAGATTATTCTTTCCAGCATTTATTGGCCAAAGAAAGATGAGGTCACCGGGGACACTTGGAGAAATGTGGTTGTAGCTGCCAAGAACTTTCGAGTAGATAGATATAACATATTCAATAATAATATATATAATTAATTTACTAAATAAATTAAAATATATTTTAAATAATCACACAATAAGAAATGAATGTTTTATGTTATACATTGTTTGAAACAAAATGGATGAAAACCTTTTACTACTTTCAACCAAATACTATGTACCACTCGGGGGTACAGGGGGCGGAGCCCCCGTCTAGATGTGAAGAGCGACGAAGGAGCTCTGAGCAGCTAGTACTAATAATAATATAACAAAACATTTCTATTTAATTACTACATTGTAACATAATTAATAAAATATTTTACATTGTAATATACTTACTAATTTACTTTTCATATTTCATTGTGTGAGAAAGATGGACAATTGAAAAATCCGAATAACTATTATTATTATTATTATTATTATTATTGATATTATGAAAGATCGAATTGATGAATTGATGACTAGCATGAGTATAAATAGATCATTTGAATTTCCATACTGAAGCCTAAATTCCAATTTTGTTTCTTTTGTTTTAATTTTCCAGATGATAATTTTATTAATTAACACATGATTTTCTTTGTATGTTCCAATGTAAACTTAGTCATTGATAAATTATTTAATGATGACGCAATGAAAGGTTTGCCGTTTTAAATGAATCAGAATAATAGGAGGAGGAAGGAGAAGGAAAGGAGGAGGGAGGAGATGAAGGAGGAGGAGGAGGAGGAGGAAGTATAGCCCACCTCATTCTTCACCATTTGGAAAAAGTGGAGATTTCTCGTTTGGATTTAGTAACCTCGAAAACTCTTGTCAAAAGAGGATCGTTCTATTCTTAGCATCCTCTGCCATTCAAAATGACCACCTCAAGACTGCAATCATCATGCTTACAATTTTGAAATCACTTAAAAATGTTGCTGTAAGTTATTATGATTTCCATTTTATTTTTGTAACGAATAAATAATAAAAGAAAATACAGGTAGATAAAAATTAAAATCAAAATATTTAAATTTTGTTTTAAATATATATATATATTTATAAATATAGTAGATATAAACCATTGAGTATTTAAATTTTATAATACATATATAATAATAAAAATATCTCTTATTCCCTTTCTCTCTCTCTCTCTCTCTCTCTATATATATATATATATATATATATATATATACATCATTAATTTGTAATATATTAAGAAAAATATAAATACAAAATAAAAACAAAAAACAAAAATAAACAAAAACAAATTTTCTTTCATGACATTGACCTATTTTTATTATTATTTTTAATATAATTTTATTTTATCATTATTAAAAATTACTTATTAAGGACTTATTAATTTGGACAAGGATATTCCCAGGATATATATCCTATAATCTAATATTGAATTATTCATGTGAAAACAAAAGTTTTGCAATTGTGAACCTATAATACATGTAATAATGTATAAATAAATAATGATAATGTTAAAGAATAAATAACCAATGAATATTCAATTTAATTATTATTCTTGACCATTATGATGGATGATTAAAACGGTAATTGTTTAGTCTAACTCAGTGATTCCCAAACTAAATTTTCTAATACTTGAAATTTTTGGTTTTAAAAAAAAATAAAAAAAAAAATAAAAAAAAAGTAAGATGATTTATTTTGTGGGTAAAATTTTGAACATTTTCGATTATTTTTAAATTTTTTTCAATATTGTTCCAAAAAAAAAGGTCAGATGATTTTGCGATGCTCTGAAACATCTCCGATGGAGGGAAGAAAAGTTTTCCAATTTATCAAGAGAGTAAAAATTTATATAAAAATCGAATGTATTAAGGGAGCCTCGGAAAAAATCCGATTATTTAGGGAGCTGCAAAACCATAAAAATTTGCGAACCTCTGGTCTAACTGATGTATATTGGATTTGGATAAAACTTTACCAGTGAATTCCTTTTTTGATTCAAAACAAACTTTTCTTAAGCAGTATGTGGCGGTCGTTTCTAGTTTACGAGCTAAAAATTATTAAAGTGTGCATATAAATCCATTGATATTTTATTTAGCTATCATGTTTTATTATTTGACCACCAGAGGGTTCCACTAAGTTAATAATCTTTTATTGACTAATTTACTAATTATTCAATTATTCACTAATATTCGTTTTTTTTTAAGTTCGGTTTGGATATAAGAAGAAGTAAACTAGAAGCGAGCGGCACATATTGCTTAAGGAAAGATTATTTTGAATCAAAAAAGGAATTTACTGTTAAAGTTTTATCCAAATCCATCATACATCGGTTAGACTAAACAATTACCATTAAAACTATGTTTATTATTGAAAACAAGTTGTATAATATATGTAGTATAGGAAGGATATGAGAAAAAAGTATTTGACGGTTTTGACAATTTTGAATTTACGTAAGTAATCGCAAGTGACATGATCTTTCTTCCTGCGATTACTTTTTGTGGGGATATCTTCAACCAGCGATTTTATTGATAAACCCCGGCAATTTGGATGACCTGAAGGGAGTAGAAATGTTGATGAAATAGGGGCAATCCCATCCCAATGAAGATGCTACAGGACGGGATGGGACGGGACTTTAATATCCGACTATGCTTTCCTAGAAGTGGAGGATATTTGCCAGAGATGGTTTTTCACACTTTAACCATGTTGAAATCGATTTTTTGTAAATAATTGTCTATGTAAAAACATCTCCAATTAAATTGTAAAAAAATTATCTTTTAAAAAAAAAACAACAAAACAATGAAAACCATCAGATATATTTTTACCACACCCTAAATTTAATGGATTGGATTGGATGTGTGTTGGATAGATAAAATCAATAATGTGATGTGTGATTGATAGGTACGTCGAAAACGTGGTCAATTGGCACTGGAATGGCACCTGGCAGCCCTTCATCATCGAGTTACCGTGATTTTCCTGATCCTTTGCATTGCCCTCGCCTGCTCGAGACAATATTTTGGCGAACCAATACAATGCATGCAAGATCGGGAGAGGGGATCAAAAATAGCGACTAATGTTTTAAACACCTTCTGTTTTGTAACCTCCACTTATGTAGTTGTAGCCGATGGAAATCTTAAGAATACTCCAACAGGTATTTATTATTTATTATTTAATATTTTATACATTTATCAATCGATTGATTAATATTTATGGATTGGATTCATGTATGTCCTTTCTAGAATCATTTTGAATCTTATCAATAAATAAGAAGGAATGTGCCAAAAAAAAAAGAAGAGTATTAATTTCTTTTTCATAATTTTAAAATTGATTTTTTATTTTAATTAACAATTTAGAATATAATATTTAAATAATATTTTTTTACTATTTAATTTTTAATTTATATAGGTTTATGTTCTATGCATTCTATCTATTGTACATTAGATGAGATACATTGTAGGAACAAGATAAGATTATTATTATCATCATTATTATAATTATTATAAATTATAAAATGATAAAGTGAAAAATTTCAACCTAATACAAGGTTACCTGTTTTAATAACTGAAATGAATCTATCCTCTTCAGAGAGTACAATGAATAACCAATTAACCAATCGTATTAGACCCCACCGAGGTGAAAAAGAATGAACACGATCGAATAAGAACAGGAATTTAAGGAATGCATTAAAAATAACGATAGCTGAAGTCAATCTAAAGACTTTATACATGAACAAACTGAAACAAAATAACTCTTAAGAAATTAGCTAAGACCACAGGAAATGATTGTGATTGCTTGTTGATTTCATGGACCACCACAATTGGACATACTACTACTCTGCAGTGTCGATTATCCGATACTCTGGTGGGAAAATTGCTGAAAAATCAATGTGAAATAGAAGAGGTAGCACACGGACCGTTTGGGAACGTCGTTTAGAGAAAGCGATGGTAGTAGAGTTACGTCACTAGCTTGAAGGTAGAAGGTCTTGTCTAAAAGACTCTTAAAACAACGAAATCAAAAGAATAAATTACAATTACAATAAAACACGTTTCGATAAGATATCGCGAGTCAAAGAATTAGCTGGATTGTCTCCACTCGACTATCTCGCAATTCGAATTGGATTAATTAACAAATATATTATATATTTCAATTAAATTTAATTAATAATCAATTATATAAATTAAAATTAATAAATAATATTTATTAAAACAGCGCATGTAACTCTTTGTTGATGGTACCACGTCACGTGTTGGCACGTGAGATTTTCAGTGTTAAAAAATTAATTCGGGTACTTTCAGCGATTCAATTTCTTTCTTTCAATTTCTTTCAATCTTGTCTACATACACACACACACACACACACCGAGACATTTTTCTCAGCCTTAGTGAAAATGATTCAGGAACCTTCAAAACGTATAAAAACATCAAAATCTTAACATCGAAAATTTTCGTGATCCCAATATTATCTCTGGCGAGATAATAAAAATGGAAAACAATTTATTTCGTTCAAGTCAGAAAAAATCCTTAAAAGAGTCCAAAAAAAGAGTAGCACAACAACCAAAATTCTCACTCTAACATGGAAAGAAAGATTTTTTGGGTGGCATATAATCAGTCACACAATGAGTGAGTTTTTTTTTGGATCAAGAAGAGAAAGTCTATTTACGGGACTTTAACTAAGAAAATGGTTGAAGAGACTGTAAACTTTACAGTGTAAAGCAAACGCTCAACTGGAATACACAACTTTTATCCACTTTAATACAATAAAAAAAGATAAAAAAGTGTTTGTAGCTTTTTGAAAAATATCTCACGAAAATCAATAGAAATTCTTCATTTTTTTTACCGACCGACGAGGGTAAGGGAGGTATTGTTTTCACACCAAATTTCACATGTGGAGATTTTTACATATCTCCACGAATCATGCATTTTCTTAACAGAAAAAAGTATTTTTAGCATGATGTCTGTCCGTCCGTCCGTCCGTATAGATGTGTACAGCCTGAACGGCTGAACGGATTTTGATGAAATTTGGTATATTTACTTAATGCATCAGTGGGATGAATTGATCAACTTTTAGTGCAAATCCGGAAACCGAAAGTGGTAGTATTAGCGATTGACGATAGGAAGGGAAGGGTTATTTTCGCACCAAATTTCACATAAGGAGATTTTTTACATATCACCACGAATCATGCACTTTGTATTGGTTTTATTCTCGAGAAAAATCATTTTTATTAGTTTTTTTCTTAATTTAAAATTATATGACGTCATCCAGCCATTCATGACGTCACAGCCTGGTCTTACATATCTATTAGAAATAAAATAAAATTAAAAATATTTATGTTCTATCCATATCTGTTTTTTATTACTTTAATAAATATATTAAAATTATTTGAAATTGTTTCTGTAGCTGGAAATTAATTTATTTCAAACTGTCGGTCGGTTCAGACCTGGCCACAGGTCAACTTATTTTTTTGGTTTATGAATTTTATTTGTTTTTGTTTTGTTTTTTTTGACAATTTTGAACTATTTAATAAAAATAACTCTTTAAGAATGAATTGTTAATTTTTTATAATATAAAAATGTAATTCTTGCTCCTTAATTTTTGTAAAATTTCTAATAAGACCATTTACCCTGCGTTCGATTTTAATTTCGCAATTTTGGAGGGCTTTATTAAAATTAAAGTCACCAGGTATTGATTATAAATAAGTGTATATTCACAAAGTCGAAACCTGAAAATATTGCTTGTATATTTTTCTTTTGTCAATATATTATGAAGATGACAAAATAGATAAATAATTAAATAAAACAAGCCCTGAAGTAGAACGTCCTTCGCTCTTCAATTATTCAGATTTATTTTTATAATCGTCAGATAAAAATGACAATTTCTTAGACATGATTATCTTTTTGTCATTGAATTTAATTATTTTTATTATTATTATTATTATTATTATTATTATTATTTAATGAAAATAAGTTTTAAGGATAATAAGGAATAAATGTAATGGTCTATTGATCAAGCGCAAGAAAAGGACTGATTCCAACCAAGTACATGCAGAACAAATCTTCCATCTACAAAAATAGAAATACTTAAATTCATTTATGTATTCACTAATATTCAATTTTTTTTTAATTTACAATGTTGTGAATATTGTAATACCTATCAAGAAAAATATACTCATACTAAAAAAATTAAGAGGAATTCATTTTTACATTCAATTGAGTCTCCGATTGAATTCAAAATTTTGGAATCTTTCATTAATAGTATTATTATTATTATTAAAATTATCATCTGAGTTGATATGTTATGACGGAAAAAAATTAAAGATGCAACAGAAAATTGTTTGATCCTCAGGTTAACCACAGGTAGAGCCGGATCCAATAAGTTCGAGGCCGGATTGGGATTTGTTTTATTTGTTGTCCTAAACCAAAGAAATTTCAGAGTTAATCTCCATTATTTTTAAAATGTGCATATCGAGTTTTTCGAATATAAATATATTTTTAATTATTTGAGTAATTTATCCATCCACTATCTTCAAAAGCAATTTGCTTTAAATTTTTTATGTTAATTGTGGTAGTGATGCCCAATCTCTCCAATCGCCTTAAATCCGGCCCTGACCACACGAGTTTAACACAAGAAAAACTGGTGAAGACTGGTAGTTCATTCGAAACACTATTTATATTTGTCAAGGATTGCTTAAGATAGGTTGTTATTCATCCAAAACTGGCTTAGTTTATGAAAACAAAGGAAATCGTTTGTTATCATAGAATACTTCACCATAATTTTCCTCCTTTTTTAATTTTCAATATTCATTTGAAATATTTTCTTTCATAAAAGAAAACAGAATCACTTTATATTTGTTATATGTTATTAATATTTATATCCGCTTGATACACCTATTAACGGCTTGTAAGGCCTAAATAATTAAAGAAAAACTTTTATTCCTGAAAATCGAAAGTGGGATGAATCCTTAAATCTGTTAATTGTTTTCTTTCAATTGAATTTATTTTTATTTATTTATCTCATATAATAATATCTATTTATTATGTAATAAATAAATATTTGATTTATTATTTTAATTCTATTAATTAGATTTAATTCTATAATTTTTTTTTAATTTGATATATCAAGTTGGTTGTTCTCTTTCAATTTGAACGAACAAGAATGAATTGAAATGTAGAATCTTGACATAAGTGTTTTATTTCAATAGAATTTATTTTTATTTATTTATCTCATATATTTGTGGTCGTTTTTCTTATAATTGGTGCCCTTTTAAATAGAAGATGTTTGGACAATACGCCAATGCCACAACTGGTTTGCAAAATTTAGATCCGTCATTTTGGACCGGTTGAAACTAATAAAGACACAATAAAGACATTTGTTGATAATTTTGAACGGTAAAACCTTTACTTCTAATGTAAAGATTAAAATAATCATCTGGATTAGTTTTTTGTCATCCAATATTTATTCATTATGATATGAAATTTGTCTTTTAGTTTTACAAAAAAAAACAAAAACGAAATTACTTTCCAAACAATTTAATATATGTATATCTATATTTATATATGTAATTATCAATATTATTTTCTTAATTTTCGATTACTATCTCTACTTCTTCAGTTGTAGTTGATTTTGTTTGAATTTTATTATTTTTAGTAAATGGATATCCTGGAGTTTCTCCAGAAGACAATGGAACCAACATCCGCAGACATGCATATTATCAATGGGTGCCGTTGGTGCTCCTACTTCAGTCGTTTCTATTTGCAATGCCACGTGCATTCTGGCATTATTGGGAAGGTGGACGAGTAGCCAATCTACTTCATGGATTTGTGCCTGGATCCATTTATCGGATAGAAGGCGAGAATCGAATGCTTCCAATTGCAAAGTAAATAGCTATCCAATTACAATAATAATTACTAATTGGCTAATTAAGATTGATTCTATAGTCATGATCAATAATAAATAAATAAATAAAAGGAAATCTTTTTCTTAATGTGTATTATTATGCACAAATTTTTAAAATAATTTTTTTTTCTAAATTTAAACTGAAATATATTATATATTATTGATGTAAATTATAATTATATTATACATATTATATTTATATATAGTTGGCACCACTAGTCCAGTGACGTCAAGGAGTGGGGAGACGAGATAGAGGTGCGAGTGTGGATGTATGAATGGAGAGAGTATTAGTAACCAGTGACCTAAAAACACTTGTCTTATTATTTCATATAATTCCCATACCTTCCCGAAACATAACTGGTGTCAGAAAATATGGATTCAGAACTCAAGCTGAGAATAAAGAAAATGAAATCAGTGATTTCAAAACTACATAACATCGTTGAAACCGAAGAAAATTCTTTAAGTGAAACGGTTGAGAAAAGAATCACTGATATTAAAAAGGAATTTCATGAAAGCAACATGAAATTAATGGATATAGATGATGAGGAAGAAATTGACTTAAGTGAATATACGGAAAAACTATTGAAAATGATAAACAAATGCCGGAAGAGAGACATCCCGAAAGCGATTGAACAATTGTTGAAGCCAAAAATCTTCGAGGGGAATCTCTTAGACTTCGAGAACTGGACGTCATCTACCTTATTAATGATTGAAGAGGCCAATATAACTGATAACTTGAAGTTGGCAGCCCTTAAAAATGCGGTTAGTAACAAACCATTTAATTTAATTAAACACCTGAACTCTTTTGAAACGGCCAAGCGTCGCCTTTCTGAATATTATGGAGATCCAATTCTGATAACGGATCAATGCTTTATCAATATTAAAAATATTGAAATTGATTTTAACAATTATCAACGATGGTTAGAAGCCATTGGCTGTCTTGAAAATATTATAGAGGTATTCTCTAAAGCCAAACCTGACGAAACAAAAATCAAATCATTTAAAAGAGTTTTGATAAAAAAAATACTTGCCAATATAGCAGAGGAATATATTAGCAAATATGAGATGGGTTCCACTTTGAAAGAATTGTTGGAATTCATAAAGCTAAAGGGGAATATGATTAAACAAAAAATCGAATTGGGAATCATAACTAAAACGATGCAAAAAGCTGAATCACCTAAGACCAATCGTCTGGACTCATGTTTATTTTGCAAACAAAAGCATAAAACAATATTTTGTACGACAGGCTCAACAAAGTCAAGATTTGATAAGGCAAAAAAATTAAAAATTTGTAAACTTTGCTTGAAAATGGGTCATAGAACTGAGCAATGCAATTCAAAATTCAAATGCAAAAAATGCATGAAATCGCACGCAACTTTGATATGCCTGGTAAACGAAAAACCTTTAAATGTTTTGTATAATAACGAATCGCTAACTAGTGAGGACGAGGAACAACTTTTAAACTGATAACCCGGCCTGGGAAATTAATCACGATAGATGTCAAAATTAATAATATTTCATTAAAAGGAACATATGATACCGCTGCAATTACATCTGCAATCTCAGAAAAATGGATTATTGAAAATAAAATAAAATTTATCAGAAAAGATACTAAAAAATAGACAAGCAATATCTTCAGGTCATGCCCTGGGCCGGGCTTTTGTTAATGTAAAAATAGGAAATAAAGAGGAAAAATGCTCATTATTAGTGATTAGAAAACTCTCTCGAAATTTACTAATCGGATTAGATATTATAAATAAATTTAATCTAGAGCAAAGAACCGAGGGAATTTTTCATAATAAGATTAAAATTAAAATTGAAAATAGATCAATTAATAGGATTGAGAAAAAGGTCAATGACGAGCATTTAAATCAAAATGACATAATACCGCCTAGCGATTTCGATAAAGAAGAAGAATTTTTCGGTCATCAATCGTTAGAACACATTATTAAAAAATATTCAAATGTTTTTCAAGGCATTGGACGAAATAATAAAATAAAACATAAGATCGAATTAATATTGAAAATATTGATGAAATATTGAAAATATTAATGGACGAGATTATTTAATTGAAAACAACAGAAAAAGATTGATTATAACAAAGCAGGATGACAAGAAAATGATTATGACAACGGTCCATGAAGAATATGGCCATATGGGACTTTTTAAAGGATCCGAACTGATCTGAAATCGTTTCTTTTGGAAAGGCTGGAAGAAAGATTTGAAGAGACACATCAAGAAATGTGTCAAATGCCAAACAAAAGGTGATGATAACGAATCTAGAGAACAAATGACGTTAAGAAACGCACATTTGCTCAAACCCTGGCAAAAACTGTCTGTCCATTTACAAAATCAACTAAAAATAACAAATATATTATTCTGGGTCAAGATTTGTTCTCTAAATTTGTATTGGGAATTGCTGTTAAAGAAGTGAAAGCAATTCAAATATGTAGATGGTTGGTGAAAGTCGCAAAGGAATTTGGATTCCCACAAGAAATCATTGTGGACCAGGGGTCGCAATTCAATTCAGTGGAATTCAAGAAATTTTGTCAAGAAAATAAAGTGAACATACACTATATTTCAGCATACCACCATCAATCAAATGGGCAGATTGAACGATTTTGGAGAGGATGATAAGAACCTCAATCGAAAATCAAAAAGAATGGTGTTCGATCCTGGACAAGATGCTCTTTGCTTACAACACGACACTCAATGCAGTGCGCGAGTGTCTCCATGGGAAGCATTATATGGAGAACAAGCAAGAACACCACTCGACGTGAAGTGGCCAACAATAAAAGAAGAAAAGTCACATGAAGAAATTGCTCAACTAGCCCGAGAAAAAATTTCGAAAGCAGAAAAAATATCAAAATTTTACTACGACAGAGCCACAAAGCTATCTATCTGCAAGGTACAAGATAAGGTTTGGTGGCATTGTCCGGAGCAAGGAATAGAAAAATCGAAAAAACTGAACATAAAATGGCAAGGTCCATTTAGGGTGGTAAAAGTAAATTACCCAATAGCAACTTTGGAAGATAAGATTAAAAATCAAAAGAAAATTCACCTTAACCATATTAAAAGGTGTGAAGATGAAAATTTAAATCTGGGCCTATTTCGTTTTAGAGGGAGGCCGAAGATTAGAGAGGGAGGAGTTGGCACCAATAGTCCAGTGACGTCAAGGAGTGGGGAGACGAGATAGAGGTGCGAGTGTGGATGTATGAATGGAGAGAGTATTAATAAAGTAACCAGTGACCTAAACACTTGTCTTATTATTTCATATAATTCCCATACCTTCCCGAAACATAACTATATATATTTATATATGAATATATTACATTTGTTAAATAACAAATTGAATAAAATTGATCACTAATTATTATTATTTATTATTTTATTTATTTTATGTTTATACAATGAAAATAAATAATAAAAGTATATTGATAAATATATTGATATTAATGTTAGATTGTCATCCATCTTTATTTTTATACATATCTCTAGTCTTAATGTGATTTTATAGATAAGAGATAGATGTATGTATATATACTATATATGAGGCCTTCAGCGCCAGCACGGCCTAACCCACATTTTTCACTTTTTTGCTTTTATGCGGTTTGGCGTTTTCGATTTCTATTAAATCATGAAATCCAGAGTAGTAGTAGCGATAAAAACGAGAAGGTTGCTTAGGCTACTACGGCATTTGAAAATATAAGTTACGAGGATAATGTTAAGACAGAAAAGCAAAAAAGGGAAAAAATGTGCGTTAGGCCGTTCGGGCGCTGAAGGCCTCATATATCGTAGTTAATATTTTATCATTATTTATCATAAAATTATTTAAATTAAATTTTTTAAATATTAAAAAAACAAAAAACAAAAATTAATATGATATTTTAAATATTTCTTAGGATTTTAATAAATTCATAATACTTATTATTTGATTTGATTTTATAAAGGTATTTATATGCAACTATTAATTGTTACAATTGGTGGGTGCTTGGATTCATCTTGGCTGAGTTTTTGTATATATTCAACATTTTAGGCAATCTATTATTAACAGATGTTCTTGTGGATGGAAGATTTCTTGAACTTGGAATTCGGGTAATTCAATTGAATATTTATTTTTTCTATTTTATATATTAAAAAAATAATCCTATCTATCTGATAAAAAATATTTATCACGAAATCTGAATATGTGATTCTTAATCTACAATATGAATATATCTACGAGTATATACTCGTTCTTATATAATTATCATTTAATAAATTTTAGATGAAATTTGGGTTATTTTTTTAAAAACAGCAAAGAGGAAGTTTTTTAATCACTTATTATAATTCAAATGAATGTAATCAAAATTATTACTAATAATAACTAAAATTGTATCCCATATACATACCAGCGGTGCCCAATCTACGGCCCGAAGAAGCTCAATCCGGCCCGCGGGCTCCTAGTCGGACATTCGTAAACTATTGACCATTTACCGCGTATTTTTTAAATTTATTACAATATTTTCTGTGGATTTTATTAATTACAATATTTCTGATATTGTTATATAAATTTTGATTGAATAAATTGTATTTATATAAAAAAAAATGGTATTTTGTTCTTTTGAAATTTTAACCATTTATTATTTCATTTAATTCTTAACATAAAATTTATGAATATAAAAAAAAAAAAAATTGAATCAGCACAGACATATTCGTGAATTCATTGAGAATATTGAATTTTTTTCAAAGGTGCCGCTAAGATATGCAATTATAAAGTAACCGGCCCGCGGACAAAAAAAGGTTGGGCACCACTGCTATATACAATGTTATATTGTGAAAAGATTTTATATTTTCAATTGTGTACTAAAATGTATTATATACAAGGAGTAAGTACTGAAAATAGGAAAACATTTTAAAAATCGATCAATTCATAATTAAATCTAAAATTTGTTTTATTGTTTTTTTTTAGGTCATCCAATTTGTTCAGGGAATCAATCAAACTTCAACTGGATTTCTTTCTGCTGATTGGTCATCATCCGATGGCCCTAAAAGTAATCCATTGGATGTTGCATTTCCAAAATTAACGAAATGTACGTTTCGTAAATTTGGCGCATCGGGTACATTGGAACGACGGGATGCACTCTGTGTCATGACATTGAATGTCCTTAATGAAAAGATTTTTACGGCGTTATGGTTCTGGTTTGGCTTCTTAATGATTGTCACATTCACCGCCTTCGTCTGGCGATTAATTACAGTGATACTATTAATTAGTGCAAGAAAATATTCAAGGACATTTCTGGTGAAATGGGCACAAATCGCTTTAGGTAAACAAAAACTTTGGTTACATTGGAAATGAATTACAAATTAAAATCATAAGAATAAGAATAGAAATATAATAATTCATGCAAACAAACAATATTCTAAAATAATTCACACATCATCACGTTTAAAAAAAAAACAAAAAACATTTTTAAAAATAGTTTATTTTTTTAATAGTGATGAATATTTTTGGGAGGTAAATAAAATTTTATCAAATAACAAGAACCTATGAAAATTCAGATATTAATCTATATATTTTTAAAAGACAGTTCTATCCCATACTCCTCCTAAAAGACTTATGCGATTTGGGCATAAATCGCACAAGTCTTTTATAGCGTGAAATTATATCTTATAATATTTTTCAATCTTTTGCGGGTGAGGGCTCTCAATATATAATTAATTTATTAATTAAATTAAAAGATATTTTAAATAAGAACATAAAAAGAAAGGAATGTTTTATGTAATATACGGATTGAAACAAAATGGATGATAACCTTTTACTACTTTCAACGAAATACTATGTACTACTCGGGGGTACAGGGGGCGGATGTACACCGTATAGGTGTGATGAGCGCCGAAGGCGATCTGATCAGCTAGTCTATTCTATATAGTCTAATAAGGGGTGTGTTATAAGGAATTGGGAAATTTTTTCAGCAACTTTTATATAAGAAAGTTTGTTGTTATTGATAATAAGGAGGAATTTAGCGGAGGATGGAGGGGGGGGGGGCATGGGGAGGGGATTTCTGGAAAGTATATTTTAAATCTAGTGCCAGTATTTTTAAAATAATTCTTTATAAAAATGTAAAATAAATAATATGGTTTTCGAATTAGGGGGGGGGGGGGTGGAGGGCTCCAAAGGTATGTTAATGTCATGACAAAATAAAAAGTCAATCGGATGGTCTGGGTTCGATTCTTTGAATCGTTCTCTTATTATTACTTATGTTTTGTTTATAAATAATTTATTTCTAAAGAATCGATGTCTGAGAAAGTAATAAAAAATAGCAAAGTGACACTTTTTCTCTTTTCTAAGCAACTTTCCAGTTCACCGAGAAAGAAGGCGAAAAATATGGAGAAAAAATTTGGTTTGGTAGACAAAAGAGAACTGATGCACAGACAATATAAAGAGAAAAAAAAGAGACGTGAAGGAGTTTGGAGAGATAAGAAGTTGGATGTGGACGTGTCCCTGGATAGTGATGATGATTAGATGATTGTGGTTGTTTCAGGCAACAACTTTCGATTCCATAACACCACAAGGATAGATGTTGCTTTTTTTCAAGAACTATGATTACTACTAAATATTTAAAAAGTATAATTATAAATTATATATATAATTTATGATTTAAAATCTATATAGAAAGTAGAAATTTGTCCAATTTGCCTAATTAGCGATTGTGTTAAATAAACAGAACAGTTTTCAAATAAAAAGCTTTCTAAAAAAATAAGTCTCAGAACCAATAATAAAGTTTTTACAAAATTTAAACCAACACCATTAAACGCGTTAGGTCTATATTAAATATAATAATGAAATGAAATAAAAATAAGAAAAAGAACGGATCGATTTTAAAATTTTAATTGGAAATCAAATCAATGAAAAGTACACGCCTATGCATAGAAATATTTTAAAGTAGCGATATTGAATACAAGTAAGGAATATAGATAAGGATTCAATATTCCGATAAACCAGAAAATCCGGCATACTTCTTACATTTAAAATTTATTCGAAATAAATCAAAAAATAATTAAATACACTGACGTTTTTTGCTTTCTTTTTAATATTGTCATATAATAATAATAATGGAGAAATATATTATATTATGTATAAATTTTATATATAGTCACAATGTATTATTATATACCTACATCAATATTGGATTGTCTCCTTCTATTCTATGTATACCGTATACATAACATTAAAATATAAAAATAATATAAATAATTCAATTTTAGAATGTGCCACAGGGCGGGCGGTAGCGTAGCTGGTCCACATTCTCGTGGTCCTGGGTTCAAGTCCCGGTCTGACAAAGGAATTTCCCTAGCTGGGAGCTATGGAAAGGAGTCAACCCAGCCTCCGGGAACAACCTTGTGGAAAAGCTACTTGATAGCGCCTCCGAACAAGAAAATCAAGGTAAAGGTGGATAGGACCCGTTCTACTGATCATAGGACACTTCATCATTTGTATAACCGACTTGATAGGCGTTGTCCTTTTGCGTAGGACGTACAAAAGTCTGAGTTTTTTTTATGATTCAATTTTGCATTCTTCTATTTATTAATAAGGTCGTTCCTGTTTAGGCCGGATTCGTAAAAATTACTCGAATTATATCTAATTTATTAGTAGCTTAAATAACAAAAATGAGTATAAAAATGATCTATTCCAATTCAAATTAATGTTTTTATTTTTCTGATATTTTAAAATGTTTTTTTATTATAAAATCTTTTAAATTTAATTTTTTAGGATTGCCAATTGCATATCGTGCATCGAAATTTAGTAAAATTGCATCACGGCTTAATATAGGAGATTGGATGTTCTTATATGTAATTGGACGAAATATTACAACAATTATGTACAGTGAATTAATTGAAGAATTGAATGATATTATTACGGATTCAATTCACTACAAAATGCAAATATCAAATCATAGCAAACATAAAAGCATAAGGTAATTTGAATTTTCTTTGCAAAAAATAAACCATGTTAATTTATAATGATAAAATTTATAAGAATTTTACTATTTAAGAATTTTTCAACACAATTATTATATATGAAATAATTCATATCTTATCTTATTATGCTAGCTAAAATTGTATATATCTATATATCTATATATCTATATATCTATTTATCTATAACCATTGGTTCTCAAAAACCGCTCTAACGATTTTTTTCAAATTCACACTAGATATAGTATTTATAAAGAAAAATTGAGTTTTATTGATCACATCTCTTGAAACTTACAGCTTCATTATTAATTTCTTAATTGAAAATTATATATGGGTGACGTAAATGGCATCCATTTTGAAATTTTACTCCCGCCTTTTTTTAATTTTGTATTAATATTTTTTTTATATTTAAAATATTTTAAAATTTATTATTTAATTTCGAAATAAAATTAAAAATATTTATTTTTAATAAAATATATACAATTTAATATTTATTAATATTATTTATTATTTATCGATGACATATGACATTCATATTGAAATTTTACTCCCGCTTTTTTTTTAAATGATATTGTATTAACATTTTTTTATATTTAAAATATTTTAAAATTCATTATTTAATTTCGAAATAAAATTAAAAATATTTATTTTTAATAAAATATATATATATTTATTAATCTCTCTCAAAAAAAAAACAACAAAACAAATAAATGTCTTTGAAAGATGGTAAAAATATCTTTGTAATTATCATAATATCATAGACCAGCGGTAAGAACAATTGTTTTTACTCCCCGAGTTCGAAGGATCGAAACTCGCCGCATGCATTTTTTTTTTATCTATTTTCGTGATTTATTTATTCATTGTTCTTTTATTAATTAAGTTTTAGATAGTTTTATAATTTTTAATATTTTTTCAATAAAATATTATTTAATACATTTAATAATTGTAATAAATAATTAAAGAATTGTATATCAATATTTTTTAAAGGGTAGAGCGAGCTCGGTGTCCCAGGTATTAATATTACCAGCCAAATCCAATAATAATGAATCATTTTTTTTAACTTAAGTACCGAGCCGAGGCTCGCGGTCCCGGTATACATATTTATGTATTATTGAGGACCCCAAGTTCCATGCAATGATGCAACATTTAATAATTGTAATAAATAATTAAAGAATTGTATATCAGCTCGGTGTCCCAAGTATTAATATTACCAGCCAAACCCAATATAATAATGAATTATTTTTTTTTAACTTAATTACCTAGCCGAGGCTCGGGGTCCCGGTGTGATCTTAATATATTGTCAGAATTAGATAAATAATGTAGAGAGAAAAATTATTTAATAATAGATATTTATTTAAATGAAATAAAATTATTTAATTTACAGAATGAAAATGTCTATAATAATGTCTAAACATTTTTTCGAGCGACAGCTCGGTATCCCAGGTAATTAATATTACCAGCCAAACCCAATAATAATGAATCATTTTTTTTAACTTAAGTACCGAGCCGAGGCTCGGGGTCCCGGTACTTTAGAGTTATATAAGTATATATATAATTAACCAAGTTTTCATTTTAAAGAAAATTTCACACACCATCCTTTTTAATCTTAATCTTAATTGAATTTATTTTTTTTTTTAGAAAGAAGAAATGAAAATGTTTTATGTGAACGTATAAATAGAAGATATTTTTTTAATTCCGCTGGCAACTCCTAAAAGTATAATTTTCTAATTTTTTTTTTTTTTTTTTATATATATATATATTTTATTAAAAATTTGGATAATTTATAATTTAAAAATAAATTTCAATACTTTCCCCATTAATAATATTATAAATTAAAATCTTGGCATTCTTTTAAATATATTTAAAAAAAAAATAAAATAAATAATAATTTAATAATAAGTTGACTTGTGGCCAGGTCCGAACCGACCGACGGTTTGAAGTAAATTAATTTCCAGCTACAGAAACAATTTCAAATAATTTTAATATTGTATCTATTAATGCAATAAAAAACAGATATGGACATAACATAAATATTTTTAATTTTATTTTATTTGTAATATATATACACAAGACCAGGCTGTGACGTCATGAATGTCTGGATGACGTCATATAATTTTAAATTAAGAAAAAGACTAATAAATATGATTTTCCCGAGGATAAAACCAATACAAAGTGCATGATTCGTGGTGATATGTAAAAAATCTCCTTATGTGAAATTTGGTGCGAAAATAACCCTTCCCTTCCTATCGTCAATCTCTAATACTACCACTTCCGGTTTCCGGATTTGCACCAAAAGTTGATCAATTCATCCCACTGATGCATTAAGTAAATATACCAAATTTCATCAAAATCCGTTGAGCCGTTCAAGCTGTACACATCAGACGGACAGACAGACAGACATCATGCTAAAAATACTTTTTTCTGTTAAGAAAATGCTTGATTCGTGGAGATATGTAAAAATCTCCACATGTGAAATTTGGTGGGAAAACAATTCCTCCCTTACTATCGCCGTTTTAAAGTCCTGAATTTATTACCATATCGAGTTAGACCAAGAAAATTCGAAAATTTTGTATTGACATCACTCTATAAAAATATCAGATCAATTACAACAGCAAAATTCAATTTTATATCCCACCGGAACAGGATGTTTTATTTCTTCAAATCCCGCAAAATGTAAATGAATTGTTTTCTAATAAATTTGTTTGTTCTGTAATTAAAAAATGTTATGAATCACATAAATTATGTTTCCTAAGTGTTTTTATGATTTGTAAAATAAATTCAGTATTGTTTTTTTTTTTTCAATTTGAAGCATCTTCAATTATGTTGCATGGACCTTGTATGTGGGCACCTTCCAATTTTATAATAAATCTGGTTGTTAATTTTAAAAGTGGCCCAACTCCTTCTTGATAAGAAAACGCAAATTATTCCCTTAATAATTGCCCCACTATTTTAATAGGAATAATATTTAATATTTAACACCCCTAGACATACTTGAGCAGTATGAATCATTAGGATTCTTTCTATACGTATATTTTTAAATTCATTGAAAGGCAAACCCTTAAATATCTCGATTTAAAGATAAATGGAGTTATAGGTCACTTTCAAAACAAACGGCTCATATAGTATCTCTTATTATTAAAATACACAAATAGAAAACATTATTTGGTATATTTAATAAAATATTCATAACTATTAAAAATAATTTAACATATTCTCTGTCAAAAATAATTTAATATATAATGTATATATATCGTCAGTTTGACATAAATTTTAAAACTATAATATAAATATTTAATATATGTATATACACCTTTATCTATCTTTTTCGAAATAGATATTAAATATTTAAGTCTCATTTTATAAAGCTAAAATAATTGATGGTGAAATTATTGAGCCTATATATATAAAACAGTATTTATTTATTTTATAATTAATATATAATCTTTTAAGTTTTTTTAAACGTTGTACAGGTATTTTTTTATTATAAATATAAAACATTTCAAAGTAATAAGTAAACTTTTAAAAAGACGATAAAATATAAATATAAGATAAATTACTGAGTAATATAATATAGTTCTACTTTTTCTCTAAAATAGATAATTAAAAAAAAAACAGATATATATATATATATTTAAAAAAGGAAAGATCGAGAGAAAAATACGTGAATATATGAGATTTCTATATAATTTCTTTAATATATCGATCACTTATTATTAATACAAAAACAAAACATTATTTGGTTTATTTAATAAAATATTCCAATAATAATAACCAAAATAATTTAACATTCTCAGTCAAAAATCATTTAATATATATAGTCAATTTGACATAAATTATAACTATAAATATTTTAGTTATAAGTATAGTCTTATATAATATTTCTTATGAATTGTATTTATATTTTATATATTATTTATGAATACTAAAATATATATATGTGCTTTTAAATACTTTTAATATAAATAGAAAATAGAAAATATTTAATGCTTTTCTAATTATTGTCATCCTCCTGTTTCCTGCCACTGGCATTTCGTAGCCATGACTTTATGGTTTGATGTGCTGTATCATGTTCGCTGTTCGGAATTTTATTGCCAAAGTACCGGCAAAATAAATATTGAAATTATTAGGAGATAATAAGAATATTTATATAATATATTAAACAGAAAAAAATTATAGAATATATTTGCAACAAGTTAAGGGCGCCATTGGGTGTGTGGGTAGCGAACCTGCCTCACATTCACATGGTCCCGGGCCTGGCAAGGGAATTTCCCTAGGTGGGGGTCTATGAGTCGGAGTCAACCCAGCCTCCGGGAACAACCTTGGGGAAAAGCTAATTGATAGCGCCTCCGATCAAGAAAATCAAGGTAAAGGTGGAGAGGACCCGTTCTACACCTCATTGATAGGCGTTGTCCTTGCGTAGGACGTACAAAGTCAGAGGTTTTTATTTATTTGCAACAAGAAAATATATAATAATAATAATAATAATAATATAAAAAAGAAGCTTTGAATGTTGATATAATTTATTATTTTATGCTTTTTTATAACATTTATATATATGCATATATTTAAAAATTAATTTTATATAAAAAATATAAAAAATTTATTTTTTATATTTTCTCCAAAAAGGACAATTTCGAAAATATATCCTATTCATTTCTATTTATTTTAACTATTCAAGTATATTTCGTCGTATGCCTGAGAGCCAAGACGATTCATTTACAAACTGTCAATAGATATCAGATCTGGCCAACCAACGGCCCTATGACCCGCCAGTTAACTTTCATTTCTCGTCTGTATATTCAAAAACAGAAAATATAATTGAAATAATTATAATTAATTCATTTTTTTATTTAAAAATTTTAAACTACATATTGGATTCCATGAAAAGGAAGATAATAGTTAGAAATAGTAATAATTAATAGAGGATATATATATTTTTGAAGTGAAAACTTCTTTAGCGGCGTGGAGCACTTTTGTGGGATGGGGAACGCGTGAGCATGACCGACCCGACACCGCGGGATATACATCTATAGCGTGTATACGTAAGGTGGGGGGAAAAAGCATAGAGCGCGAAATTTGAATTGTCATCAACTGTGGTGCCGCACACCACAAGTAGATGGCGCCGCGCCAACGTGCGCCAGCCCATGACGGCAACAACATGATGGGGACATATGTATATATTGTAAACGGTGAATTCAATAAAATGAGTTATGACTCCCACTCAACGGCTTTTATTTCTAGCCTTTTCCTAACATCCGACTTCCACCTTACCTATACCCATGTCCGCCACACAACTGTTTTTATAAATGGTTATCTCTAACATATAAATATATATTGATTATATAAAGTTCATTTCATATAGAGGTACTGTAATATATAATCCTAAAAAATACATTTTTTATGTATATCATAATGCGAAAGCTAGAACTTTCATTTTTGAACACATTGTGCTAAATTAAAGAAAAGGACGTTTGGTCATGGGACATGTTGTCTGCACATGTACAGGGACCCATCCATGTGTTCAAAGTGGGGGAAGGTTTCATTATTGGTGAAAATGAGATATTTGGTTAGTCTTGATCAAGGTTTGAGAAGAGACGATCATTTTTCCTGGCTGGAAGGGCATCTCATACACAACCCCTTTTTTTGAGAAATGTTGCTGCACAATCGATGTCCCAGTTAAATCCGCCGGACGACACTCAAGACTCAAGTCTCCAATGAATTCTCAATTCCTTAACTACACAATATACTAACTGTGGTCGACCATTGGTAATTAATCATTAATTATAATTGCAATTGCTAAAATATAAATTAAAGTTCTTTTAATTTATATTTATATCTTTTTTTACGGTACCTTTCAATATATTTTAATTTCATATTAATTTCATTATTATCTATTTTTGTAATATTAATTCTCCTAGTTTATTAAATAAATAATTTTTAGTTATAATTTTATATATAGCATTTTTCATATCGAACCTATTCAATTTTATTATTTTCCCTAATCAACCTACGCGGATTCAATAACCCATTTTAATTATGCAAAATTTATCCAGAGTGCTACCAATTAATTAAACTAATTTTTTATAACCCATTTTTTCTTATAAAATACCAACCCCCTTATATTTTATATACGACAGTACATATATAATCAAAATTATACGAAATGAACTTCACAAAAGAAATAAAAGAATATTATATATAATATAATATTATAAATGATGTTATTTTCTATTAATACACATCGTATTTTTAATATTTTTGTAATAATAATCGGTTTGCTGAAAAAAATAATTATGAATTTTATATATATATATATGTAAGACCAGGCTGTGATGTCATGTGTGGCTGGATGTCGTCATATAATTTTAAATTAAGAAAAAACGAATAATGAAGATTTTTTTCGAGGATAAAACCAATACAAAGTGCATAATTCGTGATGATATGTAAAAAATCTCCACATGTGAAATTTGGTGTGAAAACAATACCTCCCTTACTATCGTCGGTCGGTAAAAAAGTAGCCGAAAAATAAAAAATAAAAACATTAAACATTAAGCATCAAGAAAGTATTAAAAGTGTTTTGTAATACATTGTAAAAATAAATTTTAGTAGAGTTAAAGTATTTAAACCTTATTTACGATTTGAAAGTCAAGGGGGGTAAAGGTAAATAATGGTTTTTTGAACTAAATATATAATAGATTATTAATAACCAGAAATTTACAATAATTATTTGCATAAATAAATGTAGTAATATTTTGCAATTAAAATTTAAATGAAAATTTCAAGATGAATTAAAAAAAAAAAAAAAAAAATTGTGATGAAGATAGAAAATATAATGATCTTTAGGAAACGCATACCTTTTTACAATGGAAAATACAAAATTAATGTGTTCAATTTGTAGTCACAATCTCTGTATTAAACTAAGATGTGCAAAATATTAAACATAAATGAAAATATAGATATAAAAAAGTTGAGTTAAATAAAAGAAAAACAAATTTCACATTAGATAGAACTCCAAATTATCTCAATTCATATTCATATTTCATTGGTATCTTAATTTATTTCACTGAATTCATATATAAAACGTGATTATTAACAAATATTATAGCGAAAATAGTACTTTTTTAAATACGAGGGATATATTTATCTATTATATATCATTTTCTTCATTTCTTGATCCTAAACACGCATCAATTCATCTTTCATTGATATCTTAATTATTTTCATTGAATACATAGAGAAAACATGATTGTTAACAAATATAATAGCGAATGTCGTTTTTTCTATGAAATCAATGAAAAAAATTATGATATCGATGAAATATGAATCAAATCGAATATAGGATCAAAAATGGAAGAAATTCTATCTATCTATCTATCTTTTATCTTCTATCTTCTTCTTCTATCTTCTATATATATAAAAGGCAATGTCTGTGTGTGTGTCTCGCCTAAATTCAAAAACTACCCGTCCTATTGCGATGAAACTTCCAAGGATTGTTGTGGGCATCCCAGGGAAGGTTTTAGTGTAGCTAAATCCAAAATTAATTTAATTAGTAATATTTTGGTATAAAGTCTATTCATGGTTACCATGGTTACATTGGTTACTTATAAGTAGGTATATACATAAAATCACAATTCAATATTTATATTATATATATATAATATATTATGTGTTTGAATTTTCATTTTAAATTCAATAATTTTACAATTTTAATTCTAATTAATAAATCATTCTACCTAAATAGTAAAATCTTTAAAATGTAAAAATGATTAAATTATATATTGAATATATCAAAAAGAAAATAAAAAATTAAAGAAAATAATCACGATATTCAATTATTATTTTTTTTTAATTCATAATAAAATAAAATAAACAATTGAATATTTAATAGGGCCTCCTCCTATCCCCATAAATTAGCCCTTCCAAGCCTCACCTTACGGAATTTGGAAAAAGTAATGAAAAAGAAAGTTCGCCTTAAAAAAAAAATATTAAAAAAATAAGGCGTTTGGTCTGTACGCCTTTTTGAATCAGCTGAGAATGCCTTTGATTTTTTGGATTTCGAAATGAAACCGCCACATTCGGGGCAACCTGAAATAAAACCTGCCTACCTAAGAAGATGCATGGTCTCCACTATTAGGAGTGGATCGCCCATGCTAATCGAATCTTCTATCCTACGCTCCAAAGGTATCCAACAATTTGTTCCTATTCAGGCTATTCCCATTTCGGAACTGTGCTGAATTACCTTCCCGAATGCTCGTTCATTCGATCCACCTCAACTACATTCTCAGCAATACAAAAAGGCACAATTCAGACATGGCATGCAATTAATACAACCCTTGGCATGGCACTTGCTTTATCCACCCACACTTTTCTATTTAATAATTCTAAACTAATCTATGGATTAGTAGGATGAGAACCAGCATCCTTCGATGGAAATAGGAAGCAACCTCCTGAAAATCTCTAACAACAAAATATAAGGATATTCCAATGATTAGCCCCCCTCCCCCCCCCCCACAGTGTAACGCAATTCTAATTACCTTTCTCTCTTCTGCTTCCTTTATCAATGATCCTCATTCTTGAGAGATGTAATCTGAAATGCCCTAATCTCACTAAGTTCTAGAATATATTTCCCTATAATTTTCTAATTAATATTATCAAAATAAAGAAAATCAATCAATCATAAATCAAATATATTTACTGTTATGTATGTTAAATTTTACTTGAAATATTTTATTTAGAAATTGAAATTAATAAAAATTTATTCCTATTTGAATTTGTGCCATGCTAAATAAATAAATAAATAACGATGATTACTTACATTTGGTGAGCTGTATGAAGGTCATTTCATCATCATCAGAGATGGAGAAGATAATCAAGAATTGGAATCAACATCCAGTAGAAGGAACGAAGATGGAATCATGAAATGGAAGAAAAAAAAATAACATATTAGATTATAAAATTTTAAAATAGATTATTATAAATTGAATAAAAATCAAATTAATAATAAATACTGACCTCGGAGTTAAGAAAAGGTTGATATATCTCGCAGATTCAACTCGAAGACTTGTATTGATATTCCATCTCACTCGACTGGATAAAAAAGAAATTCAATAAGATTAGTTATGTCATTTAAGAAAAAGAGAAAAATATAATAGATAGAAAAAAATAAAATAAATAACATTATGAATGATTGAAGAGGTGTAAGTTTTAAAAAAATATTATTATATTATTTCAGTAATATTACATTAAAATACTAAAATTCTAGAATTATCCTAGAGCCAGTCCATTTTATGAATGGATGAATAAATTCATAAGTGTTTGAGTGGATTTTAATAGAAATACTTACAAGTTATTATACTCAATTAATAGTCATTAAAAAATTTCCTACAAAACACCACAAAACTAAAAATCTTTTTCTTTCTTAAATATTAAAAAAATTATGGAATGCCACAGTGGAAATAAATTACATTTATCTTATTAATTTCATGAAGATATTCTCTTCTGTGTAATTGACATATATAATAGAAATACCCTTAATTTACTTTCCAAAAGTGTTATATTATAATAATAATAAATTGACAAAATAATATTCATTTTTAATTTGGATATTTCTATTCTAATTTATTAAATTGCTTTTATTTATTTATTTTAAGAAATTTTATGAGAATTGTTTTTTTTTAATGATGTTATTAAGTATGAATAGGGATATAAATGCCCTTTAAACTAGTATTGTATATTTTTTTTTTTTTTTGATAATGTTATTCTAATCACGTGTGTCAATCAATGCCAATCAATGATAAAGGCTTATTTATACTATTTTCCACCACTTTATTTTTATATGATATTAATTTTATTATTATATTGATAACAAATCGAATATCATTTTATATTGAAACATTGAAAGCAATGTTGTTCTTTAATATATTCATAAAATTTAAATTTTGAAAAGTGCAAAGATATTTCAAAAATGTTAAAATAAATATAAATCGATTTAAATATCTATAATAGATTTAAAATGTTTTATTTTCAAATTAAAAAAAAAATATTTTAATTATTCGAAGCATTTTCATCGAACAAAGTCTGTGATAAAACCACTGGAACAGTGGCGGATTAAAGGTCCAGAGCGCCCTTGGCAATGACTTTATCGGCGCCCCTGTATCGGCCATAAATGCCCATCATAATACTATAAATTTTAAAAATTCTGAGCTCGCGCGCCCCTTGGAACTACACGCCCCTAGGCACGTGCCTAGTTTGCCTTACGGATAATCCGCCTCTGCACTGGAATAAATTGAGATTAAATAGAACTAATTTGAGAAATTTTTCATTCAATTTATCCAAAATTTGTTTCGTTTTTTTTTTTAATAGAAACTCCAATAAAATAATAATACGAGAATCGTAGAACCAAATTATTATTAAAGTGGATGAGATGTTGGTAAGTGAAAATATTAACTTGATTCACAAATTGAATGGTAATTTACCAACTGATTGATTGATTGATTGATGTTGCAGTGTTGTATTCATGGATTCAACACGAAGAAATTGATTTCCACACTGAAGATCGATGTATTAATTGAGATTAGAAATAATAAATAAAATTTTTTTAAATTATATTAATTTTAAAAATAAATAGCGAAAGATTTAATAATTATTACAAATTTTTTAAATAAAATTTAAAAATAATTCTAACATTTTAAAAATGATTTTAATTTAATAAATATATTTAAAGAAAATTATATCTTATAATTGATTTTAAATCTTTTCAAAGAATTTGATTAAAAATTTATAATTATATATGTATATACATATATAATTTTTCAATGAAAAATATTGAAATATTGTTTTTTTTTTTTGAAAGTTTACTAATAAATTTTTGGTTTTAATTAATAAAATAAATAAATCTTCAATTAATTCTTGATTAGTGAATGATTCAAGGGATGATTTCGGTGAATAGGACGGCGAGCGTCTTGCACTGCAAGGGGAATGAGAACTGAAAGCGTTCGAGGCAGCAGCGCATCGGCCGGCAGGCATGCAGGTGGGGCAGGTGGGGCAGGCGGAGGAGAGAGGAGAGGGGCGGGCGGGGTCGAGCGGAGGTGAACATTTTACATCTTGCAATTTATTATAAATAAATATTATATTAATTAAAGAAAAACATATATATTAATTTTTTTTATAATTAATGGTGTTTTTATATAGATTTTAAATCGAACCGATAGAAACAATATTGAAATTTAATTCTTTTAAGATTTTAATGAAAAAATTATAAAATTTATAAATATAATTAATATATCAGTAAAAAGTTATATAAAATGTAATTTTTAATAAAATATTTTTTTTTAAGTTTATTATGGAAATGAATATATTTTTAAAAAAACAACATGGAGGTGGAGGGTGAGATAGAAATTGTTCAATTTTAAATTATCAATTGATTAACGAGTGTGATATAACATAAATTTAATGAAAATACCTATAATAACAATATAAGTTGACCTGTGGCCAGGTCCGAACCGACCGACGGTTTTAAGTAAATTAATTTCCAGCTACAGAAACAATTTCAAATAATTTTAATATATCTATTAATGTAATAACAAAATAGATATGGATATAACATAAATATTTTTAATTTTATTTTATATATAAGTAGGAGCTGGCTGTGACGTCATGAATGTCTGGATGATGTCATATAATTTTAAATTAAGAAAAAGACTAATAAAGATGATTTTTCCCGAGGATAAAACCAATACAAAGTGCATGATTTGTGGAGATATGTAAAAAAATCTCCACATGTGAAATTTGGTGTGAAAACAATACCTCTCTTACTATCCTCGGTCGGTAATAAATATTATTTTTATATAAAAATGTAATAATAAAAAATAAAATTTCAATTATATATATTCATTTAATAAATTATTATTATTATTATTATTATTTTCACGTATTAAACGGTATATTATTATTATTTGTAATAATTCCAATAAAAATAAATAAAAATAAAAACCCCAAAAAAGTGCAATTAAAACTAAAATTTCAATTATATTCATTTAATACATTATTATTATTATTATTATTAAGTGTTCAGTTATCACATACGTATATATGTACATATACAGACACACACATGCAAAAGCGAAGCTTTGCCGGGTCTGCTAGTGATATATAAAAAATAAATTTTACATTTGTATTTAAAAAAGTAGCATTTTACCGTCAATTATATGAAAAGGTGGCGGACGATGACCATTCGATTGGGGGTATAAATTTGGCTCAGCGGTCGGACTTGAAAAATTAACAAAAATTTACGTTTTTTCTATGAAATCAATGAAAATAATTATGATATCGATAAAATATGAATTTATTCGTGTTTAGGACCAGAAATGGAAGAAGATGATATATAATAAATAAATTTTACATTTGTATTTAAAAAAGTAGCATTTTACCTGATATAATATGACAAATTCACGTTTTTTTCCATGAAATCATTGAAAATAAATGAGATATTTCAACTAATATATTAGCGATAATACCACTTTTTTAAATACAAATGATAAATTTATATATTATATATTATTTTCTTCCATTTCTGATTCTAAACACGAATCACTTCATATTTCATCGATATCTTGATTTTTCTTCCTGTCTGAACACTGAGCAATGTTGATACTCCCAACCGATGGCTAATCGTCCGCCAACTTTTCACAATTTTGACGGTATAATTATAAAATGGAAATTTTTTTAAAAAAAATATTAATTTCGAGTCCGAACACTGATCAAAGTCTTGTTTTTTTTTTTTTAAAAAATTTCCATTTTTTAATTTAGACATAAAACCTTTGGATGCTTGAAGTCAAATTAATTATCATTTTTTTTTTAATTAACATATTTGATTGTATGGTACAGTGGAACTTGAGGAGATATTTCATATTTAAAAAATAATTATCTATCTATCTATATATAAAGGGTGTCCCAAAATTAACGCAAGATTTGAATTAAATAGAAAACACAGTTTTTAGTCTTTTGATTGTAATTTTTTTAATGAATTTGAATAAAGTACATAGGATAGGGTTATTTATGGAATAACACATCGGGCAAATGGTCTCCGCGGCTTTACATACACATACGCATTCGTTTGTCGAAATTTTCCATGACCGTTCTGCATAAATATGGCTGAATTTCGTTGATGCAACGTTGAATCTCCTCCTTTAATGCACGCGTAGTTGTGGGCTTATTGACGTAGACCTGTGATTTTAGATATGCCCATAAAAAGAGAGAAATCTAATGGTGTTAAATCACACGATCTAGGGGGGCCAATTCTGATCACCGAAACGAGAGAGTACACGACCTGGAAATGTCTCATGCAGTAATTGAAGTGTTTCACGGGCTGTATGGCATGTGGCACCGTCTTGTTGAAACCACATATTTATGTCTCTCTCGTTTCGGTGATCAGAATTGGCCCCCCTAGATCGTGTGATTTAACGTTGCATCAACGAAATTCAGCCATATTTATGCGTTCTGCATGGAACGGTCATGGAAAATTTCGACAAACGAGTGCGTATGTGTATGTAAAGCCGCGGAGACCATTTGCCCGATGTGTTATTCCATAAATAACCCTATCCTATGTACTTTATTCAAATTCATTAAAAAAATTACAATCAAAAGACTAAAAACTGTGTTTTCTATTTAATTCAAATCTTGCGTTAATTTTGGGACACCCCTTATATATATATATATATATTTACTGAGAGAGAAAGAGAGAATCATAGGCGCAACCAGGGGGGGTTTTGGGGGTTAACCCCCTCCCCCCCCAGGAGAGAAAAAAATATAAATTGCTGTATATTATGTACTATATTAGAAATAGAAAAGAAAAAAAAAGAATTCTTAATGTATAACTTAGTGTATAATAAGTAAGTTTATTTTATTTTAAAAAAATTTTAACAAAAATAAACTTTTTTCGTACAGAATTAAATATAAGAAATAAAAAATTATTTTATTATTTCTCCTAAATCACAAAAAACAAAAGACTTAATATAAGATTACTAGATGATTGTGAAATTTTCCAATTTGACTATTTAATTTAAATATAAAATAAATAAAAATATTACTCAAATTCTGAATATTTTTTATTAATAATACATTAATTGCTAATTTCATAAAAATTATGAAGCGAAGACTAATTTTTTCAAAATGGAAACGGGTAAAAATCCCTAAAGGAAAAAATCCATAAAAGTTGAAAATCCCTAAAACCGAAAATCCCCATGCTCTTCGTTCACGCTTGGGAGGTTACAAGACATCAGTATGGAATGGTATGGAACCTGATTAAGCAAATCCATATTGAGTATAACCTTATCTCTTTGGAAATCTGTCGTGATGGTCGTGATAAGAAGCCTGATCCATCAAGGAAACGATTCAGCGACTCGCATGATGAGCTTTTCACCATAATGAAGGCAAACCATGAAAAATGGGACGCTACAAAACCAGATGGAACAGATGTGATGACACTACCTCATTCAAGTCTCTTCGGCTATTCATTATTAAATAAGTAAAAAAAAAATTAGGGAATTTTTTTATTTAGGGATTCATTCTTTTAGGGATATTTGCATTTATAGGGATTTTTTCTTAGGTATTTTTCAAAATAGACGAAAAGCTTTCGAAATCTTAAAGTAGTTTTTTATAAATAACTCCTTTATTATTAAGTTTAGGTAAAAATGATTATAATGAAACTTTTAGTAAATTCGATTCCCTATAAAGTTAATACGATAGTATGTATGATAATTCTCATAAAAATCGGTATTTATTGAGAAAATCAATAAAATGTGCTTTGACACCTCTTCAAACTACCCTTACTTATGGTCCGATCTTGTCCAAAAACAATCCAATCCCCGCCCATCATTCCCAAAAAAAATATCTAAATATCAAATTTCAAGACAATATCTCATTTTGTTTAGACGTAATCTCGGTTACGAGCCGGTTCAAAATTTTTTTTTGCAATTTTGGATTCAGAACCATCTGAAAATTGGAAATCTCGAAGAATCTAGGAGCAAATATTTTCAAAATTTTCCGATCATGGTATAAGCTATCCTTATTTCATGAGGAAAGCTAAAAAGATTTACTTATAGCTGGAAAAAAATATTTTCTTTCTAAAACTGTGAATACGAGTAAATAAAATACAAAATTAAATTTTTTTGCCAGATTTTGTAAAATCAGTGTTTCATTTACAAAACTTTTTTAAATATTTAATATAAAAAACAAATCTTAATGAAAATTTGTCTTTGAGAGAGCCCGGGGGGGGGGGGGGCGCCATAGGAAGGTGGAGCGGCTAGTCAAACCCCCCCCCCAGGATCAAATCCTGGTTGCGCCACTGGAGAGAATTAATTAATTTCTCAAAACTTTTCATTTGTAATAATATTTATATATAATTTTGAATGTAATAAGTTATGTTTTTTTTCTTTTTATTTCTTTATTAAATGTGTTATAGAGTAAAATTATAAAATGTACTTTGATTACTAAAAAATCCACATTAAGTCATTAATACAGAATCTTAACTTGTCAATAAATATAAATATAGTATATATGTATAGATTTTATCAAAATTATGAATTATTTTAATAAATATTATAAATGAACAGACAATTTTATAATTTAAATTTGTCTTTCTTTAGTGGTATAAGAGACATTGATTAGAAAGATCGAAAGATGCATACAGGAAAAACATTTATAGTATTGATTGACCTGAGACTCTTTTTGAATTTTTTTTTTCCATTTTTCATTAAATATCCTGTATACTTTTCTCCTATTAAATAATAATATTTATTATCAATAAAAAGAAAATTCAAAATAAATGCATCTTATAAATCACATTTATCAAACTTTGATTACCATCATTGAAACAAATTTAAAAAAAAAAAAAAAAAAAAAAAAAATTTACAAATGTATAAATAATAATCAACGATCATTAAGAATCATGTAAAATAGACAATAAAATATTTAAATTAAATGAATGCAATATTTTTACATTTTCACAAATAGTAAAACTTTAATATACGATATTATATTTAAACTATCAAAAATAAATAATGAAAAAGAAATATTACCATACTACTTACCATCCCTGATATCACATTCCACTTTTAATATCTTGTCTTATTCACACTGTACAATGTACAAAGCAAACTAAATCAAATCAAATTTTATTTAAAATAATATTATCTTTTTATTTTATCAAATTCTAAGGAATTTAGCGAAAGAAAAATAAACGAAAAAAAAAAATTATTTCACAAAAATAAACATTTTTAATTTAATTTTTATATTAAATGTTATTATAAAGTAAATGAAAAAAGCAAAACTTAAATAAAATATATTATATTAATTTATTATCATTTTTTTTTTTTTAATATTAAAATAAAAAATGAATGTCAATGATGAAAATCGTTTTATTTCCATATAATAATGATAATATTAAAAAACTGTTATCATATCAATATAAAATAGGTAAAGAGAAATAAATAAATTTTTAATTATTTTTTTTAATCTCTCTTTCTCTTTATGTCTAAGAAATCATATAATCTGGCTATATTTCTAGTCTTCTATTAAATAACGAATGATAGATGCAATCTATCTTGATAATTCTATAAAAAATAAATCTGGAGTGTCTTCACTCGACTATCTCGCAAATTTGAATATATTATATTTAAATTAAATTATAAAATAAAATTAATAAATAAGATTTATTAAACCAGCTCGTGTTTGGCAATTTGTAGATGTCACCACGTCACATGCTGGCGCGTGATTGGCACTCAACGTGTTAAAAAGTTTAAAAAATTAATTCCGGTACTTTCAGCAATTCAATCAAACTGAAATTCTACTATACCAACCAATAGCAGTTTTATTCAATTTTTAATCATGTGAAAAACTATCAAACATACCGTATTTCTTTATTTTTACGGTCACTTTAGAGCAGGGATGTCCAACCTTTTAATTTAATGGGCCACATCGCAAACTTAAATATTTAACTGGGCCGCAAAATTACCAGAATATGTAAGCCTAGCTAATGAATGTCTCAAAACTTATGGAGATTTTTGGGGATAGAGGTGGTTTTTTGTTTTTGAATGTTGCAGCCTTTTTTTATAGCCTCGAAGTTATAAGTCGCTTGCCGGACTGAATTCTTTAAAATTTAACTCCAAAATGAGTCGATAGTGGGCCGCGAGTTGGACATCCCTGCTTTAGAGCATAGGTTCACAAACTTTTTTGTGTCGTAGACCCCATGCCATGTTTTTCGGTTTTGGGTAGACCACCTAAATTGATTTTGATTTTTTATAAAAAAAAATTCTACCCTTTTTTTTTTAATTGAAAAATCAAAAATGTTTTAAGAGCCATGCCGGGAAAACACGTAGACCCCAAATTTGTTATTCGCTGCGTAGACCCCTTGCAGGTTGCCATAGACCCCTACTACTTTGCGAACCTCTGCTTTAGAGGGGGGAAAAATCAAAACGTTGTAAGTAATGGCCCACTTCCGGTTGAGCTACATTTCTCAAAAGTTGATACAAAACTACAAATTTTGAATAATGCCATGTACCAAATTTCATTATTCTAGCTCAAACCTTTTTTGAGCAAGGACTACTCCCAATTGGGTGTCCGTGAAATGTAATCATCAAAAGGATTGTGTAATTCTAGTTAGATCTTCTCAATACGTTTCATTTTTAATTTAAATAAATTAATTAAATAAAATTGATTTGATGTTAAATATCATTTTGTTCTGTAAACAAATTTCATTTATTCATTAAAAGTCCGTAATTTCATTTATTTTTTTATAATTTTCATTAAATAATTAATATTCTTAAAGTAATTATATTGTTTAATATTTAATGATGTATATAAAATGAAATTGTATTGAAAATTCAAAGTGGAAATGGCTGGTATGACCCCAAGAATTGTTTATTTATTAAATATATTATCATTTTTTTGCATTATTTTACTTTTCAAAAAAAACAAATGTCAAATATCTTATTGTTTGTTCACAGTCATGTTTCCTTTCCATTGTAATTTACATTAAAATAAAAACAAAAAAAAAACATTATTCTTTAAAATCATAATCAAAATAATATTAAATGAAATATATTTGAGTAAAATTTAACATAGAAAAAATGTTTTTGATTCTCAATTAAAGTCTCGCATGCTACTGTTTGTTTAAAACCTCAAGACCCGTTATGCTGTCAGTCAGTCAGTCCTTTGTTTTATTTTATTATCTTAAAAAAAAATTAAATCAATATATATATATAATAAAGGATTCAAAATTTATAGACGGAAGAGGAAAAGAATTAAAGAGGATCAAAATATGAAAGAAATTAAATTTTATATGAATTTAGATAAAATTTAAATGGATACGAACTTTCTCATACTCCTCCTATAAGAATAATAAGTTTAAAATTAAAATTCATATAAAAATATTTATTCATAAAAATTTGACATATTAAATTAGAAAAAAAAAAAAAATCAAAAATAATGAGATGTAAATCTTTTAAAAGAACAAAAAGAGGAGTTTAGTTTCAATTATCATCATCTTCTATCTTAGGCGCTAAGAAGTAACGAATGTGTCCGATATCAGGAATTTTATATTCAACTACTAAAGGAACATCCGGTGATAGTGATAATTGGACCTTAAAAAAAAATTGAAATATAAATTTCAATAAAAAAATATAAAAATAATTAATATTAATATTAAAAAATACTAACAACACGTGAAAGAGAAGTTGCTTTTGTGAACATATTCAAATAGCGACAGGCGAATGTAAGAGAAACTGCCTCTTGCATTTCAATTGTAACTGCATCTTCTTCTTTGTCAACATTTGCTGTTTGAGCCAATTTTACATTTGCTATTATGATACAAAAGATAGATACACACAATTAATTATATGCTGTTTTAATTATTTAGTTAATTATTATTGAATTGCTTATTGAATTAAGTAGTAGCTAAATGAAATAATAAATGAATAAAAAAATTGCTATTTTTTCAATATGAAAAAATAAATCGATTAAATATAAGTAAAACAATTGCTAGCCTAATGATGATATATTTTTTAGTATAATATATATATATATCAAATAAATTACCGGATCCAATATCACCGACTGCTGAAAATTTAATTCCCTCCTTCGTACATGTGATTGCAACCGCATCGCCGAATTGACTTAAATCACGAACGATTCGAGCAAATTCTCCTGAAGGCATTTTAATTACACAACAATAATCCGTTTCCTGAAATTTCATAAATAAAATAATATATGAGAGAGTATATAACAAATTACACAAATTAAAGTAATAATTAAATAAATAAAATTAAAAAAAATAAAATATTAGAATTTATATAAAAAATAAATAAATATATAACTGACACATAACAAACACACACACACACACACACGTCATGAAACTTGAATAAGTTTAGTTTGTTTATTTTCTAAAAGTAATTAATACAAATAGTATATGGAATTTCAAAAATAGAAAATAACTCTACTGGGTAGCATTCATTAATATTTTACTTACCGGAATTCCTAAATGTTCTTGATCAAGATTAATTAATTTCATTTCATAATCGGATACTCGCTCTTGTTTAGCAGATTCAAAAACAAATACAATATTATCAGCATTATCTTGTGCCCTCATTGTAACAACATCATCGGAGCCGGCACATTTGAGAATCTTTGCCATACTTAAAGTAAAAAAAAGAACAAATTTATGAATTAAAAGTAAGGGGACAGAGAAAATTTTTATAGAATAGGTAAAAAGAAATGACAAAAATAAAATATATATGATGATAATTACCTTTCAAGATTCATTCCTAAGGCAGAACTGCGATCACAACGATATTTATCAAATCCATCACTTCTTAAAGTCATTGAAACTAAACTTACATGAGAATTATCCATAGCCTGTAAATGAATTCCTGAATCGGAACATTCAAATGTTGCTTCATTTAATAATTCTTTAATAGCATCTAATATTTTCTTAAGAATTGCTGTCTGAAGTAATCGTGCTTCAAACATTTTGGAGATTTGTTTAATGTAAATATGTTCTTAACAGGGAAAGAATAAGAAGTGTTCAAATTAAAATTTAAAGATGGAATGCGGAAAGAATAATCATTTAGCGGGAAAAGTTGGCGGTATTCTGTCAAGAAAATGTGATCATTTTTGCCATCTTGATACAAACAAATCCACTAACAAATCAGAAATGACCGGGAAAAAATAAACAGGCAAAATCAATTTAATAAAATAAAAAAAATAAATCATAAATAAAAATAATTCAATTAAATAAAAAAATAAGAGAATTTTATTAGGGAACTAGGGTAAATAAATTAAAAAGATAAAATTTGTCTAATAATAACAAAAAATAATCATTAGGTTAGTATTATTATAAACTAAATATTTTTTAACTTTTATGTTAATGATTTACATTAATAAACTTATCATTTGATTGATTAATCGATTAATTTACGTACGCCTGTCTTTTTTTTAAAAAAAAATAAAGAGAATTTTTGAATATTAATTTATTTTCTATGTAATTTATTAACAGAATAATTACCAAAAATTTTATAGTTTAAATTAAAAATAAAAATGTATGAATTAATTTCAAAGAAATTTTTTTTTTAATATTATTCAGGATGTTTCCGGAGGAATATTAAATATTGGGTGAAAGAAAAAGTATTTTCGGTTTTTTGTCAAGAGATGGTGCTGATGAGTAGTGTATCTCCTGATTTATTTATTTTTCGTTATTTGTGTTAAAAGTTATAATCGTGTGAAAATGAGTGAAATTTCCGAAGAAATCCGCTATGTTATGCTTTATTATTATAAGATGGGCAAATCTGGTGCGAAAACATGTAGGAAAATCTGTGCAGTTTACGGTGAGGATGCTGTTTCGGAACGTACCGTACAACTTTGGTTTAATCGATTCCGTTCTGGAAATTTTGATGTGAAAGATGCACCTCGCTCTGGCCGGCCAATCACTGAAAAAGTCGATGAAATTCTGCAACTGGTGAAGTTAGACCGGCATGCAAGCACTCAAAACATCGCATACGCACTAAACATCGATCAGAAAACTGTTTGGAATCATTTAAAAATACTTTATATAAAAAAAAAACTTTTTTAAAAAACCACGTTTTTAACGCACTAAAAAGAAGAAAATAATTTTTCTGAAACCCCATAGGTACTGACATTACAAACAAGAGATATGATTTGAAGAAAATTTTCTATAACGTAAAACGTGGGGCGCAACTATGGCTAAAATATTCTGTATCGTATAAAAATTTATAAATAAATGTTATTAGGTACAAATTAATAGGATAAATGAATTCATATTTTAATTAGCTTCAAAAAGTAAAGCTTATAACTTATCGAAATTTTTAAAAGAGGTAAATTTAATTTATGAAAAGATTACCTTTAGATTACTAATAATATTCACTTTTAAAAAATTCTGATAAAAAATGACATCCTAACAATATTCTGGTAAATAATATAAGAAATTTAACTTGAAGAAATCTAAAACTAAATTTTGCTACTGCAAAACTTCTAGCAAATATTTAATATTTATGTTAATAAAATTTCTAAAGTGTAAATTGAAGATGTTTATTTAATATTAAGGAATTAATTTTCCAAAAAAAATTTACATTAATAAAAGTATTCTGTTGGATTACTAATAATATTCCCTTTTACAAAAAGTCTGGTAAAAAATATAAAACTTAAAATATAAATCCATGGATATTGAAATAAATTAATCAAAGAAATTATATTGCATTTAAAAAATTTATTATTATTTGCGCCCCACGTTTTACGTTATAGAAAATTTTCTTCAAATCATATCTCTTGTTTGTAATGTCAGTACCTATGGGGTTTCAGAAAAATTATTTTCTTCTTTTTAGTGCGTTAAAAACGTGGTTTTTTAAAAAAGTTTTTTTTTTATATAAAGTATTATTTTCTACTTTTTAGTCTTCATATATTGCAATCGATTTCACTTGACCTATACTACTTTTAAGTTTTTTGATTGACTTTAATAGTCATGAAATACTATTATCCTGAAAGTAATAAATTTAAATTGAATTATAAAGAGAAATTTTTAAATTTGTCATATTTTAATTCTTTATTGCCTAAAACTCATCATAAATTTAAATTTTGTTTTCTAAATTACAGTACAAAACATTAATATACCTTCTTTCAAATTTATTTACATTTTAAATATTATACATATTATATTATTCTTTTAACGGGTTTTTAACGGTTTTTTTCAAATTTAAATATTTACACTTTTTGTTTTGATTTTCCCATACAAAATTATATTCATTAATTATGCTCTAATTAAACACTTGCAAGCTACGAATTATTATTGTATTATTGTATTGTCATCCAGAATACATTACTCTGAAAAGTTTCAGAGCGATTGGATGACTGGAAGTGGTCGAAATTTCGATTGCAAGATTTGACCCGAACAGATAAATAAACAAACAAACAAACAAGAAAGCAAGCTAAGAAAAACGTGGTAAAATACACTCAGTTAGCAAGAGTGCTAATGATGACTTGGTGAGATGCAGAGAGCAAATGATAGCTGAAAGAAATTGAGGGTGGCGTTTAAGTCGAAAAAAGGTGTGTCGAAACAGGCAACCAATCAGAAGACCCGTTAAGTAAAAATAAGAAGAGGGGAGTTTGAACCTTTTTTCTACCTCCCTATTATATTTTTTCAATATTTTGATTTTATTAATTTTTTATCTCTCTTTGTAAAGACGAAATTATAACTTTAAAATGATTTTAAATGTAATCAATCAAAAGTCAGAAATTATAATTTAAAAAAATCAAAATTCTTCATAAAAAAAAAATGGCTTTTTATTTTTTCTAATACATTTACCGTGTATATAATATATAGAGATTCTTTATTTCATTAGATTGAATATTATTTATTAGTAATTCATTTAATAAATATCTAATCGTTATTTGAAATTTATTTAATTATTATTTTAGAATTTATGATGCTTAATCCAAATTTAATTCGCAGCATGGAACATACGATCAGGACTGTCATTTAGTTGGAGGGGAGCGACCTGAACATTTTTTCAAACTTCTTATTTAAACGGATTTTAATATTTTGATTATTATTATTAATTAATGTATTATATTTGCATCCCGTCTCGTTTTTGTATTAGATATTGTATCAATATTTTTTATATTTAAAATATTTTAAAATTTTTTAATTAATTTCGAAAGAAAATTAAAAATATATTTATACAATTTTTGCTAGTATAATAAAATAAGATCTAATGAAATATATTTATTTTTATCGTCAATTCACAATGTGTCATTTATTATATTATTAATTTGTGAAATGATTACAAATTTTATGTAAAATCCATTCTCTATTCGTTTAGATCAAAAATAATATATTTAATATTTAATATATTGAATATATTTAATACATACTAGAATCAACTCTTGAATATTTTTTTAAACAAGCGGACTATGGACATCTGTATTATTTATTTTTAATGTTTTGACAAAGTCCCTTTTGTTGTTTTCTTCTTTTGTATTATGTATTGAGAAAGGTAAGTTTTGGAAAGGGCCTTTTGTTGTATTATTATTGTTTCTCCTTTTTAAGTTAACAAAATACAAATATTCATTAATTATGCTCTAATTAAACACTTGCAAGCTACGAATGTGTTATTTTATTGTATTGTCATCCAGAATACATAACTCTGAAAAGTTTCAGAGCGATTGGATGACTGGAAGTGGTCGAAATTTCGATTGCAAGATTTGACGCGAACAGATAAACAAGAAAGCAAGCTAAGAAAAACGTGGTAAAAAGGCTGGCTACTTCTTCTTCTTCTTCTATTATAGGCCTAAGGCCTGTTCTTCTTCACTATCCTCAGGTCTTTTTTGGGAAGAGTACGCCCAGCAGTCAGCCCATTTTTTTCGGTGGCTTGGTCTCTTGTTGCTATATTCTCAAGAGCCTTTCCGCGTTGGCTCTTCCTACGTGTTCGTTCCATTTTTACGGCGAATCTTAACCCATTTGCCGTAATAGGTTCGTTGCCGTGTCGTCAATGTGTTAATCATTCCAATTTTCGAGGCTGTGTGTGGTTCATTGAGCAATTGTGATTTGCGTCTCTTGAGTAGATTACTAGTCTCATCTCCGAGACGTGGATGTTCTTAGTTAAGTCGAAGCCCCCCAACACGACAAGGTGACATCCATGGTGGGGCTTGCCGGAGGCAGCTGATGTTAAATTAAATTGAAAATTTTTGTTCTTAGTTGGAATCGAACTCCGACTTCTTGCGTGGAAAGTTGGTATCCTACGCTCTCGGCTACCCTGCCTCCATAAAAATTCGATATTTGGGTGCCTCACGATTTAACGCAAAATAATTTAATTGTTCGAATTTCTATCAGTGAAATGTTGTTAAAACCTAATGAAATCGAACCATTTCTCAAGCAAGTTGTGACGGGCGGGGAAAAATGGATAAAATACGAGAATAAAAAACGCCAAAGGTCGTGGACAAAGGCCGGTGAATCATCACAAGTGACTTCGAAGCCTGGATTGACGGCCAATAAGGTTATGTTGTATGTATTGTGGGATTGGAAAGGAATAGTTTATTATGAGGTGCTGCAACTTAGCCAAACTATTAATTCGGTTCTCTACTGTGAACAATTAACTAGATTACAGCAAGCAATTCAAAACAAGCGGTCAGGATTGATCCATAGAAAGGGTGATGTCTACCATCATGACAACGCCCGGCCACACACCTCTTTGAAAACTGACTGAACTTGGTTGGGAAGTTTTAATGCATCCACCTTATAGTCCAGACCTTGCGCCATCCGACTACCATTTGTTTCGATCTTTGCAAAACTTCCTTGATGAAAAAAAATTGGCCAACAAAACATCTGTCGAAAACACTGTGGCCGAATTTTTTGCCAGTAAACAACAGAAGTTCTAGATCGATTTTCTCTTATTTTATTTGTACAATTGGTTTGCGAATTATTACAATCTTGTTTTGTTTTTGTTTTTTCTCAATATTCTCACCAGGGCCCCCCAACTCCTTAGAAATCGGTGAAACCATTTTTTTTTTCTCAATATGATGTCTCTATGTGGCACGCTTAGAGGCGCTGCAGGCGCATAACCGATAATTCTGCATGCAAAAACACACACACACAAGCCCGATTTTTTTTTCAATCAGTTACAGCCTGCACTCGCATGGTGGCGCCAAAAACTTTGTCTCAGCAAAGACAATAGAGTTTACTAGTCTTATAGATGGTCTGTGATTCTCACTAGTCCTTCATCATCTATTTTATCTACGTGCCCCACCAATCGCACCCTCCTCATCAATACTAAGAGGTCATGAAATTCTCTTTTCATTATACCATCCTAAAATTTCAATCTTATTTATCAATAGTTTAATTCCTCTCGAACTTTACCTACCAACATCGATATCGATATCGATGAGATAATCTCATTTACATGATTTTCTTTTTCCTATATAGAAATTCTTAAGGAAAATATTTTGAAAATAAAAATATGCTATTGCTATTCCACAAGTATTAAACTATATCGATGGGAAATTGCATTCTAATCGGATAGACTGTTTGGAAACGAATAAAGAATATTATTTCCTTTTATATATATATATATATATATTATTATTATTATTATTATTATCATCAGATTTATCAGGGATATAATCACGTATTTTTGTGAGATTGTTTTGTGAGAAAACAACTTAATAAAAACAAACAACTTCACAAAACAATCTCACAAAAATACGTGATTATATATTATATCCCTGATAAATCTGATGATAATAATAATAATAATAACATTCACGGAAATCTAAACCAACACACATATATATATATAAGATATAAGTCTACCTATAAAGTAAGTGATAAAAAGTTAAAAAGGGAAGAAAAAATAAAGAAAATGGTGAGGGTGTCCTTTCTTTAGGTAGGAATTTAGCCCAGGGATATTGGAATAAAAGAAATCAGGACAAAAAAGGTACAATAGTTTGGGTTTTGTGAACAGCTGGTAAACTGGGGAAAAAAAGGCAACAAATGTTCAAATGCATTTCTTCAATACGAATATCATTGCAATTCATTTTTAAGATGTAATTTAAATTTTATTTAATGTTAATTTATGTTTTATTAGAAAATAAATTGTATTTAAATATCTTTTGTATAAATTATACATATATATTAAATTATATTAGAAACAAAGGTCAAATGTGTGTGTATGGTGTATGTGTGTGTGTGTGAACTAATATGTTTGTGTCTGTCTTTCACTCTTCCCCCCTCACACAAAGGAGATATTTTTTATTTCTTCTCTTCCACCACCACTCACTCACTCACTCATATATAGAATAGAACTAAATACCTACTCATAAATGTTCATACCATCATTTTATCTTATCAATGTTCTTATGCTGGCTGTTAGTCTTTAACATTTCAGAGTTTATTGTTTGTCGTCCGTCATTCAATCCTTATTAAACAAAAACACAATTGTGAAAACAAAACAGAATACTGAATTATAAATAAAATAAATTTTGATTAAGAAAATTGATCAAAACAATCAAAAATAAAATGTAAGTACAAATTGTATAAAATGTTCATATATATTTTATCTCATTTTAATATTCCAAAAGAATTTATCAATTTATATTATAATAACATTTTAATATATTATATTTTAAATAAATTTTTAAATATTAAAATAATTTTTAATATAAGTAAATTAAATAAAAAAAATAATGTTCTAATTTTTCTTATTCATTCTAATTTATACAATAATTTTTAATAATTATTAAATTCTTTTCATTTTAATTCTATTTTATATACACTAATCAAATTTTATAATTATCATAAAAATATTTGTTTAATTTATTAATTTATGAATTAAAAAAATTAATCAAATATTGAAATAAGTATTATATATGTAATATTTATTTCAAATAAGTTGAAGTATTGTCCTTATTAGACATTATAGTGTCGTACCATTACCACCCCCCCCCCCCTTCCTCTATCTTTCTCCGCTTCTTTAATCAAAATTAGGTTCGTAAGACTTTTTTATATTATTAAATTATAGAATGCCATTGAAACCAAAGATAACTTTTCGTATATACTTATTTGTCAAAATAAAAAAAAAATGATGAATTAAAAATTTTCTGAAAATAAACAGATCTTTATTTAATGTGGTCACGTTAACAATCTTTTTAATTGATTTTTATTAAATTAAAAATAAAAAACAACTCTATGTTTATCATATTAAATTTTTTCTAATGAAATCATTATTATCAATTATTTATTTATTATATTTAGCATAAATATTTATATTATGAGTGAGATTTGTTTTTTTTAATAATAAAAATAATTCTTCTCATTACACAATACTTTTATATAATATCTTTTCCATAAATATTGTATTTATGATATATATAATGACTTTCTTGATTAATTTCATTTATTTATTCATCATTATTCAAATTAATCATTACAATTAAAATCAGTGACAGTCAATTTTATTTATAGTTTGCTGATTTTAAATATTTAAACTACTTTTTACTATCTCACCAGATCATTGATCTTCAAAAATTATGTCTTTAACAATTTGCATATTTTATAAACATCTTAAAAATACTACAATTTTAATTCATTTGTAATTATGATTTTTTTCTATTCGCCTTTTTTACGATCTCTGGCGAGATAGTATTGCGATCACGAAAATTTTCGATGTTGAGATTTTGATGTTTTTATACGTTTTGAAGGTTCCTGAATCATTTTCACTAAGGTTGAGAGAAACCGGAAGAGGGTCATTACCTACCAAGTTTTGATTTTTTTCATCTAAAGTGACTGTAAAAATAAAGAAAAAATTGTATACAACTGCTATATATAGAATTTCAGGTTGATTGAATCGCTGAATGTACCAGAATTAATTTTTTAACAATGCAAATCTCACGCACCAGCACGTGATATGGTGCCATCAACAAAGAGGCAAACATGCGCTGATTTAATAAATATTATTTATTAATTTTAATTAATAATTTACAATTAATTAAATTTAATTTAAATATAATATATTATGTTAATTAATCCAATTCCAATTGCGAGATAGTCGAGTGGAGACACTCCAGCTAATTAATTGTAGTTGTTTGGCATTGTCGTTTGTTTTCTTCGTTACCTTACCTTCTCGTTTACTAAAAGATTTTATGAACTTTATTGTAAGGATTTTAAAAATTTTAGGTTTAATGAGATAGATAAGTATTGAGGGCCTTTATAATATATTTATATATATATATATTTTATTTTATTTTTTTTTTTAGGAAAATATTATTTATTTGGCTGTTATTTTGGTGTCTTGTTAAATGTGAATCCCGAACATATTCAACAATTTATGAAAATGTGATAATCAATGTACCATGGTATGAGAATTATGAAGTGTCAATGAAGAGGATTCCACCAGCAAATGAACCAGCCAAAGTGGCAAGATATATTATGCATCAATCAGGTATACATTATTGGAATATTTTAATAAATTAGTACAGGCCTGGCCAACCCGCGGCCCACCAGTTCACTTTATATTTCTATTGGAACTTTCATTTCTCGTCTGAATTAATTAATAAGGGAATTTGTAAATAAAACCACATATTGTATTTTTTTGAATAAATTTACAAAAACAAATATCAATATGTGGTTTTATTTACAAAATTACCTTATAAATAAAAACAGCCACCAAAGCTTTAATAATTTAATATCTATAATTAATTAATTTTTTTATTTAAAATATGTTCTACAATTTTTAAACTACATATTTGATTTCATAAAAAGGAAGAAAATAGTTAGAAATAGTAGAAATTAATAGAGAATATATTTTTTTATTTTAAATTGTTATTATTATTTTTATTTTAAAAAAAAGTAGCTGAAAAATAATAATTAAAAACATTAAACATTAAGCATCAAGAAAGTATTAAAAGTGTTTTTAATACATTGTTGCAATGCGGCCCCTGTAGCATTGCTCCTAATCAAAGAGGCCCATGGAGTCATTTGGGTTGGCCAGGGCTGAATTAGTATATTGTACTTATATATAAATTATAATAAATGGAGCAATTTCTGATAAATGTCTCTTTATTAGAGGCATATCTATATCAAACACATCGTTCAATAAGTTCTGAGACTAACCCAGAGATGGTGCTAGTAGTACCAAAGTGGCCACGTTTCCATAAAATGCGAACCTCTACATGAAACGTGTAAAAATTTCACGTCGATCGGATCACAGGTTAGAGTAAAGTCACTTTGTAATTTTTTTGAAAAATGGAAAAAACGGGAGTTTCGCGTGTTGTTTTTTAATGGGTAAAAACACCGTAGAAGCCCAGAAATGGCTTGAAAAACATTACCCGGACTCCTCTCCATCCAAAACATCGATTTGTCGTTGGAATGCTGAATTTAGACGTGGTCGTACGGACACAAACGATGGGAACGTTCGGGTAGCCTTTACACAGGAAAATGTGAGTGAAGTTATTAAAAATTGTAATGAAAAATCGCAAAGTGAAGGTCCGTGAGATTGCAGAAATGACACAGATATCATCTCGATGAGACAATGCACCATGAACGAATTGGGCTTTTATTTGCTTCCCCCCCCCCCCCCCCGTATTCGCCAGATTTAGCCCCCAGCGACTACTGGCTCTTTGCTGATCTCTAAAAAATGCTCGAATAAGGATGTCATTGCCGAAACTGAAGTCTATTTTGAAGCAAAGTATAGATCCTTCTATAAACATGGTATATAAATGTTGGAAAGATTGTATCACTCTAAAAGGAGATTATATTGCTGAATAAAAATGATTTTTGAAAAAAAAATGTTGTTTTCGTTGATAGTCTCGGGACTTATTGAACGATGTGTTATATAAATAATAATAATACAATAGAATATATATAAAAATAATCCATTTTAATAGTATGCAAAATATGCACATATCATGTGCCTACTTAAAACACAAAGTGCAATGAAAACTATATACTCATTTACCGTGTTTTTTTTTGTTTGCTTCGAAATAATAGCGAGCCGGTTGTTCAAAATTTGGCAGCCCACCCCTGCATATATATGTAGTATTTTTTATTTATTGTATAAATAAAATAATTTGATGTTAATTAATTAATTTATTATTTAATAGAATTTACAAAAAATATAAACTTAAAAAATACTAAGAAAATAATAGACTATTATCATTCACTCTACCAATCTCTCTGAATGACTGCTGCCTCGATGATTTCAACAGTCCGTTCGTCCCTCTCTCGCCCTTTTTTTATTAACTATGCATATTTAAGATTAAGATTATTATTTAAAATAAATAAACGACAAAATATATGAAATAATTTAAAAGAACATAAATTTAAAAAAAATAGTCATACAACATTCAGCCCTTAAACTTAGTACTTATTAATGCACTGAAAGACAGAAAAGTATGGTCTGTGGATATAACATAATATATATTTCAAAATATTAATATAAATATTTTTAATTTTTTTTTATTTATAATATTTTGTTTTTAAGGAAGCGCTCTCTGACGTAGTTGCTGATGTCATTTAAATTTTCTATTTTAAATTAAGAAAAAACTAATAAAGTTGATTTTTCCCGAGGCTGGAACCAATACAGATCGACTTTTCTTTATAAAAATTATCTATTGGACAAATTTCAAAAAAATCCTTCGAACGGTTTAATATATCAATATATATATATATATATATATATATATATCATTTTTCCTAGTATAATAAAATAAGATGTTTTAAGATTTGAAAAAATAATAACTTTAAGTAGGGATCGATTCAATGGAAATGATAAATGATCATCTATATATTTAAGACAGTTGTATCCCATACTCCTCCTAAACGACTTATGCGATTTGGGCCATTCCAATGCCATTGGATAGCCCTCGGGCTAATCTATTAATAGCGTGAAATTCATTGGAAAACAAGAAATACTTTTTGAGAAAAGTGAAAAAATAATTTTTTTCTTACTTTTTAATTATTTTTTAGATATGACGTCACAGCCAGCGCATGTGTGATATATCTCTATTCTTATATTATAAATAAAATAAAATTAAAAATATTTATGTTATATCCAAATCTGTTTTTTATTGCATTAATAAATACATTTAAATTAAGATAAAACTAATGAAGATGATTTTTCCCAGAGATGTGATCAATAAAACTCGATTTTTCTTTATATTTACTATTTCTGGTGTGAATTTCAAAAAAATGTACCACTCGGGGGTAGAGGGGGCGGAGCCCCCGTCTAGGCGTGAAGAAGAGCGCTGAAGGCGCTCTGAGCAGCTAGTACATATATAATTTACCTAATTTGTATATAAATATTTTTAGATTGGTGTTCGATTGCTAGTTTATCGACTATCAATAATATTGAAGGGTATCCATATGCAAATACTTATAGCATTGTGGATGGTCCAGTTGATCAAAGCACGGGCGTTCCTTACCTTTATTTGACAAAATTGGAAATGACAGCGAAAGATATTGAAGTAAGTTCATTGTATATCATATATGTACATTTATTGTATTTTAAAATAATTATTTATAAATGTTTTGAATTAATAATTTTTAATTTAATGATTTTTTTTCTTTTAGAAAGATAATCGTGTGTCAATTTCAATTTCAATGAGTCAAAATGATTATTGTAAAACACAAAAATTTGATCCAGAGGATCCTCGATGTGCACATGTGACATTAATAGGGAAATTAGTTTATGTTACAGATGATGAAGAAGAGAATTTTGCAAAATTAGCATTATTCTCAAGACATCCAATTATGAAAACTTGGCCAATAAGTAAATGAATATTTAAATGAAATGTTTTTTTTTTTTAATTTTTTATACATAATTATATTTATTTATTTTTATGTTTATAGGTCATGAATTCTGTGTTGCAAAAATTCTTTTAGAAAAAATTGTAGTTATGGATGCATTTGGTGGTCCAAAATTTGTAACACCTGAAGAATATTATGCAGTTCCTTCTAAATATATTCTTAAAGAATAATCCATAGATTTGTCTTCTTTTTTCAAATATATATAATTAATAAAGATATAAATTTATCTGTATTTTTTGTAACTTGGTAACTTGGTATGAAGAAAAAATATTTATACCTATTGGAGAAATAAATTAAATTTTCCAAATTTTTTTTATATAATATCTTCAATTATTTCTTTTTTTAAATATTGTTATTCCCCCTCCCCCCACCTTTACCCCTCTTTTTCTCTCACTTCTTAATTATTATAACTTAATAATAATAATCATTTAGGTAGTTGTGCATTTATTTAAATAATGTACGTATAATAAATGGTAGCAAGTGTTTATCAGAGAAAAGTCAACTAAAGTTTTGTAATCACATCAATATATTCAGTGGCGGATTACAGGTAAGTGCCGTGGTTTAGAAGCAGTGATGTATTGGTAAAATAAGAAGTAAAGAAGTAAATAAGAACGCATACTGGGAACAAAAAAAAATCCTATTTTCAGCAAACTATTTTTTTCCATATAAGTTTTTATTTTTTCTTATTCTTACTATACAAAATATTAACGAACAAAAAATAAGAAATTCTAATAGTAGATTTAAGTGGGAGTTACGTAAGGGAACGTCGTTCTCCCGCGTTCCCCTCCCAATACACCACTGTTTAGAAGGAGCCCAAAAATTTATAAATATTTTTTTGTAAATATTAAATTTTTTTTTTTTTTTTTTTAAATACTTTTTGATTTTGTATTTATTCAGTCAAGAATTTTATTCTGAAAGTGCACAGTTTTATTTTAAATACAAAGATATGGTTGCCGATGATAAAAAAAAAATGATGATTATATGTGCAAGGTCAGTTAAATAAGTTATTCCTTTTCGATTTGTATTTATTTTAATTAAATTATAGGTAGGGAAAATTAAATAGTAATAAAAGATATAGAAAGTATGTTAAAAAATAGTATAAAAACTCTGACTTGAGAAATAGTATTGGTTATGGAACAAAAACAAAATGGAGGATCGGGGCATACAAGCTGCCAATATATATACCAGGGAGGTAGGGAGGAAAAATATATATAATTTTACAAATATAATAATACTTATATACTAGTATATAGGATACTAGCTGCTCAGACTTCCTTCGGTGGTCCCCAAATGTAGCCAGGGGGGTTCCGCTCTCTCCCCTGGACTCCCTTTTGTTGTTTGTCTTTGATTTAATGTTTTCCTTTTAAATATTTAACTTTCAAATATGTCTATTATCTAATTCAACCAAAAATTCGAAATCGGGATTTCAATGGAAATTAAATGTTTTGATGTCCTCTGAGTTGAAAAAAGCAATGCACTCCACTGACATTACGATTCAATACATACTCGTATATGAAAATATATAATTTTACAAAAATTATTTTCAATCTTTATCTATATTAATTTATTTAATTTTTTTTTCTTTGGTTGATATTAAAATTAATTATTATATAATTTAATTCACTTTATTAAATGATGTCATAAATGAAAGTTATTGGATGCCTCGCATCAGTTTTTTTTTATTTAAATTAAAAATTATTTACATTCTATTTAATTATTTTAAAAAGTGAGCGATTGATGTGCATTAATAATAAATTAACTTGTTTAATTGAAAATTCTTATTAATTTGAAAAAAATCCAATGATTGTGTGGATATTTGAGGTGATGGAAAGAACAAAAATGTTTTGAAAAAAATATTTTGAATAGTTATATATTTTTTAAATTACAAATCGCAATCTAAAACAAATTTGAAAGTGCCAAAATATTCAGAGTACTCATATGATATTAAACTGGTAGGCAAGATACCAGCATGTTTACTCATTTTGTAAACGAATTTGTTTCTAGAAATATTAAGTGTTTTTTTCTAATTTCAAGATATTTTTCCAATAAACTGTTGTTTAATTTGATCGTAAAAATTTTAAAATCAGTCTTAGATATGGAGATAATGAATTGCCTCTCATTAGCTCAGCAACGAGCCATTGCCTTTATCCCGGGATTTTCCCTACCAAAAGGTTCATAACATGTACTGTATGTAAATATAAACACTGCTTTCTTCTATATAATATTAATGATTGTACATTTTTATATAAGGTAAAAGCGAGGGATATGGCGCATTTTCTATATCTCGAAATCTAGGTATTTTGTCGTGGGAAAGACCTTGACGATAATAGCCACCTACATACCTGTCCAGATAAAGCGTGCCTACCTTAGTTATAAGCGAACCTTTGTGTTATGACGCATTGTGTGTGAGAGCGATATGGAGTGCGTTTTACCTCTGCTTATCATTCCCACAAACAATATAGTAAGAAGAGTGAAAAATTAATAGTCACAGACATGTGTAAATATATTATTTAATTTATTTACTTTATTTAATTCTTAAACTTACCGAATTAAATATTTAAACATTTCAACTTTATGCGTTTTTGTTATTGTTTGACATGTTATTTCTCTCACACCGGCTTTGCAATATCACCACCCCTGTTTGGGATATTGCCAAAATATTCTTTTTTATTATTGTAAATATTAGTAGTTTTTATTTTAAAAATTAAGCTGTAATTGAAGCTATGAATACCTAATAGTCCTAGGTTCCATTAACACCCATAATCTTCTCATAATTGGTATTAGCCTTTGAGATTTGGCTAAAAACTCGAATTGTGCGGCTTATCCCTCGGTTTTATCTTATATAAATTATCAAAAATAAGTTTTTATTTACATTTAAAAATTATATGGATAAAAAAATAAAAATGTTAATAATAATAATATGTAATATGTGTTACTGTGATAAAATATTTTTTTCTTCCATTTGTAATGTTTCAATTTTATTTTTTTCTTCATATTGATGTCTGAAACAAACAAACAAAGTATAATAAATAATAATTACATTAAGTAAATTTAGTAAATAGTAGTAAGTAGATATTGTTTTTTATTTTACTTGAATAACCATTTATTATATGTTTAAATGATTATATTATGTATCTTTTAAATGTTCATCATTACTATATTTAATATGATTATATTAGTTTAGTTTATATATTGATAATATTATATATATATATATATATATAGTTATGCTATCCGACTAACGCCAGTTATAATATCGGCGTTAATTATGATATCGTCAGTTATGAAAACCGACTATGCCAATTATGTCTTTACCATACCCGCTGGGATGGTGGGTAATTAAAAGGTAGAATAAAAGGCAAGATTTAATCAAAGAAAGAAAAATATTTTTATTTGTGAATTAAGTACAATCACATTACAATCATTAAATGGCCAAAAGGGAAAAATGAATATCGAGGAATCACTGAAACGTCATTACTGCATTCTGTCACTATCTACCGATATCTACACTGAACTATTACTGTCTACATTTTATCTGAACGATCTGAACTGGCATTCTGTCTTCACGACAGTTTATTTATAATAATTTAAGTTAAGGGGTAGATGATGGGGAGGGGTTAGTCAGGGGTGTAAAATACGTTTGAGGAGCATTCGTGGAGAAATTATTCCTTCTTGCCAAAGGTCACAAGTTTCCAGTTTATTACTTAGGTGAATTTCTAATTATTCAATACAGGTAAGAATTGTTTTTATTATTGTTACCTGTTCAAGAGCCATTTGGCAATTAAGACAGACCCAAGTTTGTAAAATCGAATTTTAATATTAAAAATATTGAAATAAAAAAAGTCGAATTGGCAGTCGTGGGACTGGCCGACAGAAGTGAAAACTTGTGCGTAAGAAATTTGAAAGCAGACGGAATGCGCACCAGCTTCACGAGAAAAATGAAATTTATATACGTATATATATATATATATATATATAAAATTCATAATTATTTTTTTCAGCAAACTGATTATTATTACAAAAATATTAAAAATACGATGTGTATGAATATATATATATATGTCTGTCTGTCTGTCTGTCTGTCTGTGTGTGTGTCTGTCAAATACTCAAAAACTACCCGTCCGATTGCGATGAAACTTTCAGGGATTGTTGTGGGCGTCCCAGGGAAGGTTTTAGTGTAGTTAAATCCAAAATTAATTTATCCAAAATTAATTTAATTAGTAATATTTTGGTAAAAGTCTATTTATGGTTACCATGGTTACATTGAAAAATTTACAATAAATAAATAAAAATAATTGGAAATCTTTTCAACTTATTATTTTGATAAATTTTATTAATATTTTTAATTTTTTTTAAACTGCCAAAAATAACATACCCATAATAATAGTTGTAATAAAAATAAAAATATAAATCACAATGTAAGTAAAATATTGAATCGTTTTATTTATATTGTTTCAATTATTGTTTGAATATTTATTAAATTTATATATAGATTAATTTACATGTTTAAATGTATATTTAATAAATTTATTTATTGATTCTTAATATTAATAATTCCAATTACTTTCTTGAAATTTTTTTTATTTAAAAGCATATTCAGCATATCTCGCAAATTTGAATTGGATTAAATAACATATATTAATTTAAATTAAATTAAATTAATTCAATTATAAATTAAAATTAATAAATAATATTTATTAAACCAGCGAAAGTTTGGCTCTCTTTTGATGGCACCACGTCACGTGTTGGCGCGTGAGATTTCCAGTGTTAAAAAAATTAATTCTGGTACTTTCAGCAATTCAATTTTCGATGTTGAGATTTTGATGTTTTTGATGTTATAAATAATATTTATTAAATTATAATTTAATTAATTTAATTTAATTTAAATTAATAAATATTATTTAATCAAATTCAAATTTGCGAGATAGTCGAGTGGATAGTGGAGTGTTTGGCTCTTTGTTGATGGCACCACGTCACGTGTTGGCGCGTGAGATTTCCAGTGTTAAAAAATTAATTCTGGTACTTTCAGCGATTCTATCAAGCTCAAATTCTATATATAGCAGTTTTATACAATTATTAATCCTGTGAAAAATTATCAAACATATATCTTTATTTTTACGGTCACACACACACACACACACACATATTTAAAAATTAATTTATTAAAATATATATTATATAATATATTATATATAGTATATAATTTAATATATATATATATATATATATATATTCAGAAATTAATTTTAAATTATATAAATATATTAGAAATTAATTTAATATAATTTAACACATAATAATATATTAAAATATTTTATTTTATATATACATAATTTAGTAATACTGATTATTAATGTAAATATAAATAATAATATTTAATATGGCAAATATGTAAAATTTTGTAAAGAATGTATCAGAAGTTTAGTGTCTAACATTCTGGCGTATTGCGCATGCGTATATCGGTCGGGTCGGTGTCGTTTTGGAATCTCACGCGAAATCTATATTTTTTCCCCATCCGCAAAAGTGCTCAACGCCGCTAAAGAAGTTTTCACTTCAAAAATAATAGTTTGATTTAATATACTAAAATATTCTAAACATTTTTAATGGGAATTTCTCAGGGAGGTAGGGAGCCCAATTCATTTAACCATCCATGTTGTATAAGGAATCTTAATTTCTTAACACTCCGTTTTTTCAAATTTAAAATAGAGGGAGAGAAAGAGTTTCAATTATATTCGAATAGTCTATATATTCTATATATGAGTATTTCTTTTTCTGAATTTAATACCAAGTTGATTTTCAAAATTTTCTATTCTTTATGCATATGATTTTGATTACATGTGTTAAAATTTAAACAAATTCAAATATTCTAATTTTTAAATTTATATACAATTTAATATTATTTTTTCGAGACTAATGGCAAATACCGGTGGCCCTAGTCAGAGCAAGAGAAGCGGCCCAGTCGATGATGTTATATGGATCGGAAAATTGGGCTTTACAACTATATTTTAAGTGAAAAAATGATTTCTTGGTTATATAAAAATTAAAATATGATTCTTTATATCTTTATTATACAGAAAAGTAGGCGTGTTAATATAAAATATATACCTGGGACACCGAACTATCACTCGACCCTTTAACCAATTTATACAATTTATTTTTATATACTTTAAAAATTTTACAATTTTTTAATTATTTATTATAATTGTTAAATGGGATTTCTAAAAATGACCCATTAAAAATTTGTTTCCTAAAATGTTTCAAATTAATTAAAATAAATTGTATAAATGTTCATTTATAAAATCTATATATCTGTGAGTTTGGTTTTCGATTTTTTAAATTTTGATTTTGGATTCGATTAGAGCTTAAAATGTGTAAATGTAAAGTGGTCTTGGTTTTTTTTAAATTCGTTTGGGAACATGGTCAAATCGGCAGTCAAAGTTGAAAATTCCTCACATATTATAACTACTGTAATTAGTATTATTATAATGTAAAATTATAAAGAAAAAATGTTTAGACATTATTATAGACATTTTCATTCTGTAAATTAAATAATTTTATTTCATTTAAATAAATATCTATTTTTAAATATTTTTTTCTCTCTACATTATTTATCTAATTCTCACAATATATTAAGATCATACTGGGACCCCGAGCCTCGGCTCGGTAATTAAGTTAAAAAAAATAATTCATTATTATTGGGTTTGGCTGGTAATATTAATACTTGAGACACCGAGCTGATATACAATTCTTTAATTATTTATTACAATTATTGAATGTTGCATCATTGCATCAATCTGATTAAAATGAATGAAACTTGGGGTTATTAGGTATGTTTCTAAGTGCATGAATATTTTTTTTTATTGGAAGAATGATAAATATATATCGTAATTTATAATTATAAAATATTATTAAAATATATATTTTTAATTTTATTTCGAAATTAAATAAAAAATTTTAAAATATTTTAAATATAAAAAAAATATTAATACAATATCTTTTAAAAAAAGGCGGGAGTCAAATTTCAATATGAATATCATTTGTCCATATATAAATTAATAATAAATAATATTAATAAATATTAAATTTAATAAAAGAAGAATGAATAAATAAATATAAAATAGTAATTTATTAAAAAATAAATATGAAAATAGATAAAAAAAAAATAACAAATTTATTATTTTTAAATATCCATGCTCGAGTCAAGTTTCGACCCTTCGAACTCCACTCGGACTCAGTCAAAACAGTCTCTTTACCCCCTAGACTAATATATTTAGATAATAAATATAACATTTTTTTACTGTATTAGCAAGCCGTATTCTTTTTGATGTTGTTTATTTTTTTTTTGAGAGAGATTAATAAATATATATATATTTTATTAAAAATAAATATTTTTAATTTTATTTCGAAATTAAATAATAAATTTTAAAATATTTTAAATAAAAAAAAATATTAATACAATTTCAGTTAAAAAATAAAAATGGATGTCATGTGACGTCACCCATATATAATTTTCAATTAAGAAATAAATAATGAAAATGTACTTTTCCTGAGATGTGATCAATAAAACTCAATTTTTCTTTATAAATACTATATCTAGTGTGAATTTGAAAAAAATCGTTAGAGCGGTTTTTGAGAACCCATGGCTATATATATATATATATATATATATATACAATTTTAGCTAGCATAATAAGATAAGATATATAAATCGGAAATATGTTATTTCGGATTTAGTGCGCCTTGGATTGTTGGCTTACTGGATCATGTGGTAGCAAGCATACTAATAACATCGTAGAGTTAATGTTTATTTATGTTATGTTATAAAATTATATATCATATAAATTGTTGCATCATCTGATAAATAATCTACAATTAATCAATTCTATTATTTTAGGTAAGAATTGATTTTGTTAATATTGTAAATATAAATAATAATAAAAATCTATTATTTTAGCAATTGAATTAATGTAGTTTTAATTCGCTTACTTACATATATATATATATATATATATAAGTATATATTCTATTCAAACGAAAATAAAAATAGTAATTGTTAAGGATACATGTTACCTTTCGGATTTTGATGAAACTACGCCAGTTGATTCATTGATTAATTATAAGAAACTTTTACCTTAGCCAATATAGGGACGGAACTTCTAGTTTTCGAGATAAAAAGGATTAATGTTTGGATATAAATCCATTGATATTCTATTTAACTACCATGTTTTATCCATTTGACCAGCAAAGAGCTCCACTAATTTTCTGGTTTTTTTTCAGTTCGGATTAGATATAGAAAAATTAAAAAATTAATTAATTTAACAATTTCCCTAATATTTAAACCGAACCGAAAGTTAGTGAATAAGTGAATAATTAGTGAATTAATCAATAAAACATCATATTTCGAGATTCATAATAAGTTAATCTGTCAAACTTAAAGAAAATTATTTATCTCGAAAATTAGAAGTTTCGCCCCTATATTGTATAAGGTAAAAGTTTCTTAGAATTAATTAAGGAATCCACTGGCAAAGTTTCATCAGAATCCGAAAGGTGACCCCTGTTGGCAACCCCTACCTTTAAACATAATATGTACTTATATTTATAAATTTATAAATATTAATTTAAAAAATTACTTACCTGGCACCTCGGCAAAAACTATACAATCCTGAACATCCAACAAATATATTAACACTAAATAGACTCCAATTTTTTGGTATGATAACAAGTGAATAACGAGACCAAATGAAACCGGTAGCCGCAAGAGCCGCCGATTGTGATAAGCTAATATTTTCAGCTGGTCGAGCAAGATCACCTAAACCAGCAATTACCAAACCCTGTAAAAAAAAAAGAATATTTAAGTATATATATATATATATAAAAATTACAAACATTTATTAATCAATTTTATTAATAAAAATAAATTTGAATACATGTAATTAATTATCATCTCCCTATCTTCAATTCAAATAAAACTTTTTTAGTTTTCATGACTATTTTATTTTATTTTAATATTTTTTGTTTTAATGTTGACATTTGTTTTGATACTGTCACAATTTTAACAAACAAGTATCTAATTACGTTTATTATGTATAATCATAGTTAATATAAAATTAAATATTTAATTACATTTTGAGTTTAAAATTATGAGTACCGGGACCCCGAGCCTCGGCTCGGTACTTAAGTTAAAAAAAATGATTCATTATTTTTGGATTTGGCTGGTAATATTAATACCTGGGACACCGAGCTCTCGCTCTACCCTTTAAAAAATATTGATATACAATTCATTAATTATTTATTACAATTATTAAATGTTACACATTTGCATCAATCTGATTAAAATGAATGAACTTGTGCTCCTCAATAATACATAAATATATAATATATAGGTACATATATTTTTTTTCTATAGTGTTTTTTGAAAAACTGTTTAGCGCCCCCAAGTGTTATAAAACAAACTAAAGACAAAAAAAAGTGCTTTGCAGCTTTTCGAAATTAAAAAAGCAAAATTGGCAGTCATGGGACTGGCCCGCAGAAGTGAAAACTTCTGCGTAAGGAATTTTAAAACAGACGAAATTCGCGCTATTTCACGAGAAAGATGAATTTCATATGCATGTATATATATATAACTTATATATTATTTTAAACATATATTTTAAACAAATTTGTAACTTATATTTATATATATATATATATACACAACTTTGTTTAAAATATTGCAATACCAACTGTTTTATAAATAGTTATCTCTAACATATAAATATATATTTATTATGTGAAGTTCATTTCGTATAATTTTGATTATATATGTATATATGAAATGAACTTTACATAATAAATTTATACAATAAAATATAATATTCTTTTATTTCTTTTCCGTACAAAATTTTACATCTATAATTTATATTACAATATAATATGCTTTTATTGCAATATTTAAAAACATTTTATACTTTTTATTATATATGTATATATGAAATGAACTTTACATGATAAATATATATTTATATGTTAGAGATAACAATTTATAAAACAGTTCTAATGACAATTCAAATTTCGCGCTCTGTTATAAGAAATTTGAAAGCAGACGTAATGTGCGCTAGCTTCATGGTGTTTGTCACGCTCACGCGAGTTCTATCCATCCCGCAAAAGTGCTCAACGCCGCTAAAGAATTTTTCACTTCAAGAAAAAAATAATGAAGATGTATTTTTCAAGAGATATGATCAATAAAACTTAATTTTTCTTTATAAATACTATATCTAGTGTTAATTTCAAAAAAATCGTTAGAGCGGTTTTTGAGAACCCATGGCTATATATATATACAATTTTAGCTAGCATAATAAGATAAGATATTATTTTGTATCTTTTTAAAATTGCCAAACATATGATACATATAATACATCTCAAAGAGCTAACAAATTTTTTTTTATTAACTATTATTTAACTTTCTATCATTCCTTCTTAAATTCATCATCATTGTTAACACTTACAATTATTTATATATAAGATAAATAGAGGCGCCATTGGGTGTGTGGGTAGCGAACCTGCCTCACATTCACATGGTCCCGGGTTCAAAACAATTGTTAGAATGTTGGGAATGGTAAAACAGAAATGGACCAATTCACAGACTATTCACGAATAAGTTAATTATCCAATAGAATTCATTGGTTCAACCAGGAATGCTAACGCAGATTTTATCTTTGAAAATGGATTCGCCAAAAAGTAATTTAAAAATTTATAAATTATTATAATAAAAATAATGTTATTTATGGTTTATCTTATATACATGTGTATTTTCAGGAAAATTTACAATTTATATCTTTTATGTATTTTTTCTTCCAATGAAAAATTTGTAAGAAGACTAAAAAGTTTCACTTACTTTAAAGGATTCAACTTAATTAATTATTTACATTTAAAAAAGGAACATAAATTGTTTAATTAATCAATAAGTAAAATAATAGATTTTATTTTTAAGACACACCAATTGCCAATATTTAAAAAGAAATTAAATTACTATCACTATATTATTATAGTAAATTACTTACCGTATAATATTTTGTTGTAAGTCTATATTGTGATAGATAAATATTTACAATTTTATTTCAATTAATAAATAATTAAATAAAAAAGCTTCGTCTTTTATGCTTTTTACATGCTTTTATTTAGCTTAACTCCGATGACAATGCAATATTCTGATTCAACTTAGGTCATTTTTTTTTTTTTTTTTTTTTTTTTATCGTGGGGAAATGCATTTACGCACGCATTTGCAAGAGGAACTAACCCTCTAGGAGGGACTACCCAATAAAACCCCACCCTTTCAACCCACTCCTTCCCGGAATCCGCCGGTAAGAATTACTTCGGGAAAGGCGGTGTTTAATTGTTCATGTTTTTTATATCCTTTTCTTTGGTCTTCATGATTTTCCTGAGCATATTGGTGACAATTTGCCAGTCTTGTCTTGACCTCAGCAAAAGGTCAGCTACATTCTCTTTTGTTATTTGGCTAGCACATCTCCTTCTAGCTTCCTCTCTTATTTGGGTCCATCTCAGGCATTGGAATATTGAGTGTTCGGGGGAGTCTTCCTCTTCACAATACCAGCATTGGTTTGTTCCACTTTTGTTCATCCTGTTTAAGTATGAGCCAAATACCCCATGTCCGGTAATTGCCTGGGTGACGTAAAAATCCACGTTTCCCCATTTCCTGTTGATCCAAGTGTAGATGTTTTTTACAAATACCTTAGCCCACCCGTTATAATATTGCCATTGTTCCTCCCATGCTATCATCATCAGTTTTTTTGCCTCTTCATTGTACAGCCTTCCCCTCCTGTATAAGGCAACTCTCTCTTCAACCTTTAGTTTAATCGGCGATAAGCCCGCGATTGCTAAAGCTGCCATTGTTGATATAGTTTTATATCCGGATATGATTCTTAGGGCCATTCTTCTGTTAAGGCGCTCCAATAGTTTCTCATAATGCTTGAACCGCAAAACATGTGCCCAGATTGGAGCACAGTATAGAATTATGGAGGAAACTACATTTGCTAGACTGAGTCTTTTTTTTTGCACTAGGACCTCCTATATTAGATGTTATTCTAGCTAATGCCATATACATTTTGTTAGCTTTTGCGCAGGTCTGTCGAATGTGTGTAGTCATTTTTACATCTTTATCGATATGTAGGCCCAAATATTTGATTGACTTTGTGCTCTTTATTATAGCTCCTTCTATTTTGATGACTATTTCTTGCAGTTTTCTTCTTCCATTCAACAGGACTAATTCAGTCTTTTTGGGAGCAAGCTTAATTCCCATCTCTGACATATGAGATGCTATTTTTATAGACGCATATTGGCTGAGTTCTTCAAGCATTGTTTTAGTTTTGGCAGATACTATAACTGCCAAATCATCAGCGGTTTTACCATTAGATGTTCGAGTAAACCGATCCGTCAGATAAGATTGCATTATCCTGATCAGGTAGTTACTAATTTTAGCCCTCTTCAGAGCGTCGATAATTTTTTGCCAAGGATCTGAATTAAAGGCATTTTCTATGTCGGGGGTAATCATTGCACAGAATTCTTGATTTTTATATGCCTTGTATTTTATTCCTTCAGGAATTTTCATTATTTGTGACACTGCGTCTATGGTAATTCTACCCTTTCTAAAACCAAACTGATGGTTATGTAGGGTATTATTATTTTCAAGTTCTATTTCTAGACGGGTTTTTATTAATGTGTGTGTCTCTAATAGTTTGCCGCATGTATCAAGAAGGCATATTGGCCTGTAAGCTTTTGGTGCTTGAGTCTCTTTTTTTTGGCTTTTCTATCAAGATTAGTCTGGACTGTTTCCAGATGTTCGGGAACTCACCCTTAGTTAGGCATTGATTGAAAACATCGGTAGTAACTTGAAGATTCTTTTCCACGAATAACCTAATAACTTCGGGGGGATATGATCTGGTCCAGGAGATTTCTTAATTTTTATACCTTTAACTGCTGTTGTTATCTCCTCCAAACTAAAGTGAGGTATCTCTTCGTTGTTCAGTGTAATTTTTGGCCATCTTCTTATGGGATGCTGAGGGAACAGTTTTTCAATTTGCTCCGAGATTTCTTCGTCGCTCATCTTGACTTTTGGTTTTACTTTTAGTTTATTAGTTACAATTTGGTAGGCTCTGCCCCAGATATCGTCTTCTAGATCATCGCACAGTTGCTTCCATGCCAAGGTTTTTGCATTGCATATAGCTTTCTTTAAGTCTCGTTTGGCATTTTTATATGAGTTTAGAGACTCTAATTTTTGACTAAGAGGGGGCTGATGTTCTATTAATTTTTATATTAGCTCTTCTTTGCCGAATAGCGTTTTTTCTGATTTCTGAGCTCCACCAGTATACAGGAGGTCTGCGTGAAGCGTACCTTTTTTCTGGAAACAGCTATCACACAGGGATGTTATCAAGTTTACAAGATCACGCGGCAGGATTTTTTTATTTGGTTGTGCGTGCGGTTTAAAAACTTGGCATTTTTTCTCAAAGATCGCCCAGCCTTCCGGAGTCATTTGCCACCCTTTCTGTCTTGACCGAATTAATTGATTTTTAACCGAGTATCCTATTTCATATCTTATTTAGCGATGGTCGCTCATGTTTTCATCATCCTCCTCAACTCGCCAGTTATCTACCCGTCCACATAGCCTCGTTGTCGCTAATGTTACGTCTATGATGGAGCTTCCGTTTGCGTTAAGGAAAGTCGGCGTAGTCCCTCTATTTAGGGTTACCAGATTATGTATGTCTACCCATTCTTCTAGTCTTTGTCCTTTTTCATTTACCACTCTAGATCCAAACACCATAGATTTGGCATTTAGGTCCCCTCCGATGATAAATTCTTTATTCTTTTTTCTTATATGGTTTCCTAGGTTATATAGGTAGTCGTCAAACTCTTCTATCGGTCTATTAGGTGAGAAATAGCAGGAATAGATTGCTCTCTCCATTATTTCCACGCAAATGAAGCCCCTTTCACTCTCAACGTTTAGAACGTCTATATTATTATCTATTCTGATATAGGAATCACGGTCGAGGTCACAGAACTCGTTCGCTACTCTGTTCTTGTTTGGTTCTTGACCAATCACCACATCCAACTTAGGTCATAGGTGACCAAGGAGGTATTATATTTATCAATTAGTAATTACATATTGCATAATAATGATACAAACTAGTAAGTATATATTGAATAATATTGAAAAATAGTAATTAAATATTAATATAAAATTAATTTAAATCATGTTTAATTATTTTGTAAAAATAAGATAAGTTATTTTTTAATTTAAATGAATATCAATTAAAGTAATGGCGATATTTTTTTTGAAAAGATATATGTATATATAAACCAATAATCTAATAATAATAATAATAATAATAATAATAATAATAATACTCAGCCCCCTATAGCACCGATTTGATATATAGTATTTTGAGGTGAAGAATCGACTTGAATTAGATTCTTTCAACATTCCCACTATAACCTCAAATCAAAAACCAGGCAAAATTTCTATCAAGACTAAAAATTAGGAAATAAAAAAAAAAAATATAAAAAAACTTTTTAAAAACACGCTTTTATTTAAATGCACTAAAAAGGAGACAATAATTTCTCCACACACACCAAAATTTCCTTACAATTAATCATATCTACAAAATGAAAGCGTGGGCGACCAACATGCAGGGAAAAACGCAAATTCTACTTCAAATAGACATCGATATCAATTATAATAGAAAAGGAAAAAAAAACAGAAAGGATTGTGGATATACAATGAAATGTGTCCTTCGTACGGATTCGGGGTCCCGGCTTGAAACGTCGAAACTCAAATCTTACAATTAACATAAACGTGAAAATAACCGGGAAATAACGTATCATAATAATAAAATCTTTTACGGAAACCTAAACAAACATTGTATCTTTATTGTATAGGAGAAGACCGGGGAAATATTGGAAATTAATGAAGGATCTTTTATCAAACGCATTTGAAACTAAGAAACAAATTAATCTGTAGTATGTATTGGTAAAATAAGAAGTAAGAAAACGCAAAGTGGGAGCAAAAAAAAAAAAGTCCTATTTTCAGCAAACTTTTTTTTTTCCATAAAGTTATTTTTTCTTATTCTTACTATACAAAATATTAACGAAGACACAAAAAGAAATTCTTACAGTAGATTTAAGTGGGAATTGTATTCAAGTATTTGATTACGCACACGACTTAAATATAATAGGAGATTAGCCAATTGCAATTAAAGAGAGCGTAGAAAAATTAATCGAAGCAGGAAAAGAGGTGGGGCTGAAAAATAATAGTGCTCAGACAAAGCTCAAGTTAGTAACAGCGAGGAATAGTATTAACACAAAGTCTTAATATACACAAAACGTAGAATTTGAAAATGTAGAAAAATTGAAATACTTAGGTTCTGGAATAACGAAGGATAATAATATTCGAGAAGAATTTAAAGCGAGGTTGCAATCGGGATGCGCCTGTTATTATGCAGTAAAGGGGCTTTAAGAATAGGATTCTTACTGGCATTCTTTTATGGGCCAAAGAAAGATGAAAAGACTGGGGAATGGCGGAGACTGCATAACGAGGAATTGCATGACCTCTATGCATCCATCTCTAGATATAGTTAGAATTAAAAAATCAAGAAAGCTGTGATGGGCAGGGCACGTGGCTAGCATGGGAGAGGAAAGAATGGGGAAAAATATATTGGGGGGGGGGAGGGAGACCGAGTGGGAAACGTCCGCTTGGAAGATTAAGGACACGGTGGGTGGATAATGTGGGAGAGATGGGAGAGGATAGGGATTAGAGGGTTGTGGCTCAGTATGGGGATACTTGGAGAAATGTGGTTGCTGCGGCCAAGAATTTTTGATTTCCATAGAGTCACAGATATATATATATATATATATAGAGAGAGAGAGAGAGAGAGATAGGAAAATATATAAATAGATTTGAACAATATCAATGAAAAAGAAGGTAAAAAAAATAATAATCCATTTTTCAATGCGAAAAAAGAATAAGAGAGGGAGAGAGCGATTAGTTGACATTTCCAATATCCACCTTGAAATTGTTTTTGAACTATTGCGATAAGATAGATGATAGATCAAATGAGGGGGAGGGGAAGAGGTCATCCAAAGTTCAGCATTTTTATAGTGGAATATGCTTCTAAAATCTGCTCTTTGCAACGTTTCCCAAGGTCATAGACATACTTTACTTGTCCAAATGTAATTATATAATTTAATTTGTTTTTTTATCTTTTAATTCTATTCACATTTTTGTTTGTATATATCTAGATAGAAAAGTGGAGATTTTACAAAAAAATAAATAAATTAATAAATAAAACACTGTATCTATACTAAAGAGAGAGAGAGAGAAAGAAAAGTGGAATTTCAAACTCATTTCTTTCTATATAAATTTAATCAAATTAAATATATTATTGAATGAGAATAGAATCAATTTGTATATCAATATTTTTAGATAAGCTTATAGGCATTTGTTGATGATTCAATATTTTTTAAAATAAAATTTTCAGCATTCTTTATACGATAAGTCAGAAAATCGACAAAAAAACAAAAGCACCCTTCACATAGTTCGGACATATCACCCTCTGATTATTATGGATTTCGATCTTTTCAGAACTCTTTTCAGTTTTAATGGAATTAAACTGAATTCAAAAGAAGCCTGTGAAAATTACTTGATTCAGTTTTTCAAGCAGAAACTGGAGAAATTGTTAGCCGATGGCATCATGGTATGCCCTAAAATTATTTATTAATAAATATAATATAATAATTATTATTCAATAATAACATTTACTTAACATAAATGCATAAAATCAATTTTGGAAGATGAATATATTTTTTTGTTTTATTCAATTTGTTCGATTTTTCAATATGATATATTCTATATTCACAATATTCTAAGTATTGACTCCATTCGATATATTTATATCGAATCGAATCGGGAATTTTGAATCGGTGATCCTGAACAATATTTATTAAAATAAACAAAATGCATAATATGTATAATATTTTAATAAATAAAATAAATGTATAATATTTTAATAAATATAATTATTTTATAATTATTTTAATTTAATAAATAATTTATACAAAAATCCCTTTAATAACACTTAATTAATTGTTCAACACAATTAAAATATTAAAATTGTTTCAAACTTTTCAATTTAATTTATCCATTGATTTAAATAAGTGTTATTTATTTGTTTATTAATTTTTTCTTTTGTTCCTTTTTTTATATTTTGGTGCATATTGAATTAATGGAAATGGTGAAAAAAATGCCATTTTTAAAATTGAATATCTCAGGTTGTTCTTGATCAAAATTAATGATTTTTTTTTGTTTTTGTCTGGTGGCCTGGCCCTATAATACATAGACTACTCTCGTATAAATTGGGTTAAAAATGAAATTGAAATAGCCAAAAAAGTGATTTTTGTGCGTTTTTTGCATTTTTGGCAATTTTGCAAAATGTTTTGGCAACATTTTTATACAAAGGTTTCACCTACCCACCAAGACAAACAAAATGAGACATTCCCCATCAAAATCGGTTCAGTAGTTAAGGCTGTAGGCCTGTCAATGTTGAAAATGACGAAGGACATGAAAAGTTGAAAAAAATGCCATTTTTAAAATTTAATATCTCTGGTTGTAATGAGTAATAAGTTGACCGACGGTTTGAAGTAAAGTAATTTCCAGCTACAGAAACAATTTCAAATAATTTTAATATATCTATTAATGTAATAAAAAACAGATAAGTATGTATATAACATAAATATTTTTAATTTTATTTTATTTATAATATATATGTAAGACCAGGCTGTGACGTCATGAATGTCTGGATGACGTCATATAATTTTAAATTAAGAAAAAGACTAATAAAGATGATTTTTCTCGAGAATAAAACCACCACAAAGTGCATGATTCGTGGAGATATGTAAAAATCTCCACATGTGAAATTTGGTGTGAAAACAATACCTCCCTTTCTATCGTCGGTCGGTAAAAATTAATGATTTTTTTTTAATTTTTGTCTCGTGGCCGGCGCCTATAAGACCTAAAAAAAATTAGGCCTACCGGTGCCACCGTTTTTTTGCTGTGAGGGGGTGAAAACCGGTACTTGTCACGTCCAGTATATATATACACTAGGCAGGCTCGGTGTTTTTAATTTGTCGAGGCGGAGCGCTGCCGGCTTTATACGATTTTTAATCATGTGAAAAACTATCAAACATACCGTATTTCTTTATTTTTACGGTCACTTCAGAGGAAAAAAAATCAAAACGATTTAAGTAATGATCCTCTTCCGGTTGAGCTACATTTCTCGAAAGTTGATAGAAAACTATGAATTTTGAATAATGTCCATGTACCAAATTTCATCATTCTAGCTCAAACCGTTTTTACGTAATCTTGCCTACATACATACACACACACACAGACATTTTTCTCAACCTTAGTGAAAATGATTCAGGAACCTTCAAAACGTATAAAAACATCAAAATCTCAACATCGAAAATTTTCGTGATCGCAATACTATCTCTGGCGAGATAGTAAAAACGAGTTGAAATTTACGAAAAAATTCAACAATAAATCAATATAGTAGAAGAGAATGTGTGTGTCTGGTGATTATATCAGATTAAAAAATTTTATAATCTCTAAATTATAATTATCAAATTGAATTTCACAAAAATGTTTTGATTTTTCTATATTTTCTTATATAGTCAGGATGGATATGTAAATTATAAATGGATTATATATATATATATATATATATATATCGTATATTAATTAGGTATATACCGGATTTCCTTGAAATGACTGGTTTATTTTTTTCTATTATCTATATATATATATATATATATATATTTCCCAAGATACATCTACTAATAAAGTAACATTTTATTTTTCTAAATTAGTCAAATAAATAATAATGAAATAAAAAGATTAAAAACTTGACGTAAGTAATTATAATGGGTTATAAATCTATTATAATGTATTAATTCATAATTCATTTGTTAAATTAAATATAATTCAAGTATTATATTCTTTATTCTTTTTTAAAATTGAATTCGAAAATTTTAACCCATTAATCAAATATATATTATATATTATATAATAAGAATAAGAATAAGAAAAAGAAAAAGAAAAAGGTACAAGACCATTTACATTTATTTATGTTCTATATATATATATAAATTAATAGCAATTATATAAATATATATATATATTTATTTATTTTAGAAACAACATTATGTATGATTCAATGTTAAGGGCATTTGATCATTTCCCCTCAAATTTCGTAACTTTTACGCTATCAATAAAATAAGACATGTTATTATATGCGTGCCTGCGTGTATGTGTGTGTGTGTGTGTGTGAGACTATTTGGCCTATCAATCTATGATCAGAGTCATGGTCATTTTTAAAAGGACAGGTAACAAAAGTAATTGAATATTATATACATACCCCACCCTCTCCTTATCTCTAATACAATTTTACTAAGTAAAGTAAATATAATTATTAATTTTCATATGGATTATTGATTTTAGGTATTAGGTTTAATTATTTATATTCTATTAATATCATACAATCATATAAGAGAGAAAGGGAGAGAGAGAGAGATAAGAGGACATTTAATTAATATTTTATTTAATCAAATAAATTTCAAATAAATAACTTCAAAATATTTAGAAACATTGAATATTTTTCAATTTTTAATTACTTTCTATTATTATGTAATTTATTAATAAATATTGAATAAATAATATATATAAATGAACACTTATTTATTATCAAAAAAGGGTTAAATAATTATATTAGTAATTAAAAAAAAATGAATATTACCTAAACGTATAAAGATTCATAAAGAAAATATATTTTTTATATATGTATTATTAAATGTAATTTACTCACCCATTTGAAAATGGGCGCCCAAAAAAATACCGTCTTTGGCCCTGAAATAAAAGAAAAAGAAAAAAAGTGAGTGACGTTCTTACTGAAATATCAGGTAAAATCTATTATCCTTTACCTGCGGGATGTTGCCAAAGTGGTTGCAATTTATGTGGCACAAATGGCTCACATTTTGTAATGAGCGCTTGATAAAATCTTGATGTCATTATTCTTATATTATATTAAATGAGGTAATTGTTAATGCGACACAAGTTTATATTGTCTAAAAAACAGAAGAGAAGTGTGAAGTGAGAGAAAGATTTAGTAGGCTTTAACACATGAATAATACAAAGGCCAACTGAAAGTGAATAGAAAGAACCCAGTACTTGAATACCTTTTTTCCATTTAAAAGAAACAGTGACATCTAGTAGTAACATTAAGAATTAAATGAATAAGTAATTGATCTACAACAATGGCTTTCAGAATTTTTAAAATTTCATTTTTACCGACCGACGATAGTAAGGGAGGTATTGTTTTTATTAAAAAAATAATTAAAAAATAAAATAAAATAAAAATTTCATTTTTTTACTATTCAGAGAGCAGTAGAACTATCCAAATAAAATCGTAAGCTTATTTAATACTTATTTACTTGATTGTGTAGTTGAAACATGTAATCCTTTTACTAAATTCGTACAGAAACACATGCTTAATTCTTCAAGAAAGGTGTATATAATGAAATATAAGACAATCTAAATAAAGAGAAATAGAGAGAGTATATATTTAACGTGTTAAAACTAGAAGAAACTTTTTGAACATTTGATAAAACTATTGCTATATTTAAAATATATTTTTCATTTAATAATATTAATTTATTAATATTATTTTATTTGTTTATTCCATAGTCGTTTAACTTTAAATAAATTAAAATAATCTTTATTATATATATATATTAATCAAAATATAAAATCATAAAAGATCATTTTTTCAAGGCAATGAAATTAATCTTTTTTTAATAAATAAAAAGACCTTTGACTTTTGTATATCCTTCGCAAGGACAGTGCCTATCAAGTTGGTTATATCAATGAAGAGGCCTCCTATGATCAGTAGAACGGGTCCTATCAAATCAACCTTTGCCTTGATTTACTTTTTATCAAGTAGCTTCCCAAATTTGATCCCAAAGGTTGTTTCTGTCTCATAGAACCAATCTAGAGAAAATCCCTTGCCAGGATCAGTACTTGAACTCGGGACCAAGAGAATGTGAGCCAACGATGTTTTTTTCCAAGTTTAAAAAGAATGTTTATTAGTCAAAGATACAAATATATGTTGTTTTTTCCATAACATATAAAAGGGATTAGATGACTTTTTTTAAAGCTAATAGGTGACTCAAGAGTTGTAGTTATATATATAATTTTTTTTATTATTACTTACAATTACTATATCTAAATTAATTATTAAAAAACTTAAACTATATAGAGAAGTGGGGATTAGGGAAATATTTACAATCGGGAGGGATGCAGGAGATGGGGTGGAATATTATCCACATACATTTATTTATTTTTATTATATTTTTTTTTAAATTTAATTTATTTTATTTCCATTGATTCAGTGATGTGGTGACACACCATCTACTAACCACCAGCATTTTTTGTTTCTATCAATTTTATCTCTATTTGGTACGAGGCAACGATGTTACCTCTCACCCTGTGGTGCCTTTTTTAAGTTTTAAGTTTAAAAAAGTATGTTTATTAGTCAATTTGTGATACATAAAATTTTTTTATCACAAAAAAGGGTTTACAATAATTTTTACTATCAATTGGTGACTCATGGTCGTAATTAGTATACATTTACATTTTTATTTTTTACAGCGAATTTCATTATTTAACTATAACATATTTTGAAATATTTTTTTTTTTATTTGACTTATACTAACTATGAAAAGGATATATATATATATATAGAAAAACCTAGTCTATATTCCCTGTGGTGCCTTATTTTTAATAAATTTATTTGTTTATCTTAATATTTATCTTTTTATTTTTTGAATTTCAAAATTCTTAATTATTAATTGTATATAATAGGAGTGAGCAACCTTTTTCATCCAAGAGCCAAACGAAAGTTAAACATTTCTTGGCGGGCCGTGCCACAAACAGAATAAAAATAACTTAATAAATTATTATACTTTAAATATTTTATGAACAATTCACATAATACATGTCTCTTTCAAGAACTCAAAAAAACGTTTCATAGTTATAACAATTAATCAAGTGGCCCACAACTCCCTAGTATACAATATATGTAAGCACAAGTTGTATTTTATTTTTATTTTTCCGACTTGCTTTATGCAATTATATTTTATCTACATAATAATTAAGATTTAAAACATATTTAAAAATTTACCTAATTTTAAAAAGAAGTAAATTTAAAAAAAAAAAACATTTTAAAACATTTTTTCAAAAATCCCTATTTAAAATTTTCTAAAAATATATTATTTTAATTAATATATAATATTTGAACTATTTTTATAGATAACTGATTGACCCAAAGATCTTAACTATGAATAATATATATATATATATAGAGAGAGATATTTTATGTCCGTAACAATTTTATTTCCTTGTCGATTCCCTTATTTTCGCTTACTGCAATGCTTGTTAATTAATTTCTTCCTTGATTCCATCCATTTATTCTGTTCAACTTCATTTCGCACTTCGTGTTGCTGGTCATGAATGTTTGACTCGTAGTATTTCAAGTTATGTGACCTATGTTAGTTCGTTTAATTTGTGGTATTTTAAAGAACCAAAATTCAAAGAAAACTAAAGAAAATGATTCACTAACAATTTTTTATATATCCATGTTCACAAAAAAAATGAAATTCATTTAAAAATGTCAAGAAAAATAAATAATAAACAAATAAACATTCCATGTGGACGGGGAAAGGAGGGGTCGGCTGGTGTTTAATAATTACTGCGTTTGACATTATATTTTGTAAAATTTGTGTATTTTTGGAACCAATGATCAGGTTTTGCATGTATTTGGTGCCTCGAATTGTCCGGGTTATTAGCGGAATATATTAACTGGACTTAACGGGGTATTCCTGTACAATTTTTTTTTTTCAAGATAGGTATTCATTATGTCAACATAAAGTACAATTTGGTTCGTTACCTTATACCGTACCTTTTTAAATAAATTAATTTATATTGTGTAGCTGCTTATTTAGTTTGCTACCACCCAATACATTGATAGATCTTGCTATGTCTATTCAGGTACCTTTTTTTTGGAAGGGGAAATCCTCATGCTCGTAGTGGTCATCCACATGAATTGCGAGGTAGTGCCGGACTTCTACCAGCTAAAACCCCTCCCTTGGCCAGTTTCCAAAATCCCCCCGTGTGCGAAATATTTTGCACAATCGTTTGAATATGGAAAGCTGTGTGCAACGTGGGTGCCGCGTTTGCTAACGTTAGTCCAAAAACTGCTTCGAAAAACCATTTCTACCGTCAAATTGGCGTTGTAGGAGTAATCCAAACGAATTTTTGCGTCGATTCAGAACTGTTGATGAGATTTAAATTAAATTAAATTAATTTGAACACTGTTATTAGACGTGTATCAGTGTTGATGGAGATTATGTTGAAATATATAGCAAAAAACTTCTATCTCTTCAGAAACCTCAAACAATTCCTTCGTGGAAAGCAATGAATGAAGAAACTATAGTAGCCTTAGAGGGGTATTTTGCAGAGCTTCCTTAAATAATTATAAGGTTGGTATAAAATCATTGGAGGGTCAATATTTTATAACTATTATAATTGTAAGACGATATAAACCAGCGGCCAGGGAACTTTTTTAATCATTAACCCAAAATATTTTTGTGTATGTGGATATTACCCCATGGTGAAAAAAAAACAAAAAAACAAACGAAATCGCCTCTTTTTAGCATCTTTCCAATTATAGCCCCCATGATCATTTTGAAAAGAAAATAATAACTAAAATTTTAATTTGTAAAAATACTAACAGGTTTATAAAATAGCAAATTAAAAATATATACTTTTTACTCACAAAAGTTTCATTTTTACCTCATTTGGGGTAATTTACCCCAGTTCCCCGACCGCTGATATAAACCAATGATCTTTGAATTTTTTTATATTCAAATAATAATGATAAAAGCACACAACTCTTCCCGTCCCTTTACAAATTAGCCCCATTAAACACCAATATTGAAACCTTTCCAGCTTTCAAAGACACTGTTAAAATTAATGCAATTTTAATTTATAAACATTGACAAAAATGAACATATTTACATATTTATTATGAATATAAGTTTTTAATTATTTTTTGCTAAAAATATAATAAGAAAATTAATTATTAATTATTAAAACTTAACAAAATTTACAAATCTTTATCTTATTTTATTTAAATTGACAAAAAAAAACAACAAAACATGACAATCTTTGTGAATTTGGGTTTCTTCCTCTTTCATGCACAAAAATAATTAGCTAGTGCCAAAGAATCTAATCAAAGAATGCTAAAATCTCTTTATTTTGGATATTATATATTTAGGTCAAGAAAAACATTATCATCATATGATGATTTACAATATTTATTTTTTTTTAAACTAAAAATGAATGCATAAAGTTTTTGATCAAGCACAATACTTATCAAAAGTTATTAATTTCAATGAAAATTAAAATTTCATAAAATTGTCTCCCGGTCTACAATTTGATAATGGATGTTATTTCTAAATCCTTATACCTTATAAGTGTACATAATGTTTAAGATGCTAATCCCTAGGATACACAACTTGATTAATTATTATACTAAGTCTCCTTAAAAATTTCATAATTATTTATATTTCTAATATAAATTATGTTCGAAATTATTTAATTTAAGGCATTACTGTAATAAAAATTAATATATAGGAAGAGGATAAATATTTAAGATTGATATTAAGTGAAACTACATTATTTTTCTTGTTTTTGTAATAATTTATTTACATTTTTTTAAATATCGTAGTATATTTTTAATAAAGCAGAGTGCATTTAAATTTTATTATAAACATACCATAATAATTATTATTTTTTATAATATAACCATACCTATTCTATAAAAATTTTTATAGATTTTTTATTGAATGAAATATTCGTTAAGTTAATGAAAAAATGATTATTTTTTATTATATATTTATAAAATTCTAGAGCATTTTGCAAAATTGTCAATCCAAATCAAGCTCATTACAAAATTGAACAAAAAACAAAACAAAAACAAAATTATTTTAAAAATAATAAATGTTCATTGTAATTTTATATATATATATTTCTTTCCATTCGCTCTTCCCCAACTCCTGCCATGATTCAAATCATGATATCAGAAAGAACAACCAATTTTGACTTTTATTAAATTTTTAAAATATTTAGGACTTTTATTAAATTTAGAAAATAAAAATCAAACGATTATCACATATATTATTAATAAAAATAATGGTAAAAATTTTAAATAAAAGAAATTTGATAAAATTGTATAAATTATATAAATTTTTTAAATACTTATAGAAATAGATTAGAATTGAAATTATGATAATTTAAAGCTGCCTAGAAACTTTATAATTTTACTATAAACACTAATTCAAAAATTTATCATTTTAGAGGAAGACAATTAAAATATCATTAATTAATTTTTTTAATTTTAAATCATTCACTCATCTTTCTACTTATATGCTTAAAAAAATGAAAAAACATTAGGATCCATAAATTTCTAAATATGCATTAATAATTAATAGTTTTTAAAAATTTTTCATAATTAAAGCTGCGTAAATAATTATATGTTCTTTATAAAGGTTTTTATAATGATAAGTGTATATATATATATATATATATATATATAAAACTAAAAATTATTTTTATATTACTTTCTTTTTAATATAATAAAAATGAACTGTTTAAATAATATCAATTTATATAAAAATATAATTGTGATTCCACAGTTGATGGAGATGAGAGAATAGAGAGAGATAGAGAGGTATAAAACAATTTTCACCAAAAACTGAAACAGAAAAAAACAACAAGCGAATCCAAAATATGCGACCACCTTGGTTAAATAAATCTATAAAAAATTAATTAGAAAAAATATAATAATATTTTTTATCATATTTTAACGATATATATTTTTTAATTATAAATATTTCAAATGTCTAAATAGTTTTAAATTATAATAAATAAATGAATTATTTTCTTTAAGAGATGTTTTTTTATATATGTCTAATATTTTTAATAAAAACATTAAAAAAAGAATTAAAATATATATTCTAAAATTTTCTTTAATAGAAAAGAATTTCGTTAAAAATAAATACTAAGTTAAATTTAGAGTTTAGTTTAAATAATAATCAATATTGAATTATTTCATTTATTATTACTAATTTTTTGGTTAACAATTTTTAAATTGGGGAATAGAAATTCTAGAAATATTATACAGAAATGGAATTTTAAAGATAAGAAAAAAATTAATTAAAATTAATAAATGATTAGTATAAATTTAATAAGGTTACCTAGAGTTGATATTAATATTTTATTGTATTGTGTATTATCCTTATTTTATAATTCAAATAATATCTATTTAAACATCTCTCAAAAATAAAATACATAAGTTTATATTCTAGATAAAAATATTGGTGAGTGTTTTTGTATAATTAAAAATGAAACTAAATATATATTTTCTAGTAATAAAGTAATAAAGATAAATATTTATTTCCAGGTATAAAAAAAGCATTATCCCATGAATGCTTGGAAGTAAAAAAAGAAATTAAAATAAAATAATGAATTTGCAATAAATGAATTTTAGACATGTTGATAGTTTAATTTCGCCAATTTATTCGATATTTTGATCTAGAATAATTAACTTTCTAAAGATTATCAATATATTTTGAATATTGAATAGAATTAGTAATTGATAATTATATACATTATAATATAATATAAATATAGATTATAATACAAAGATGAAAACGAGTAAACATAATATAATAATTCTTCATTTATTTGTAAGAAATCACTAGCAAAAATATGATAAAAGTTTAAAATGCAGTTTTGAAGATTTTTTGTTCTCCCAAATAATAATTTTAAAAATTACTTGAATGAAATTTCAAGTATTTGCATTTTTGAAAAAATTACAATTGATACAAATTACAAGAAAAAGAGGAATATTATTTTTTTTATAGAGGGAAATTTAAAATTCAACAAATTTTAAAATAAAAAATTAATTTTTTAAAATTTAATATAATCCAAGTAGAATATCTGATAATCTTTAGAAAAAAAAGGTGTGTTTAGGTTATATGTTAGAGTTTTTTTTTTGAATAAAAGGCTAAGGAAAAGATCCCACCTTGAAAGACGAGCAGCACGGAGCGGTCAGCGGCCGCGGACGCCGCCGCCGCCGCTCCTCTTACCGGACCGAGGGGAGCGTGTTCGTGATCTCGAACTTGAATGGTGTCTTCTATTACTATTTGTGCGTCGATGCCAAGAATGTCGATGAGATTGGTGGCTATCTGAAGAGGAGTAACGTCTTCTTGAGCCTCTTCGTGACCGAGAACGACTTCGACTTCTGCTACTCCCACGTGAATGACTTCGTCGTGAACGGGATCTACTGCGTCGTGGAGTACGGGAACGATGCCGTCTCCTTATATGACGGTTTCGAACACGACTATAATTATGTGTTCTCCTTAAACGGGATCGGGATCTAGAACGTGAACGAGTACGGGATCTAGTTCTAGTTCGTGTTCTCGACCTAGTTCTTGATCGCGTTCGAGAACGACTTCTCCTTCGACGATCGTGATCTCGCCTTTCTAATTTTTTGTCTATATTATTTTTGTCTTTATTATCAGGTTTATCAATTTTCTTTGACATTTTCTTATCTCCTTTTTTCCTTCTATCATCACCACTAGAGTCACTAGAAGAGGAACTCGTGGAAGATGAACTAGATGATGAAGATGATGATGAACTACGTCGATTTTTAGATCGCTTTTTTACACTTTCAGTCTCAGAATCAGTCTTATCTTTATCTCTTTTTCCACTTTCTGACGATTGACGGCGTCTTCCATTTGAATTTTGACCTAAAGAAATATTTAAAATTACATATGCCAATACATCTCCAAAAAGATCAAAATATACTTGTGTTTATCGATTTAGAATTATAAAAATTACTGTTTTTGCATCCTGTAGAAAATTTCAGAGAGGAAGTTTGATTTCAATTAACTTACCTTCACTAACGGAGCGCTTTGAATCTTTTTGGTTCTCTACCTGCTTCTCACCGCTAGATGGTTCTCCTAATGGAGCTGAGCCGATAAGGTTATCCTCTCTGCTTCTATTCTGCATCGTTGAAGAGGTCGCTTCTTGATTGCCATGTTGATGGGTATTTTGAAAGGTTTGTTCTTCTTCAAGATCATGATTTAGTCGTGTCTCTATTTCTTTTTCAGTTTTTGCAAAATCTTGTTTTCGTTTACGAATTTGTTCCTATTAGAGGGAATAAAAAAAGATTCAATAATGAGTAATACAATTTGCTTGGTCTTTAAAGTATTATTAATTATATAAATTTCTTTGATATATATATATAATTTTAATGAGAGAATAAACTCACAGCTAATTCTTCATCTGAATCTATGCCATTAGTTTTTGGATGATCTGGCCGATCCTCTTCTGCGTCGGAAGAATTACTACTGACATCAGAGTCGTCGCTGTCACCGCCATATATACCAAGACCTGCACAAAACATTTAGGAAACAATCTTATCACTATTCCTTTAAAACCTGTGTTATCCCTTAATAAATCTCTCAAAAAGATGGTTAAATGTCCTCAATCAATTCAAACAAAACACAAAAGTTTTTAGAAAAAAAAAATAAAAAAATTAGATTGTAAAAATAAAGATAAAAAATTAGATTTGAAGAATAAAAAAAGAAAAGAAAATGTTGGCAAAGTACTCACCAAGATTGCCAGTCATTGAGGATAAAGCGTGCGTCTTCCTCAGTTGCATTGCAGGAGCTTTGTCATAAATTAACAAAATTTAGTACAACATAGAACTCGATGGATCAAATAAGAAATAAATAAAATCAATGAACTAGTATTCAAAAAAAAAAAAACTTTTATATCCCGATGTTTGATCTATAATATAGAAATACAAACTTGGAAAGAAAATTGCGCAGTCATCAAACTTCTTTGAATTTTCAATTTGATTTAGTATTTTCATTAAGTTAAAAAATTATAGCTAAATAACAGGTATTATTTTTGTTAATATAAATTTCAATAATATAATTTTAGTAAAAATATATTAAAAATCATAAAAGGATAACGATCAACTTGTATGATAAAAATAGCAAATTCGAAATATATTTTTAATTTATACACAATTTTGTAAATTTTAATTAAAGTTGATTTATAACTGTCTTTATATTAATATACATTTTTATATTCCTTAAAGAGATTCAAATTATGAAAATATTTATATAAATTTATTTTATTAAAAAGAATTCTAAAATAATAAAATGATTTCTATTCAATTTCATTAATTTTGTTGTAAAAAGATTTATTTTATTATTTAATTTAATAGTTTAGAAATTCATCTAAATTTATTAGGAAATATTATATCAAAAAATAATGAAAAAATAAACTAAAATATAACAATTATTTCGAAAAATGTTAAACTTAATGATTTGTTCAACCAAAGCAGTCCTAGTGACATAATTATTTTCATATTTGTTTTCTATCATATAAATATTATAATTGAGGAGTCTATACAATTAAAAATAAATATGATGTTAATTTGTAATATCAAAGGTGAACTACTAAATTATATCTCAATAAAACATGATATATAAAATATACTTTTTTATTAAATGTAATTTTCTCATACCGATTTATATATAGTTTATATTTTTTATTTCATTTTAAATCAAGGGATTTAATAATTTGAAACATTTAATGTCTTTTTGCCAGTCTTCTTTGATTAAATGCAAAATCAATCAGTCTTTTCATTTTTTTTTAAAATATATATTTTAGAATATATATATATATATATATCTAAATCTAAATGTATATGAATTTAAATAACTTTTAATTTAAATATATCATAATTAATTAATAATAACGTGATGTTAAAATAAAAGAGAAGAGATAGGCAAAAGGAATCTGGAAAAGGAGTGTGGAAGGAATCCAGGGTACCTTTGGATTTGGCCCTAGATAACACTTCCTCGGCGACTGAAAACATTTCCTCGTTGGTTACCTCAAGGAGAATCTCGGTTAAAGCCCGGCGGACTTTCAGCATCTAAAACAAAAATATTCAAATATTCAAAAAATACTAAAAAAACAGACAAATATAATTTACCACTTGTTGAAGAAGCTCCTCTTTGGAAGGTGGGGGCATAGTTTCTGTTGGAGAGGTTTGTCTTATGTTAGATACTGAAACAGTTCCGCTCAGAATGGAGACTTTAGGTCGAGTGACTTCAGGGCTTGTGGCATCACGAAAACGAGACTTTCTTTTGGGGATAGCACCTGAAATTGTCTCGGATCGAACCGCTGGAACTCCTCTAGCTCCACGATCCTCTTCTTCTGAATCACTCTCCTAGAATAAATAAATATAATAAAATTAAAAATATATAAATAAAAACAATAATTAAATAACTCATATTATCATACAAATTTGCTTTTATGAGGGATAAATGGTTGGTCATCTTGGGGATGTAAATCATTTAAAGCTTCTTCTTCTTCTCTTTTTTTCTTTAAATATTCACCTCGCTCTTTCATTTGCCTCTCTCTATCTATCTTTTTTTGTTTTTCACGTTCCATCTTTTCCAAACCTTCACGAATCCAAGCGGGCAATGAACGACGTTTATTGGCATCTGTTAAGCAAAGTATAAAGTAAAATTAATTTAACTAAAAATTATTTTATTTTCATCTGCGAAATTGTTTGCTATCAAATTTCTAGTTTAAAAAGCGATAAGAAAGCATTCGTTCATGTTTACCAATAATAGGAGTAGTTTCTTCTTCCTCATCAGATTTGATTCTTCCTGTACGATCATTTTGAGGACCCATACCGCTCATTCGCCTCCTCCAGTCTTGTTTGTTTTGACGTAAAAAGGGCATATTCATTCCAGGAGGAGCACCTGGGTTAACATTATGCAGTCCACTTGCACCTACTGGAGGGTTAGATGTCCAATAACCAGGAGCATTGGATGATGTGGAAGAGGTTGTTGAAGGAAAATCGTATCCAGAAGCAGGGAATGAACCACCAGTTGGGGGAATTCCCACGGTGGGTGGAAGGGAACCAGTCGAATATCCATAACTTGAATGGGTCATTGGTTTAGATCCAGCAGCAGAAGATGGAGATGCATTGGAGCTAGCCATCACACTATTCGTACCACTACCACCTCCACCAGTCCAATTCCAATTCCATTGTTGTTGCGATTGTTGTGGTGGCTGCTGTTGTGGATGTTGTTGTTGTTGCCAATTGGACCATCCAGTCCAACTTGCATCTAAAAGAAATAATACAATAAGAAAATAATTTGTTAAATAAGCAAAACAAAAAAATTAAAATTATATTTGCTTATATATATATATTAATCCAAGAAAGAAAGATACCTTGAGAATTGGAAGCTGAACTGTCGTCATCATCTTTCATATCCATTTCCATTGGAGCTTCGCCACCTTCGTGTTTAAGAGCTTCTGAATCACCTCCAAGCTCTCTTGAGTTATTATCAGTCCCAGTAATTTTTGGAGGTGGAGGAGCTGATTCAGGTCCAGGGGTAGAAGTCTCCTTCATTTGAATCCATTGCTGAGCAAGTGCGGCCCAGTCAACTGTAATTGAAAATTAGAATACATTTAATTTCTAATATTTATAATGTGAATCTTTTTAAAATATTGTATAACAAACAATAACATTGTTGCTATTTCTATAATTTAGGGTAAAACATGAATTTTTTTTTAATAATTTAAGTTACGAGTAATTTTATATTTTATAAATAAACAATAATAAAATTAATAAAATAAAAAGTGTATTAAAATATATTAAAGAAGTATCTTATAAATGTATAATTCTATAATTATGAGCTCTAACATAAATAAATATAATTTACAATTATTTTATCTATAAATTCGATAAAAACGTTTATATACGAGACGAGTATATACATATATAGGATGTTTGAATTAATTCGTAGTTTTTTTTCGAAAATTGAGGCTTTATTGTGCAAAAATAGTTACAAATAGATTATTCGAAGTATTGATCATCGCTAGCCACTAATTTTTGCCATCTTTATGGATGCATACGGATTCGGCGTCGGAAGAACGAATCGTCTTTAGAGGCAATCCAAGAATCGACCCATTATTTACAATCTTCATAGGAAGTGAAGTGTTCCTCAGACAGGCCACATGGCTCGAATGGATCGAAATATGGGGTAATCAGATGGAGCAATGTCTGGAGAGAGCGGCGGGTGATGAAGGATCTCCCATTTGATCGTTTTAATGTAGATTTTGCGACGTGCGCCGAGCATTATCGTGAAAGAAAATGATTTTGTCGTGTCTATCGCCATATTTTTCCTTAAATGTGAGGGTTAAAGCATAAGTAACGCTCACACCACGTTGATTCCACTAAATACAGAGCATAAGTTTGGTTCCATGGATATTTGTCTTCGGTTGGTCAGGCTTAACCCATGACTTTCTCCGTTTGGGATTGAGGTAGTGGATCAACTTTTCATCTCCAGACCCAATTTGAATAAAAAAAATCCCTTCCTTTTCTGTCGTTCAAGTAGCTGTTCACATGTGAAAAAACGCCTTTCCTTATCTCTAGGTTTCAGTTGGTAAGGGACCCAATTTCCCTGCTTTTGGATCATTCCCATGGCTTTCAGGCGTTTGCTGATTGTTGAAGTCAACTCTTAATGATTCAACTAAATCTTGAAGCATGGATCTTCGTCGAACAATGACGTCAATTCTTCCTCTTCGAATTTTTTCTGCTGTCCGGGTCGTTCCTTGTCTTCCAGTTCAAAATCACCACTTTTAAATTGAGCAAACCATTTCCGACGTTTATTCAGGTAGTGCATGCATGCTCTCCATAAACTTTCACTAAAATTCGATGTCTTGCTTTTCTTCATGTTAAAGTAATGAAGTAGAACTCCCCGCAAAAACACTTTATCGGGCACAAAGCTAGGCATATTTGATTAAGTAAAAAATTATGTTATTTACACTTCAACCAAATGTCACGGATGGTCTGTGTGTCATATACTAATAACAATGCTCAATGATAGTAGGGTTTACGAAGAATACTAGCCACGCCATCAATTGAAAAACCCCACTTGTCACTGCATTTATTAGAAAACGTTACGAATTAATTCAAACAGACAATAAATATATATTTCTTTCTCAAATACAGCTATGTCATAAAAGATGAAAAAACAGAAATAATAACTATGATATTATTAGATGATTCAAAAATTAAGAATTATTTATTTATCTGTAAAGAACATTTGAACAGTAAAGTGTTCTTAATAATGTCAAGTATATTTTTCCAGTCATACTTATTATGAATATTTCTTTTCAATTTTCGTTTTTTAATCTTTCTCATCCAGTGTTTAATAGGTTCGGCTCCTACGCCAATCTATATTTAATATCTGTCACTTATATTAAAAAAACAACAATATAGTGTTGGTTGGGAAATGGTACCCCACCTTTACATAATAAATAATCCATATCCACTAAGATTTTAAGTAAAGAACCATTTTATTGAATAAAAATGTTTAAAAAAAAATCTAGTGTATTATTTAATATTAAATTATATTAAATTTATATTGATGACAAGAGAGAAGAAAATAATGCTCTGGCGGAGAAAATGAAAAAATTATTAGGATATGAAAGAAATTTAAAAAGTTTCAATAAGGATTTAATATCGAGACAATGATAAATAAGGAAAGTGAATTTAATAAAACATTGAATCTGATTGAGGTTAGGATGTTTGCATCTGCTATTTTATTGAAATTTTTACTTTTAAAATTATATATATATATATATATATATATATAAATTAATGATATGACTTATAATTGTTACCTTCTTCGTGAGCAACGTTTTGATAAGTTGTTGGGTTCAAAGCCCATTGAGTATATTGCTGGTCACCAGTCCACATCTTTACAATTATAGCTGTTTATTTTAGTTTTTGTTTATAAAACTAATATATATTCACATCAAATATTATAATAATTTAACAGACATTAGCAAAATATTAAAACTAAGTTTTTATTATCAAAACTTTTAATAATTTTCTCATTTCAAATATGAAAAAAGAATGTATACAAAAAATTCATGAAACAAGTATAAAATTATAAAATAAATTAGATTAAAAAAAAGAATAATACTAAGTTAAACTTTAAAAGATTATTTATAAAATTTTGGAAAATGATATGTGAATAAAATTGAATTAACATATCGAAGATATAAAAATCAATGATGGAGATGGTAACTTGTAAAATTAGATTGTAATTTATAAGAAATGACAATAGAAACAAAATATTTGCTCTTGTAGGATAAATCCCATCTACCGTTGTATTTGATAACTAAATATTCAAATAGATAAATTAAAAATATATATAAAGTTACTAATATTAAAAAATAAATTAATTTTTAACTAATTTTTTTTTTTTAAGGTCTAATTTAATTTTATGCGACATATTTATTTAATTTACATGCGGTCTTGAAAGTAAAAGAAAATTCATATCGTGTGAGATAGTGATTGGCTCACACAAGCTCATTAGCTATTATTTATTACAGACCTACTATCTATTCTTTGATTTATTACTTTTGAGAAGGAAATTTAATATACAAATATTTTTGTCAATTAATTGAAAGATCATAATGTTTCTGCAAAAATTTATTAATAACTCACGAATTATTTTATCTAAAAGAATTCAATTTAGGTATACATATTATGAAAATATATTTTAAATAATTATATTATTTTATATAATAATTATTATTATTATATTCAAGATATATACACAAAAACACTTCAGCCAATGAAGAAATAAATAAATTTAATTCTTCTCTTGATACCTGGTGGGATCTTAATGGACCGATGAAAGGATTACATAGTTTAAATAAGTTAAGGTAAAATTAAAATAATTATTAAAATATAAAATAAAAAAGGTACATACCAAATCCAACGACAATATCCACGTTGACGAAAGAATATTACATAAGAAAGAAGAATAAATATCAACAAATTCAATTAAAATCTAATTAATCTTTAGATTACTAGCAATAAACTGTTATATTATTGAAATCATTATTTAGATTTTATATATTTAATGAGTACACAAAATATTTCAAAGAGAATAATATATTTTTTGTTGTTTTTAAAGAGTACCTTTAATACGTGATGGCCTTATTAACAATGATAATAATATAAGATCGAAACCTAAGATTCTTGAAGGTTTTAAAATTTTAGATATTGGATGTGGAGGAGGTATTTTAACAGAAGTAATTTTTATTTTATTTTTAATAAAATATTTCCTTTTAAATAAGATTTAAAATTCTTTTGTATTTTGTTTTTGTTGTTTTAAATAAAAGCCTTTGGCAAGATTAGGAGCAGATGTTACCGGACTTGATCCTAATAGCAATCTAATATCAAAAGCAAAAGAACATGCATTATTAGATAAAACAATAGCTGATCGAATTACTTATATTGCAAATACAATCGAAAATATTTCACAAGAAAATATTAATAAATATGATGCTGTCATTATTAGTGAAGTAATTGAACATATAGTTAATAAAGAAGATTTTTTAAAAAATTGTATTTCAACATTAAAGGTGGAAATTCTTATTTTTATTTTTTAAAAATATATTATTGATTTATTATTATTAAATTATATACCTATATTATAATTCATGGATTTTTGTATTTTTCAGAATAATGGTTCATTTTTTGTAACTACAATAAATAAAACTTCAATTTCTTGGCTTTTAACCATCTTAATGGCTGAATATATATTTAAAATCATTCCTTTAGGAACACATGATTGGGAGAAATTTATAAGTCCTAATGAGCTTAAATTTCTTCTTGAAAAAAGTATATATATATATAATTTTAATTAAACTAGAAATTGACTTAAATAAATATTCTTTTTTTAGATGGATGCAGTATTAAATTAATTCATGGATGTTTTTATAATGTTTATACAAATGAATGGACTTGGATAAAAAACACACAAAATTTTTATGTATTTCATGCTATAAAATTATAAACTTAATTTAAGATAAATATTAAGATACAATTGTTTAGATAATAATAATTAAATGATGTCAAAAGATTGTGAAATTTCATTACAATATTGATTTTTTATATATCGTATATAAATCAAGTATATACGATAATTTTTATTTTACAATATATTTTGTATACTTTATCTTTTTATGATAATTTTATATATAATATATATAATTATGTTTGTGTTTTTTATAGTTTGAATATAATGTGATTATCTTGAATTGTGAATTTTTATTTTTCCCTCTCATTTGATTTTCACACTCAACTTATCCCATCCCCCCCCCCCCCATTACTTTTGGAATATTCGGAATGTTTTTAACCTATAACAAATAATAAACTTTTTCACTATTTTTTCAAAAAATATTATAAATATAAATAAAATTAACTCTTTCTATATTTAATTAAGAAATTTTAAATATTTTTTTTTGTTTAAATTTCATAGAACGAATAGAAAAAAATTGTAAAGTAAGTTACCAACATTCATTGCGTCATTTGTCATTATAATTTTTTTAATCATGCTTATTTTATTTTAATGTTAATAATCAGCGTATAAGAATTGATATTAATTCTGATTTTAATATATATATATATATACATGTATATATCAATATATGTATATATAAAATAGAAGATATTTATAAAAATGTTAAATTCTTATTCAAATACAAATAATTTTGAAATAACTTCACAACCATCTGACATAATTGAAATTGGAAATGTTTCTACATCAATTGAGGAATATAAACCCAATGAACATACTAACTCATCTCAATGTAGAACCGAAGAGATACAAAAAGTTCCTGAATGTGAACAACAACAACAACAACAGTATAGAACTAAACCAACTATACTTTCTAAAGGGAAAGCAATCCAAAAGCATAAAAATATTAAAAAGAAACACCACTTTCAGAGTACGTTATAATAGTTTATAAGTAAAAAAGAATAAAACATAAATAAAAAATCGAATTGTTTTTATACAGTTCCTAAAGAAGGCACACCAGCAGCTACAAATATCGTTAAAAGAGCAGGACCTTATCTATTAGGGCCAACTTTGGGCACTTCACCTGTTAAAAGTATCGTTCAATGTCTTGCACGAAAAGAATTTACAGATAATTTCTTTACCATTAAGGTAATGTTTCATTAATAATTTTCGTTTTTGTTTGTCTCGTATCTTTTTCATTTATTCAAACTAAGAATTGAAGTTTGTTCTTTCTACAATATTTCCCGATCTTAATTCATACTTAATTCCTAGTATTTTTCTAGGATAGAGCAGTGAAACTTAGGAACCCAATGCTGATTTTCACTACTTATTTAAAGAAATTAAGATTTTTCTAATAAATAATAGTATTTTTATTTATATAGATAATTTTTTTTTGTTTTTTTTTTTTTCAGATTTTAACTTTAAGAGATAATGATGAAGAGTCTCAAGATGATAGACAAGGGAAAATGTTATTACATACTGAATATTCTTTGCTATCGTTGTTACATAATCAGGATGGTGTTGTTCATCATCATGGATTTTTTAAAGATTGTGCACTTGAAGAGAAACCCTCAACAGATGGCGGACGACCAGTTTATACAGGACGTGTGAAAAAACGCCTTTGTCTTGTATTAGATTGTTTATGTGCACATGATTTTAGTAATAAAAATGCAGATCTCATCAATTTACAACATTATGTTATAAGAGAAAAAAAATTGACCGAAAGAGAAGCATTAATAATTTTTTATGATACAGTTAGGGTCGTTGAAAGTTTACACAAGGTTGATTTTTCATCTAATTAATTAATTAATACTAAATTTAATAGATTTAATTTAATATTTATTGAATTTAAAAAAAAACGTTTCTTTTTATATTTTTTAGAAAAATATTGTACATCGAGATTTAAAATTAGGAAATATTGTAATGAATCGACGAACATGGAAAGTTACAATAACTAATTTTTGTTTAGGAAAACATTTAGGAAGTGAAACAGATTTATTAAAAGATCAAAGAGGATCACCTGCTTATATTTCACCTGACGTTCTTTGTGGAAAGCCATATTTAGGTATTGTTAATTATTATTTAAATAAATAAATAAATATATATATATATAATTCAATTCAATAATAAAGAAATTTTTGTTCAAATAAGATTAAATAAAGTTATTTTTTTTTTAACAGGAAAGCCTTCTGATATGTGGGCATTGGGTGTTGTACTCTTTACAATGCTCTATGGACAATTTCCATTTTATGATTCCAGTCCAACTCAACTTTTTAGTAAAATTAAAGCAGCTGATTATACAATTCCTTGGTAAATAAGGTTTATTTTTCTCAATATAAATATTTATACAGCTATAAATATACATTAAATCTTTTCAAAAAATAATTTAGATTTTATAATTTCTCGGGCTCTATCAGATTGAATTGCATGATTTTCTTGTTAAAAATTGAACATTTTTAGTCTCTTGTTAGTTGAATAAAATAAAGAATAAATAAATACCTATATATATATATATATTTTTGATATAATTTGTGTATATAAAATAATGGTTCTGATCATTTGCATTCCAAAGAATGAAATGAATTTAAGATCAGTAATATTTTAGAAATGTTCAATATTTATTTTTATTATGTTTACTAAGTTAATGTATAGAATGCAAATTCGTTTCCAAATAAAAAAAACCGTAAAAAGAAACTATGAAGCCAAATCTCCAATATAATCATTCAACATTTCAAAACTTTTTTCTGATGTTTTACAATTAAAAGTAAAAGTCCTAATTACTATATCAAAGATTGAATTTCTGATATATTTCGATGATTGGAAGAAATATTGGTATTATTAAAAAAAAAAAAAAAAAAAAACGAAAATTCACTATAAGCATTTTGAACACACCTCGTATATGTTTATGATTAAGATGGATTGCCATAGAATTAAATTTAAATTATATTTCAGTTATAAAATATAATCATAATAATTAATAATAATAAATATTTTGACAGTTACTTAATTGGATTAAACTTTAATCTATTTTTACCATTTGATTTTTTTCTTTTAAATCTTGATAAAATAAAATTAATATTATATTAATTTCTTTTCACAGTGACAGTCGGGTTTCAGAAAGCACAATAAATTTAATAAAGAATCTTTTAATTTTGGAGCCTCAAAAACGAATGACAGCTCCTGAAGTGTTGGACAATTTACAAACAATTATAGCAACAACGAAAATTTCTGTTATTCCATCAGAAGAACTTCAAGTTGTTCCTGATATTGATGATTTTAAAAATGAAAAGGCAACCACACGAGTAGAGGATGAAGAAATGACACCGTGTTTTCTTCATCAAATCAATTTTAAAGGAAAATTAGATAACGCATTGAAGCCGTCTAATTCTCAACAACAACAATCTCAACCAGTAATTACACCATCGGTTGTTCCTGAAAATCGTAATTATCCTATTCAAGTGCAACGAATATCTCAAGACGCAAGAGAATTGACCCCAAATGAGCTCGCTCGTTATCAACATCTTATTAATCCAAATCATCATTTACGAATAAATAATAATAATTCAACAGGTGTAGTAAGAGTGACAAATTCACAAACGAGTGTACCACCATCTACAGTGGGTGGTGTCACAGATGCATCTGTACCCACAACACCAAACAACAACAATAACCGCCAACAAACAACACCCATCGCCACCAATAACATTACAAGTCCACCAACAACACCCAATTGGTCCAATACACGTCAACAGCATTTAATGGCTGTACTCTCATCACTTGGACTAACTTCCAATTCTTCAAGTAGGCCAACTGTGCCCTACGCAATTGTTTATCATCCCCCACCATCATCAGCTCCGACCCAAAGACAATCTAGAATGGGTTCATCCGATTCCCGACGACACAATTCCAATACACTCACACAAACTCAAATTCAACGAAATTTTGTACAAAATCTTAATAGAATTATGCGTTCAAGTTATAATAATAACAACAACAATAATGACTCTCTAAATAATAATAGAAGATGATGAAAGATGATTAATCAATCATAAATGAAAAGCACTTTATTATTGAAAATACAAGAAATATATAAATAATTAATGTGTATGATCACAATAGAAAATTTTAAAAAATGCATACGTTTCTATTTGAACTATTTATTACAATAAATACAAATCTATGTTCCAATGAATTTTTAATGTTCATTAAAAATCGTTAAGTTTTTAGTTCCTTTTATTATAATATATATATACACATACATATATATATATATATATTTCTTTTTTCATTTTCTATAAAAAAAAACAAAAAATGTCTATTATTATTTTCTTTTAATTACGAACTACAACATTAAATAAATAAACAAATCATTCTTATCATCAAATATGTATTTCCTACTATATACATAAATAGTTTTCTATTAGATAAAGATTTCATAAAATATTTATCTTTATTATTTAAATATTTTGAAATTTTTTCTTTTGTTTTTAAATGTATTTATTTATACATTTAATATAAAAAAAATTTGAATATAATAATATAATAAAAGTATTGAAAAATAATTGAAGAAATAAAAGTGGCATTTTTTAATTAGGTTAATTTAGATTAAAAGGTATGAATTTATATTAATAATAATAATAATAATAAAATTATTTCCAAATTGTTTTTTTCTTTTTATTTAAACACAAATACATGGCAATTATTATTATAAAACTATTTATAATAAAGAAATTTACTATAAAACTATATTTATCACTATATATATCCATATATATAAATTCTGTAAAATAACCCACACAAAATAAATGATAATATAGGTATATAATTTATTACATATTTTAGTTATAATTTTTTTATTGAGTTATAAAAATTAAAAAAGATTTTATAGAATAATTTAATTTTTGTAATGAAAAAATTTTAAATTGTCTATTTAAATTAAATATTCTATTTATTATTTTCTATTTGTACATGTTTAATTTTAATTTTATTTCTTTAGGAAGCGATCGTGACTGTAAATAATTGTTTTCTTATAAATTCTTCCATTTCATCTGTCATTTATTTAATCTAATAAATCCATAAAATTTAATAAAATATTTACCAAAAATTATATATTATTTTATTTTAATAAACCATATCTATATCTAAATTTTTAAAAACAAGAACAAATAATCGTAAAACATATTTTAGTAGTGTATTTTTATTAATTTTTCAAAAATGATATATCTAATTATTTTAAAAATATTTCAATTTAAAATTTCAAGGATATTAATTATTTGTAAAGAAATCGTAAAAAAAAAGATTGATTATACACTGATTATAGTGCTTGTTCACTGAACAGCAAGCATCCTATTTAATACAGGGTGACTAAATGTATCATTTTTTCACACTTTGCGACCGAACTGTCGTTTTAATAAAAATGTCAAGACAAAACATCCCATTACATTTAACTAAATTTTTGTATCAGTTCTGTTTCTCTAGAATTAGTATGTTTATATGATAATTTTTTGATGATTTTCCTTTTTTTATGAATAAATAATATTTTAAGAGTGGATAATTCGAAGAGGTCTATAACCAGCAGGTTTGATCCTTTTCTGTTGATCATAGTTGGGCACTTACGGTGGTGTTTTGGCTTAAGAAATCGTTTTGAAGCTTCACGTCGTAGTGTAACTATTGCGCTGTCTTGAGACACCGAGAAGGGTAGAAGACCCCTCAAGAATGGCCATTTTTTTAGGTTTTTTCTAATTCGTTTGGCACCTATTTATAGGGACTTTTTAACTTTCATATTTGAAAGAGATGGTGACCACACCACTATTAATTGTTCAACGTTGAGATGTTCAGCAACATCTCATGTGGTTTGGAGAGGATCGACTTTCATTAAGATTGTTAATTGGTCGGCATCCATCTAAACCGGGCCTAATAAAGCCCTCATCATCTTCCATGTTCTTATCACCTCTGCAAAATTCTTGGGCCAGCTTTGTTCATTACTTTCATTAGTAGTTCCCGGGCCGTTATTGCGAAATATCTCGGCAAATTTTTGGCTTAATATCAACTGGAATAAGAAAATTGTTCAAATTTGCCCTCGGTCATATTTCAAATCCTGAAAAATATCTAAAATATTAAAAATAAAAACGAGTAACACAAAAAAGGGCTTTAAAACGTCATATAGAATGACTGGATTTATTGAAAAATTTATTCAAAAATCATACATAAAAGTAATATGAAAAACGACATTATTTTTACATCTACCTAGTAGTTATTTAGAGGGAAGAGTTGCCAATAAAATTGACTTCCCTTCGCCGGAGGGGGTGAAGAGCTACTTCAAAGGGTTAAAATAAGAATTCGAGTAATTTTTGAATTCTTCGGTTAAAAATACAATAAGAGAATTTTGTTATTTTCTTAATTTAATAATTCACAGTCTTGAAGCAAAATTAAATATAAATAATTATCGATACTTCTAAAAAAACAAAATCAAAAATTAGTTTTTTTTACAAGTTTTATTTTTTAATTTGTACTTGTTTACAATATATTAAATACATATATATATTTTTTTTGTTAAATATCATTAAATATTACTATTTTTCATAAAAACATTCCTTTTTTTTTAAATAAAAATTAATATGACTATTTATTTTTATTAAAATGAAATAAAAACTCCTTATGAAATTTTCAATACAATATTATTTTATATATATAAACATATACATGTTACATTTATATAATAGACAATCTTAATAAACTTTCCCCGATAAATGTTTATTAATAATAAAGAGGATTAAAGAGGAAATACTTAATGATTTAATTCTATTGAATGTGTTTAATTTTATTTAAATTTATATTAAAATGAAATGCATGAGAGTGTAGTTATTATTTTATAGTAAAACTTAATCTTACCCATAATATTATATATATAATTTAGTATAAAATCAAAAACTAAAATATTTTGTAGTTTTCTCAGTATTTTATATATATATATATATAATAAAATTTATTTGAATTATATTTAATTTCTCATATAAAAAAGTTGACTATTAGTGGGATTATTGTTAAAAATATAAGAAATCATTTGTTTTTAATTATTTTGATTGTGATAAAAAAACTTTTTGTTACCTTTGATTAAAATCAACTTAATAGGTATAAATAGAATATATATATATATATATATATATATATATATATATATATATGTTCGTTTAGGTTTACGTGAGTTTTTATTATTATGAGAAGTTATTTCCATATTTAGTTGTGAGATTTGAGATTCCAAAATATATATATAAATATAAGAATATATTTTTTAATAATTGTATATTAATTTCAGATTAATTACAAATTAGTATAATTGATTAAAAAAAAAGTTTGAATATACATATTTTCTAAATAAACATTTCAATGAAATTTTTCATTTTACTTAATATTTTTTTAAAATGTCATATTGAAAATAAATGAAACCTTTATATAAAATCAAAATTAAATGTTTTCTTTTAATTTTGAAACTATTTGTAATCTCATAAAAATTTTTGAATAACCAAAGGAGGCACAAATAGTAATATTTTATTTAAATCATTCCTTTTATATTATGAATTAATACTAAATATATAATCTGTACCAATAAAAAAAAAAAGAGGGATTTGGAAATTAAATTTTTATTCAATTATTAAATTTTCAAAGAATTTGATTTTTTTTTTAAAAGAATAAAATTATTTATAGGAAAGTGTATATTTTTTATATGCAAAAATAATTTTAGTATCTATGAAAAACATTGAATACGTTTAATTGACCATAATCAGGCGATTTTATGAGCAATAATATTATATTTAATATTACCAATTAATTTATTAAAAATTTGTGTTCTCTGATATAGCATCAAGAAAACGGTAGTTTTGCCTTTCAAGTAATTTGCTAATAGTTTATAGTGACTTGGTTAATATATTAACAAGTTGAACAAAATTATAGATAACATGGTTATATACTATTACCTAAAACTATAGTAATAATTGATGATGATGATATAGAAATATAATGAATTCTTAGATAATATCTTATTTACAACAAATAAAAAGACACCCCCCCCCCACCAAATTTAAAACATTTACACTTGAATGATGACTAAGGTGACGTAAGATAATTTTATAAATTCAAAAAGGTCTTTAATTTTATTATTAAATAATTCTTGATGGTGTTAATTAGCATAGAGGTGAACCAGTGGTGACTTGTTGAGAAGTTGATCTAATGCTGATGAATGCGGGGTTTTTGTCCAAAATATATCGAATATAAATATAAATATATTCACCTTCGATCCAAACTAGTAATAATTTTGTTTTAAAAAAAATATTAGAACTATATTATATTAGTAGATATTACTTTTTAGATCAAAAGTATAATCTAGAAAAAAATTTCATTTGATTATTGAAAAATGATATTACTGAAAAAGAACTTATTTTTATGCTCGGGTAAAATATTAAATGTTTCCTTTTTTTAGAAAATAGAACAAATAAATTAATTAAAAAAAAATGATAATTTTGAAACCAAATTTATTATTTATTACACCTAGATTTTGATAAATTTTAAGTTTCTTTAACTTTGTACATTAATTATCATTGAATAAACTATAAATTTAAATAAAAAATGGTATCGTATATATATATATATATATATATATTATCTATTTATATATATGTAAGGTGCATTTCTTTTTTCTTTATAATTTAAAAAATTCTATATTAATAAGTTTAATAGAATTTTATTTTATTAAGACCTTTTGAACAAAAAAAAAAAAAAAATTTATATGAAGGTAGAATTTCTTAAATTTCTAATATCTAATAATAAAATTAAATTTTTGTCTTCATGTTTCTTTTTAGGAACATCTATTTTGCCTAAATTTGAAAATGTCGACGTAATTGTATTATAAATTTATATTTCACACTTTATGGATATAGAGAAATTATATATATATATATATATAAAAAAAAAATATTTTTGTTCCATTCTTTTTTTTTATGTAAGGCAAAAAATCAATAAATTTTTTTAAATATCTAAATTATTCATGATTTTTGTTAAAATGTGTAATATATATATATTAATAATTTAATGAGATGCTTTTAAGGTGGTATACATCTCGTATTTTAATAATGTCAGTTGTTTCGTTTATTTGTTTAATCAGAAAATTATTTAATAATGAAATGGAACCTCTATTCAAAATAATAAGATGTTTTTTTAACATTAAACATAAGATTTCTATACTATATACCTAGAGAGAGAGAGAGAGAGAGAATGAGAGAAAGAGAGAGAGAGAGAGAGAAAAAAAAAGAGTAAATATGCCAGAGGGGTAAAATGATGCATAATTATAAAATCAGCATACAAATAATTGAAACACGAAGATAAAAATTTTCCTTTAGTTGAAAGTGCGCCTCGCATTATATTTTTTAATTATATTATTTAATAAAAATTAATACTTTTTTTAAACAATGTATTTATAAATTTATGATGTTGTAGATTGATGAAATATTTCTTCTTATTTAAACCAATTTCGAAAAAAAAATGTCCAAAACCAAATGAAAATGTATTCCTCTCCTCTCTTTGTATTATAGAATGAAAAGAACAAAACCTCTAAAGAGAAGTGTTAAACAAGGAAAAATCAAGAGAGGTCAAAGAATAAGATGAACATATTTCTGTCAATGAAACAGAATAATAGTCAATAGAGAAAGCACTTTCACTGTACCTTGCACTTGTCACTCGATTTGAGTGCAAGCACGCGTTCCAGATGAGTCCATGTGAACACAGGAGCACACCTACCTTTGTGACAATTCAGTTAGCCATTTCCTATAATTGTGATGTATTTGCTACTTTTGCAAGCAAGAGAATTACTACTTGTTAAAGTTAATTTAAAATTTACTCTCTTTTATATATATATTCATATATAAAAATATAAAATTTAGTATTTAGTCATCTCGATTACTTGCACATTTTTTTTTTTAAAAAAATAATAAAACAATGAAATGGAATAAGAGTCGAAAGCCAAGCCACTTTGCAATGGTCCATGGCATTGAAAGATTTCGATTTTGGTTTCGTTATTGCACACCACATCAAGGAGTCCTGTGTTCACAACCACTGGCACTCACACGCACGCGACCCTAGCACTCACTTGTTATTGTTGCTTGTGAACTCTCAGGTTCACTCGCGGCACTTTCTTCGGGAATTGCTGAGCAAATTTCAGTCTGTGAGAGAGGGGCCTGGTTCTCTACGGGAGCTTCAATGGCACTTTTCGGGGCAGTGTCCTGGGACTCGGGAGAGGCGTTACTCCATCGAGAACGTCTCGATCTCTCCACCTTCGTTTCCTTCTCACTTGATTCCTCAGACTTACCCGTCGTTGAAGTTATATTAAGAGCGATATTATTCATTCCACCTGATTTCTCCTCTATTCGCATTCGTTTAGAGGGGGTATGTTGTTGTTGTTGTTGTTGATCCTCGTCCATGGAAGGATGGTGTGGAGGTCCTCCACCACCAACCATACCACGAGGAGGTCCTCCTCGCCAACCAAATCGTCCACCGCCTCGACCACCTCGAGGCCCACCATCTCCTCTTCTCGGTCCGTGAAATCCGCCTTCATCAAATCCACGGGGTGGTTGATCAAATGGTGGCCGGTCATAAAATGCATCTCCTTCGGGTGGCCCGTCAAAACCTCGTGGGCCCCCAAACATATGAGGAGGGCCTTGTCCATCCATCCATATTGCTATATAAAAAGAAAAAAAATTTCAATTCAATCAAAATAGAATTAAAAATTGAAACGTTTTTTCTTTTCAATTTGTTAATAAGAAAATATTTATATTTTATAAAACAACTCTCTTGAGTTATTTATCAAATTAAAGATAATTTAAGTTACCTGGATATATTAAAGTATAGATTTAAATCTATAAAAAAAAATTAGAAATAAGCAAATAACAAAATATTACTATTACAGTTCAATGTTCATTTTAAAATTTATTTATAAATATATATAATTTAATTTAATTAATGTAAATCAACTAGAATTTCTATTTTTTGTTAAGCATATATATATTTGGAGATGGAAAACTACAAAAGTAAATTTAATTAAAAAAAAAAATAAGTTGACCTGTGGCCAGGTCTGAACCGACCGACAGTTTGAAATAAATTAATTTCCAGCTACAAATAATTTTAATATATCTATTAATGTAATAAAAAACAGATAGGCATATAACATAAATATTTTTAATTTTATTTTATTTATAATATATATGTAAGAACAGGCTGTGACGTCATGAATGGCTGGATGACGTCATATAATTTTAAATGAAGAAAAAACTAATAAAGATGATTTTTCTCGAAGATAAAACAAATACAAAGTGAATGATTCGTGATAATATGTAAAAAATCTCCTCATGTGAAAAATTTGGTGTGAAAATAACCCTTTCCTTCCTATCGTCGATCGCTAATACTACCACTTCCGGTTTACGGATTTGCACCAAAAGTTGATAAATTCATCCCACTGATGCATTAAGTAAATATACCAAATTTCATCAAAATCGGTTGAGCCGTTCAGGCTGTACACATCTATACGGACGGACGGACGGACGGACAGACATCATGCTAAAAATACTTTTTTGTTTAGAAAATGCATGTTTCGTGGAGATATGTAAAAATCTCCACATGTGAAATTTGGTGTGAAAACAATACCTCCCTTACTATCGTCGGTCGGTAAAAAACACAATTAGAAAAGGAATATAAGATTATAAGTGAAAATGAAGACGTGTAAAACGTTTATCTACTGACCTGGTCCTCCAGGTCCTGGTCCTGGACCTGGTCGAGGCCCTCGCATGCCCATAGGGCCTGGTGGTCCACGAGGATGAAACATTGGTCCTACAATACAAGCAATTACAATTACATACAACTACAATACCAAAGGAAATACATACGGTTTATTTCTACATTACTCTAGAAATAACAATAATACAAATAGGGACTATTTAAATATATACTCAGACCTGAAAAAACAAAATTGATTGAATAATTTAATTTGAATATGAAAAAAATAATTCATTAATATATGATATATATTATAATTGACTTAAGAAAATGTTATTAAAAAATAATCATGTTTCGAGTCTAAACAAACCAAAATTAATTTTCTCCGCAGTTTTTTTAATCTAATCTAAAATAATTTTGTTATTTTTGTATTAAGTACAAAATTTAATATAATGGTTTAAAAAATTAATAATGAAAATATTAATTCATTAGCATAAATAAATAAAGTTAATGTTATTAGAATAGCTATTTTGTCAAAAAGATTGCTTCGATTTTTCAAATTATTTAATTTTTTCAAATAATTTCTGAATAAATTCTCTCATTACATTCTCATCAATTCATTTCCTAATTTTATAAGATTAAATGAATAGAAATAAGCATAATCGAAAAGTTTTGAAACAATTTTGAGTTGATGAATCTTTACTTTTATTTATTATTTTAAAATTATTAAGTTTTAAAGTTTTAAGACAACAAGTATCTATAGATAAATTAAATAATACATGTTCTTAAAATCCAAATTGTTCCAAATTAAAATAATTAGTTCTAATTTTATAAAATTGCATCAAATTGTATATAAAATTACTACTAAAATAATATTGTCTACTACAATAATAATAAACAATGGATGATTTTAAATATTATTATTTCAAATTAAATTAATTTAAAATTAAATATTAAATATATAAATAAATTTTGTTAATGATTGTTTTGAATATACCTGGTCCATGACCTCGACCCATCATAGGCATAGGACCTCGTGGACCCATCATTGGTCCCCTTGGTCCAAATCCAGGTCCGCCAGGTCCATCTGGACCATGTGGCGGAGGACCAGGAAAGTAATTATCTCTTGGTGGTCCACGATGATCAAAATCATTATGATGACCTCGAGGCCCTCGACGACCTCCCACACCACCAGGATGCATTCCGAACTCTTCAAAATCTTCAGGCGGTCTGCCTTGAGGGGGCATGGGAGGTCCAAAATTGTCAAATTCCGTTGGAAAACCTTGAGGCCCAGCCCCTTGCCGTTCATCATCAGGAGGTGGCATGAACATATCATGTGGATGAAACCCAGGCCCAGCTCCTCCTTCCCTATCAATCATGCCTCCACCATTGCCTCCAGGTGAGCATGTTGGAGGAGGCCCTCTAAAAGGGGGACCACCACCTCGAGGATGTTGATCTGCGCGGAATCCTGGAGGTCCTCCTCCTCTGAAAGAATTTCCCGGGCCATCTGGAGGTCCTTGTCTTTGGTTAAACGGGCCTAAAATAATAACAAAATAAAAGTCAGAATAATAATAATATACTTGTGTAATTTTTATTAAATTGTTATTCTTACCCATGAGACCCTGATTCGTAGGACGTCCTCTTCCCAAAGGAAATCGACGATCGCCTTGTCCTTGAGCACTAACTCCCTGCATATTGGGGTCAATTCCTCCTCGGTCATTGTCTGGATGTCCTGATGGAACTTTTTCTCTATCATTTCCACGTCCTTTATTATCTCCACCTCTGTCGGGTCGATCGCGATCCCTACTACGTTCTCGATCTCGATTATAAGATTTTCTATCGTTATCTTTATTTACTGAAAGGCCATTATGACCATCATTAGCCAAATTACGTAGTCTTTCCAAAAGAGAAGGTTTACCACCACCTGAATCATTATTATTATTATTATTATTATTAGATGTAGTAGTAGTAGTAGTAGTAGTAGTAGTAGTAGTAGTAGTAGTAGCAGTAGTATTGTTATGAGGTCCATTGTTTGGCATATCGGAATTATTGATATTCATCCATGGTTTATCTCTATCTTTATCTCTCTCATTTCTATCATTTCTTCCTCCTCGATCATTCCTGTCTTTATCTCGATCTCGATCTCGTTCTCGATCTCGATCTCCCCATCTATTTCTTTCACGTCTATCCCGCCCCCTATCACGGTCTCTATCTTTGTCACGATCTCTATCTCGATTACGGTCCCGTCCTCTATGATCATCTTTGTCATCTTTTCGAGAATCAGTTTGACTATCATGCCCATAATGCATCCGCGATCCACGCGGTGATGGACGATATCCTGAGCCCCCAGGTCCTCTGCGTATCCCCATCATGTCTTCAGGCATACTAAATAATCACAAATAGACAAATAAATGATTGTGAATTAGATAATATATAAATAGATTATTCAAATACTTACTTATCCGGATGATCCATTAATTTACGTTCATCTAGATCCATCGTTTCAGAATTAATCAGTTGTTGTAAACCTGCATTATGCAAAAACGTTTAAATGCCAAAAATATAGTAAAATAATTAAAAAAATGAAATTATTATCTAAAAAAAAAGTAAAATAAAAATTTACTTTGTAAATGATGGGCTACAGCAAAGGGGTGTCGCATATGTGCATCATCTGATTTGTCAGCCTTTTGTGACGCATTTAATGTTGTCAATGTATTTGTAGTGGAGGTAGCATTTCCTGATTGATCCCCGATATTATTGCTAGTGGATTGCTTATCGGTTGTTGGAGGAGGCACTGATGTTGTTCCAGGTAAAGGAATGGATGAAAGTTGCCCGTGAGGGGGAGGAGGAGGAATTATTCCAGCTAGAAAAATATATATAAATAAATTTTTATTTAGTAAGATTATGAAAATAAAAATATATAACAAATATAGAATATATATATTTACCAAAATTTTTATTCCCAGTACCAAAAGGTGAGTTGACTGGCTGAGGTACACCGCTCATTAAGTTAGAATGTTGTGGATGCATCATTTGACCCCCAGGAGGTAGAAGAAGGCCAGGCGGTGGAGGAACTCCTAGAGGAACAGGCATACCGCCTGGACCAAGAGTCATACCCATTGGTCCCAAAAGACCTCCTAAAGGCGGAACAAATTTTATTTCTAGGTAATTAAAAGAAAAAAAAAAAAAAAAGAATTGAATAAATAAAAATTTAATGAGCAATCAGAATAAAAAACAAATTAAATTAAATTATAAATAAATTATTATAAACTTAAAAAAATTAAGACATTATATTAAATATAAAAAAATAAAGAAAAAAAAATTATATCAATGAAAACATAAAAATTAACAATTTCAAAAACATGAAAAGGTCCGCCTGAATGCTTAAATATTATTATAATATTAGTTATTTTAATATATATTATTAGATTAGATTTTTTATTGCTTACCCCTGTCATAAATAGAATATTTGAACTAAAGTTATATTATATGATTATAGATAAATTAAATTCTATACATTTTATTTAAAATTTAATATTTTACGAAGCTATATATAATTAAAAATAAATTATATTCTTACTAGGAACGTTTAATCCAAAAGGTGAAACCATGCTCATGGGTCCTGGCGGTGGTGGGACACCAGTTGGAAGACCACCTGTAAGTCCAGCAGCCGCGGCGGCAGCTGCAGCCAATCCTAATTGGCCGGCCAATTCTGGACGAATAGGAGGGGGTTGAGACGTATCAACAACTTCTAAAGGGGTTGCAGAAACAGGGGGTGGGGGTGGGGCTGACAAAGATCCATCAGCCGATAAGCCAAGATAAGATGGTTGGTTGGCTGCAGCTACAGCAGCTACAGCAGCGGCGGCAACCACTGCTGCAGTAGGATCAGTACTGGTGGGAACTGAAACTCCTGGAGAGGGCTGAATTCCAGCTGCAGCAGCTGCAGTTGCCGCTAGAGCTGCTTGGGCTTGTTCAAGGCTTACAGCTAAATTCGGTTGATATCCAGCTAAAAATATTCAAATGGAATAATTCAACATTTCCGATCACAAATATAATAATGGAAAATAAATAAAAAAAAAATAATTCAAAAATTTACGTTTTGTCCATTCAGGAAGAGTTTCATCATCTATACTTCCCCCTTCTTCGACGTTATCTAAATCTTCTTGATTTCGCAATTTTGACCACGGTATATATGATACCCCCAAATCGACTTCCCAATAATCTTTCCATTCTTTGCCTTTAACCCCTTTTCCAGGTGCCCAAGCAAGCTGTATAAGGATAATAAAAACATTGTATCAATTAAAGAAATTTTAAAATTTCTATAATAAGAAAATAAAAATATTATTATTATAAGGTAAAAAAAAAAAATTAATAAAACTTACTGTTATAGCTTTTCCTTGAAGCTTATGATTTTTAAGCTTTTGTAAAGCTCTATATGCATCTTGACGACGATTCATGCAAATAAAGGCACATCCTCGAGGTGGAATTAAATCAATCGATACAATATCACCATATTCACCAAATGTATCAGATAATTCTTCTTGATGGACCAATTTAGAGAGATGTCCAACCCAAAGAGTTGTACTACATACTAAAACAAAAAAATAAATATTGAAGTTATCATAATAATATTAATTTTCTATTTGATTCGGTTTATTTTAAGGATAAATAAAATAGAAAATCTCTAATTTAACAATTAAACTAGTGTCAGAGCAGCCAATTTGTTTTATTCAGTTTAATTTCAATTAATTATAAATTTTCTAATTTTATTATATTAGCAAAAATTGTATATCTATCTATCTATGTTTGTAGCATATCTTTCTAATTTTGAAAACGATTCACAAGATTTAATTATGAAATTCACGAAGCCTTCTCTATAAGCCTAACTTTTGAAATAAATAAGTTATAATTGTTTTTTTTTTTTTTTTAATTAAGGTATTTCATAAATATTATCCATATCAAAATATTACATTGATTCAAGGTTGCTCTGGAAAAAATATTTATATGATTATTATTAATATTATTATTTGATTATGTTCTACTCTCTCAGTATTCTCAGTAATTTGGATTAAGCTCGACCGATGTGCGAAGAAACTTTACTCTCACCCACATAGTTGTTTGGAACATTCTAGTGCTAAAATTAAGCACGATGTGGTATATTGGTAGGCAGCTGACAATTAGAGATGACCAAACTCATATTCGAGGGCTCCCTAGACCCTTAGAGTTATGGCTCTGTATCTTTGCCATGGGAGGGGTTTGTGCCCCGGTTATTGGAGTTAATAGAGAAGCCGGCCTCATCACTAAACATGATTCGATCTCAATCTATGTCTTCCGTACAAGACACAGCTCCAACTGACGGTAGGAACCCAATCTAGCAGATAGATAAGAGGCGTCTAAACACAGTGGGGCAACTAAAGGAGTGTTGTAGAATACGATGGTACTCTCTTTGTGGGGTGTTTGGTGATGGCCCTGACACCTGTATGTTCAACATGTCTGGCACATTGCACGATACGACTAATCAAAAACCTCATCTAGCTTACAAATGCTGTCAATTGGTAGTTTGGTACTTTCACACTTCTACGAGGCATCGGGGATATAAATCTTATCTTATCTAATATTATATTAATTAACATGATAACATACCACTTAAATGTTCTTTTTTGATTGGTGGTAAACCTTTTTTACGTCTTTCTCGATCCTTTTCTCTTTCCTTTTCGCGGTCCCTATCTCTTTCACGATCGCGATCCCGAGAACGTGATCTGAAATAATAATAAGATTTTATTCAAGAATTATGAGAATAAATAATAATTTTAATTTAATATTCGGTGGGGTATAATAATAAATAATAAGAGATAACAAAAAATAGAAATAAGCTACCGTATTTAACCATGAATAGAAACATTTTGATTAACAAAAATAACGAATTAACCTTGAATGATACCTTCGTCGGCGTGACCGTGATCTAGATCGACGGTCACCAGACCGACTGCGACTTCTTCGTCGACGGTAATCTCTATCTCGAGAGCGTGATCTACTTCTGCGGCGTCGATAAGATTTACTTTCAGGACTTCTTGATTTGCTACGTTCTAGATTGATCACCTCAATGGAGGCTTCAGGGGGCCTAGGTTTATGTTTTAGGAGTTACAAGGAATTATGAGGAAAGATTAAAAGGATCAGGATGAAATAAAAAGCAAAAGAATCGATTATTACGTATTAATAAGAAAAGATTTCAGAATAAAATCTACGATTTTTTAAAATACAATTAAGACAATAGTTTAAGATGAATGAAAAGAAAAGACTTAATGCAATAGAAAGAAAGGAGCCATAAAAATAAATGATTTGTAAATAAAATGTAATTTAAATGACCTCTAAAAATCTTGTTTTTTAAATAAGAATATAATTGGCAAAAAATTCAATTAAATATATTAAATAATATAGAATAGAACTATAAAATGATTAATTACCTTCCTACAAATTCCACTTCAGAATCATTTTGATCATCGGGTGCTGTATTATTTTCTGTCGATTGTACAGCACCAGAAAAATTGGTATTATCTCCTGTAGCATTAGTAGGGAGAGAATAAGAAGCAGCTGCCGCTGCAGCCGCAGCGGTCGCCGCCGCCGCTGCAGCAGCGGCTTTGTGTTGTTCTAGCTCTAATTGATTTGTTCTTTGAGCACCACTGAGTTCGGGTTTGAGATCACATTCAGCCGCAAATGGAAGATTCTATAAATTAATAATTATTTGAATGAGTAGTATGAAAAATATCAAAAATAATGAATATATTTAAAACAACTTTGATATATTTATATATATATACAATTTTTATACATTTCTTAAAAATACTATACATATATGAAAAAGAAATAAAATGAAAATATATTAATAGAAATATTATCTCTAAAAATAAATTATAATACTATCCTAATGCAATCTCTAGATGAAATATTATTCATAATTGGTTTTTTGTTTAGGAACTAAAATAGGAATGCATAAAATAAATCATTTAAAAAAATCCATTAAAAAATGAAAGAAAATTTTAAATAAATTAAAAAGACCATAAATTTCAACTTAATTGATAAATGAGAGTTATTGACATATTTTTACATATTGATATGTATTTGTCATTAGAGAGACCTATAATTGGGTGATGTTACGCTGCCAAGTTTAAGGTTTCTGATAAGAGGTGGAAGAGAGCTAAAGATAAATTAAAACTTGACTATATATTATATTTAGTCGTTTTTTATTATGTTAATTTACTAACCGAAGTTTATTTATTAAATAATAATTTTTACTTTTTATGGGGTGGGAACGGGGGGGGGGGGGGGAATCAAAAACCAAGATAAGCAATATATATAAATACTAAAATAAGATTAGGTCTTGTGATCAAGAAGTAAATGTAATAACTATTGACGATATATAAGCATCAAGTATTTTCTTTAATATATATATATATGTATATATATATTCTTCAATTATTAATAAAAATAACACAAATTAATTAATTTTCAAAGCTCGTAAAAATACAATTTCTTACTAAAAGCAAATGAAGCTTTGAAGATATTAATAATTTAAAATTAGTAAATAATTATTTTTGAATCAAGGAAACCATTAAATATATATTAAATCTCTGTCAGAAAAATTGCTTACATAAACAAAATAAAACAAAGGTCTATTTTTATAAATAGTAATAAATAAATGGTATATATAATAAAATATTTAAACACATTTTATCTACTCCCACAATATTTTCATTTGTAATTATGAAACTTACAGTATATCAAACGAAAATTAAATAAAAAAAAAAATAAATAAAAATTTTTACCTTTTCGTGCCCTGTATTCTTAAATACTCCTTATATAAAAATTACTACGAAGATCAATGACGAATAAAAATCTTTATTGTTATCTATTAAAAATATGTATATCATGAAGATTTTTTTAAGTTTGTAATTGATATTTAAAAGAGAAAAAATTTGAATATGAATTTCTATCTTATTTATATAGTTTAAATCAATTATTTTGAATAATGAAGATATATCTAAAAGTTGGAAAATATATTTCTATTCTAAATTTAATGGATCTTTGTTAATGCCTTTAAAGTTAAATAAAATTTTTTAAGGGTATTTCATTTACTTTTCATGATGGTTTAGGTAGTCTCATGTAATTACGTAAAATTAATTAATTTTTAGTGCTTTTGTAAAAAGCTTTCTTTTTTTTATTTAAATAATTAAAAAGATTAGTAAAAGCTAATACTAATGAATTATAAGAAAAATAATTTTCAATATTAAACCAAATTATGTAATGGTGCCTTTTCTTTAGTCATGTTTATTATGGTATTATGTCAAATGCGCTCGTTTGATTCTCAAAATATAGGTTTCGCATTTGCCTAAATCTATATGTAAATAAAAGATTTTGCATAAAATTTGGACTTTCATAAAAAATGGATCAGGACTTTATAACTTAGTATTTACAATGATGATATATAAAATTTAGACATTATATTGATTACATTAAAGAAAATAAAAATTATAATTATAATTTAACGATTTATTTTCTTTCACCTTAAAACCACTAAATTAATATCGTTAATATCTTTAAAAATGGAACGCCATATAACATAAATAATCATTACATTTTGTAAATCAGAATCATATTTATATCACATATAATGCATAAAATGAAAAGATTAATACTCCAAAATGAATCCAATTATTTTATTTAATATTTTAAAATTTTAATTATTTATTTGAGCAATATATATAAAAGAATCAACTTATAAAAATGAAAATAATTTAGAATATATAAAGATTGCTTAAAAAAAAAATAATTAAATAGTAATAGATAATCATTCAAATATTTATATCTTCGGCTGAAGTCCATAGACCTTGAAAATCTATTAAACGTTTTATTTTAGACCCAATTATCTACTTTGTTTATTGAAAATTTTTAATATCAAGAAATACTTCTGTTATTATCAAAATATTTAAATCATTCTATTATTTAATCATTTGATCATTGTGGGATAAAATAAAAACAGTTTTCAAATAGTGTTTTTTTAAGATTTCATGTGGTTGACCTATAATATAATATTAAAAAGTGAAAATATAAAATATAACCCAAAATTTGTTTAAATGATTGAAGAAACGATAAATTTATAACTTTTAGAATTATCATTCCAATATACTAAAGAAATTCTAGTCAAATAAATAAAATTGGTAATAATATTGAATTTTTCAATTTGTTAATATGTATATATGTGCCACTCAGAAGCCAAAGCGATTAACTCCAATTTTTAAAATTTCACTAGTAATGAAATGTAATCTGCAACATATGAAGTGAATAATGAACTTGATAATCTTAATATTGCAATGCAATATACATTTTTCTGTAATCAATAAACCTGAATTTTCTACAAGCTGTGAACTTTGGGCTTCATTTTCTCAGTTTCTTTAATGTAGAGTTAATCGCTTTGGCTTCTGAGTGGCACATATAATATAGTGAGTTAATTGAACTGGAACTAATATCAGAATAATTTATCTGTTAAACCGTTCTTAGAGCGTGCATCAAGAGAATAACTTTCAAGAAATAGTAAAAATATCCGCAAGCGAAATGAACTAAATCCTAAGATTGGAAGCAGAAAGATGACAGCTGAACTGAGTTTGCAACGAATTCTCCAAAATTAGCTCAAATTAAAGTCTAGGGTGATCTAAAAAAAGCCAGATTGGAAAGACCAAAAAAGTTGCTTTGCCTCAATATGGTGAGTTGTCAAATTATTTTTTCGGGTGAACAGCTATTTGCAAACGGGAAGTATATTAACCAATAAAATGATCAAGATTATTTGAAAGAGATCTTTCAGAAATTTACACCTTCGGATGGCAACCAAAAAGTAGCGATCTTAATTTTGAATCATCCATATGGCGTGAAACTTTTTTATTTCGCTTCGAGTCCGTGGACATTCCAATAAAAGTCACAAAACTCGGCACAACAATCATGATTGATTAAAAAACAAACAATATTTTCAGCTCAGATTAGTCCTCAAATTTTCAAGATGGGTCATATAACGATAGAGTTACATATATATAGACAAAAAGACTTCAACTTAAAAAGAATAAAAATGTATTGTTAGTTAGAATAAAGTATTTCAAAATATTAAAATTAAGTGAAAAGTAGAATTAAATAAAAATAAAAGACAAATGCTTATAAAATAAAGAAAATAAATTAAAGAAAAGTGAATTCAGTACAGGAACCGTTTGTGCAAGATGTTTATCAAATTCCTCTTCTTGTTGTTTCATCTCTTGTAATTTACGCATTTTTTCTTCTATATCTTGTTTTTGTTGAGACATTTGTTGTTGTAAAGTTTGTAATTGTCGAATTACTTCGGGGTTTGCTAGAATGCTAAAATATATATAATTATTTAAGTTAAATTATAATTATTTTAAAATGTATCTATTAAAATAAGAAAAATCAAAAAACCAAAACCTTTCTAATCCAGTTGTGATTTGAGAAGGCTGCGGTGATGGAGCTGTATTATCTTCATCATCATCAGAGCCATAATCAAAATCTAGTAATTTTTTGTCAAATTTAACCTAAAGAAAATAATAAAAATAAAAATAATAATATTTATTACTCCTATTAAAGTTAAAAATGTTATAAAATCTACAAAGATTTTTATTTAGACAGTAAAAGTATTTTTGTTTATAAAAATTTTAATTATTGGGAATTTTTGAAATTGGTATATAATTAAGGCTGACCAGAAAGAATTATTATATACTTAAAGCTTCAATTAGAGTGGGCGTCAATTATTCGTATTTTTAGTATATGATTATAGTAGTTAAATTAAAATAAAAAAAATATAAAGAGAGTGAAATATTTCCATTTGTAAGTTACTTGTCAGTTAATTTTTTTACTTTTAAGCTTAAAGTAAAAATTTTATTTAAAAAAAAGTTATTTTAAATTTTATGAATTTTTTTTTAATGATCGATCATACTTGATCAGATTCTTGGGCAGCTTTTTCTTGATGTTTTTTGATGAGTATTTGTTGAAGTTGTTGTAATTTCTGAATAATATTTATATCTACGTTTGGACCTATCACTGGTAATTGCCCCTGTTTTCCCAGGAGATTAGATTGGCCTAATTGCATCAATGCATTATTGGCAGCATCAATTTGAGATGGAGCTAATGAAATCCATCCTGGATTTACATTGGAATCGTTAGATTTAGTTGTAGCTAAAATTAGCATTAGAAAGTGAATGAGTAATTATTATAGAATTATATTTTTTTATATTCAATAAGTTAATTAAATGTGATAAAATAAATAATTTTACGTACAAGTATTAATACCACCAATTGTGCCGTTGCTAGATGCGGATATATTAGCTGCTTGTTCTTTGTGGATAGGATGATTGGGATCAGCTAAATCAAAAAGAGGTTGAATCACCTCAGATTGAAAAACAGCATTTTTTTGCCACAGGTTCAATACACGTATTACTTTGCTCTAAAACATAAATACAAGTTAGATCGTAAATATTTTTATATAGAACAAAACAAAAAACATAATTAAAAATATATTATAAACAAACCTTATCTTCTGGAGGACATCTAAAAAGATGTATGAATGTATTTTGAAGATTTTTAGCGAATCTTGGAGCAAAAACATCCTTATCAGTTCCAAATTGATGTCGAGATTGCCTAACTATAGAATCAATTACATATAGCCCGGGAACCTTATATTCTGGTTTACACTAAAAGAAAAAAACATTTTATAATGGTCGTAAGGTGTTTTCAATCAAAATGAAATTTTGATTATAGAAAAATTGAATAATTTTATTCATTTTTTTTTAATATTATATTATGATTTAAGGTAACAAAGAAAATGTAATTCTTGGAAACATAACTATCCCAATTGAAACAATCAATATCAATAACAAAAAGCAAATAAAGAATTAATTACGAGTTTTATCTTATTCTTTTAATATAGATTAATGAATAATGATATATATTTTATTAATTTATAATAAAACAAAATTTTAGTACAATTTTAATAGCAACGTTATATATTAAACATTATTAGATAATAAAGATTTATTTTAAAAGACAAGATTAAAATCCAATTAATAATAAATAAAAGAAAATGTTGACAATTATTTAATGTAAATAATATTTTTGTAGACTTGAAATTTTTTTTTTAAATTATGACAAATGGAATTTTTAATAAAGAATATTTTTTGTTAAATTAGATTTCAAATATAAAATATTTCTATTTATATTATAATATATGAAACATTTTGGTTAATATATGCCCTATATTATGTAAAATAGGTGGAAAAGAGAGTGAGAGAGATAAGGGACTAATTGAAATACTTTGATATATATTTACCTTCTGTATAAATTTTTCAACACTTTGTACTACATGTTTATAAAATTTCAAAGCTTTAATTGCTCCACGAGTAATCGAAGTCATTTTAGCCTTTGATATTGGCGGCTTAACATCATAGAGAGCCGAAAGCTGAAATTGAAGAAATTAACCAATGATGATCACTTTGACAAAGTCACAAATTTACAATTTAATAAAATATGTGAACAAAATATATCTTATTAAACAAACACAAATTAAAATATAAATAAATAATGAGAAATTTCGAAATAAAAGAAATGGTAAATTTGTAGTTGGCAAGTCTTGTTGATAATCATCACTAACCTCGGCATTAAATGCTTTTACTGCATCCATTTTGTAAAAAATTATAATACAATATACGAATACATTTATATGATATACTTATAAGTTCAAATGATAAGTCAAATTAATAAATAAAAAAAAAACATAATTATTTATAATGCGGAATTTCCGACATTCTTCAAAATGGCTTTCGATCATTTGCTTGCGCTTGCTTGATGCCAACCACCATTGAGGTTCAAAAGAAGAAGCTACATTATTTATTGGTAAAAGATTTAGTGACTTTAATGTGGTTTAAATATATAAATTTTCTTGAAAAATGTTTACATTTTTTTCTAAATAATTATTAAATAGTTTGTATATATATATAAATTTGTTCGATTAGGTTTTGATATTTGATATATTTATATCATGATTTATCTCGACTTGATGGTGACTTTTGTGCCATCTAGTTATTGTTCTCAGTATAAAAGTATGAAGCGCACAAGTATAAATTGTAGAAAAGTCAAAAATTATATATCAATTTTATTTATCATAATTTATGAATATTCCAAAAATGTTTAATAAATTTGTATAAATTTTTAAATGAGTAAAATAAATAAAATTTTTTTGGTAATTATACAGGAGACTGGCGAAAGGAGGTAGGTGGTTGAAACTTACTTTGAGGTGTTCCTTGAATGATTCTGTACAATTTTATATGCAACTTTTTTTATGATCTTTTAGTTTAATTAATAAAAATTAATTAATTAATCTGTGTATCCATACTAAAGTTATTTAAAGACTTTTTCGGTTTTTTAAATTCGGTTTATTTTATTTTAGAAAATATAAACTCCGCAAAAGCGTTTAAATATCTCTTTGGTATGAATAAAACTATTTCTAAAATAAAATAAACCGAATTTAAAAAACCGAAAAACTCTTTTAATTAATTAAATTTTATTAATTAAACTAAAAGAGATTATAAAAAAAGTTGCATATAAAGTTGTACAGAATCATTCAAGCAACACCTCAAAGTAAGTTTCAACCACCTACCTCCTTTCGCCAGTCTCCTGTATAATTACCAAATTTTTTAATATAGTCTTAATAAATAATGTGAACGACAGGGTTAATTTTTTTTTTTTAATAAACTCGAAGACAGTATGTGATAAAACTAAAGAAATGATAAACTATCTGCTAAGTTTTAACGTTTAATGGAATGAAAAGATAAAATGTACAAGAATTCTAAAAAAAATTGCTGTTATAGTACATAGACTTTGAACATGCATTTGCAATTTCTTTAATGTGAAATTTAAATTGTATGGTATATATAAAATATATATATGTGTTTATGATTTAGGATAATTTTAAAACTAGTTTTAATAGGGATTAAATTAAATATGAATTGTATTAGGTAACATAATCTTTATTTATAAGAATAAAAAAATTAAACATATGAATTTTAATATTTATTTATTTTTGTGGTGAAGGTATTGGATCAGGTTCTGCTTCCCATGAGACAATCCGATTATTTGGTATTTTATAAAATTCTAGAATTATAAGTTTATTTGTTTCAGGATATGGTTTCATCCAAACACCAGGAACAAACAAACGACGTTGTGGTCCAACATGAGGCCAATAGCGTCCTATATTATGACCATTTATCCAAGCAATTCCCTAAATAAAAATATAAATATTATTAGATAATAATTCCAAAATAAACAATTATAAAAATGAAAAAAATTATATTATCCTAATTCTAGTATATATACTTTATATTTAATTTAAATTAAGATAAAATCATTATTATCTTGTATACTTTTTCATAATAATAATTATAAAAATTGGTTATTCATATTTAATTAAGTAAATGTTCAAAAATTGAATAAAAATAATATTGTTTGATTTTAATATAAATATATTTACTTTTATTTAACTCGTAAAATAATTAATTTGTGTTTAAGTATGCTCTTAAAAGAAATTTCAATAATATATACCTGTAATGTTATTTTTTAAGTTCAATATATTTATGTAGAATCTAAAATAAATTATGATCTATTACGAAATATTAATAAATTAAATTTTAAAGCCTAAATCGCGCATACACTTTTTATGCGCCTCTATTAAATCATGGCATCGGTCTTCTCCTTTTTCAATTATACTGAAAAAATTATATAATAAAATTTAATTTTTTTTTGAAAATAAGATATAATTGCAAAAAATACTACCATGAATCACGAGCTCGTTTGGTTTCAGGGCATGCACAACAAGGTTTTAATGGTTTGGATTGATTGGATGTTGGAGGGATATCAATTTTGGAATTTCCTGCTCCCATTTTCTTATTTTTATTTTTATAAAATATTTATAGGTAATTTTAAAATAAAGAAATAAAATTGACAAGTTATATTAAAGATATCATAGGGAGAAGGGCCAGTAGTGCCAACACAAACCATATACCAACTTAATGCCTATGAAATCAATAAGAATTCATATATACGGAATCTAAAATTCAAAATCCAAATTGCCTTATTTAAAAACCAACATATTTGTTAAATTAAAAAATGTTCATTTTATGAACAAATGAAAAGTGTGAATTTGTTTTAAATAAGATTGTAATTAAGACAAGTACCTTCTAAAAGTTTAAAATTATTTATTTTGAATTTTGACAAAAATATTTTCCCTTTCATTAATTAATCAAATATATCTAAATTCCTTGTCACTTTTATTGAAATTTCTTGAGTGAAGCAACGACATTGTGATACTCTCCAGAGTTCCTCACGTTCTCCTTTATATTATACTCCTTAAAGACCTACCGTATTCCCATTACCACAGACCATACGTCCAGTGGCGGATTAAAGGTCCAGAGCGCCCTAGGCAATCACTTTATCGGCGCCCCTGTATCGGCCATAAATGCCCATCATAATACTATAAATTTTAAAAATTCTGAGCTCGCGCGCCCCTTGTAACTACACGCCCCTAGGCACGTGCCTAGTTTGCCTTACGGATAATCCGCCTCTGCATACGTCTTTGATCTACTAACTTGGCGTTTCCCAAATGGTTTCTCTATAAATATATTTCCTCACAAATTCTAGCAATGTAACCATTTCGCTTTTTTAAGTCCATAAGTTAGGTCATGCATAACGAGATTGTCCCGTAGTTCCCAAGCACACCCTCTGGACGCCAAAATATATCGTTGTTGTTAGGAATAAGGAGCAACATATGGTCGCTCATCCCCCACACCCCATAATAATTTGAGAAAAAAAATCAACACAGCTGAACTATTACATAAAAAAAATATTATAAAATTAATTATTTATTCGATATTTTGTTTTTAATTTGAAATATTTAAAATATTTATTATAATACAAATCTCTATCTCCATCTCCAACTGTCCCTATCCTGAGCTACAGTCATCCAACACCTATTTCCTCTCATCTCTCTTATGTCTCTTACACTCTTTACTACATTGTCTGCCTATCGCGTCCTTGGCTTCTAGATATTTTCCTATGGATCTCCCCACAAATCAACTTTTCATCAGTCCTTCTTCTCTCATTCTTGCCACGTGTCATGCCCATCTCAACCTTCTCGATTTTATTACCCTAACCATGGCTGGAAATGCATGAAGGACAAATAATATATACGTATAAATATATAGTACCGGGACCCCGAGCCTCGGCTCGGTACTTAAGTTAAAAAAAATGATTCATTATTATTGGGTTTGGCTGGTAATATTAATACCTGGGATACCGAGCTGTCGCTCGAAAAAATGTTTAGACATTATTATAGACATTTTCATTCTGTAAATTAAATAATTTTATTTCATTTAAATAAATATCTATTTTTAAATAATTTTTCTCTCTACATTATTTATCTAATTCTGACAATATATTAAGATCACACCGGGACCCCGAGCCTCGGCTAGGTAATTAAGTTAAAAAAAAATAATTCATTATTATATTGGGTTTGGCTGGTAATATTAATACTTGGGACACCGAGCTGATATACAATTCTTTAATTATTTATTACAATTATTAAATGTTGCATCATTGCATGGAACTTGGGGTCCTCAATAATACATAAATATGTATTATTAGATATGTTTCTAAGTGCATGAATATTTTTTTTTTATTGGAAGAATGATAAATATATATCGTAATTTATAATTATAAAATATTATTAAAATATATATTTTTAATTTTATTTCGAAATTAAATAAAAAATTTTAAAATATTTTAAATATAAAAAAAATATCTTTTAAAAAAAGGCGGGAGTCAAATTTCAATATGAGTGTCATTTGTCCATATATAAATTAAAAGATAAGATAAGTTAATTAAAATATATATATAAACAAAAGCAAAATTAAATAATAAAAATTTATAAAATTTTGAATTAATATTAAATTATTAGTTAATGACTAATAAGTAATTAATAAAATAAAAAAAATAAAATTTATTACAATATTACAATTATTAAATGTTGCATCATTTTAATTAATAAAATAAAATAAAAGAAATTAAATTTAATCAAAGAACAATGAATAAATAAATATAAAATAATAGATAAAAAAAAAAAAAAATTTTTTTCCGCCGGTTTCGATCCTGCTAAGTTGACTATTCAAAACAGTGCCTTTACCCAATAGACTAATATATTTAGATGATCAAAATGACATTTTTAATCTCTTTGCAAGAATTATATGTTTTTTTTGTTTTTGTTTTTGTTTTTTTTGAGAGTGATTAATAAATATATATATATATTTTATTAAAAATAAATATTTTTAATTTTATTTTGAAATTAAATAATGAATTTTAAAATATTTTAAATATATAAAAAAATGTTAATACAATTCATTTAAAAAAAAGCGGGAATCAACCAACCGTATTTTTTTGTTAATAATTAATTAATTAAGATTAATAAATATATATATATATATATATTATTAAAAATAAATATTTTTAATTTTATTTCGAAATTTATTTTATTTTAAAATATTTTAAATATAAAAAAAATATTAATTGAAGTAAAATTGATGACGTCACACCCATATATAATTTTCAATTAAGAAATTAATAATGAAGCTGTAAGTTTCAAGAGATGTGATCAATAAAACTCAATTTTTCTTTATAAATACTATATCTAGTGTAAATTTGAAAAAAATCGTTAGAGCGGTTTTTGAGAACCAATGGTTATATATATATACAAATATATATACAATTTTAGCTAGCATAATAAGATAAGATATATACTAGCTGCTCCGAGCGCCTTCGGCGCTCTCCACACCTAGACGGGGGCTCCGCCCCCTGTACCCCCCCCCGAGTGTCCCTATTCTGAGCTATAACCATCTAACTCCTACCCTGTCCTATCTCTCTCACGTTCCTTCCTACATTGTCCACCCTGTTCACAATTGGTCTTCCAAACGAACGTTTTCCAATCGAACTCCCACCAATATATTTTTCCTCTCCCATGCTAGCCATGTGCCCTGCCGATCCCAGCCTTCTCTATTTTATGACCTATATCTAGAGATGCATAGAGGTAATGCAATTCCTTGTTATGCAGTCTCCGCCATTCCCCGGTGTTCTCATCTTTCTTTGGCCCATAAATGCTGGGAAGAATCCTATTCTCAAATACTCTGAATCTACTCTCATCTCCCAGGGTTATAGACCCAGCCTCCCACCCATATAATACAATTAATAATTTAATAATTTTGATCCCCTTTGATAATAATTTCCCGATTGCAACCTCGATTTAAATTCTTTGCAAATATTATTCTCTCTGATACTAATTATTTTGTCTTATCAAATTAATTATTTTCAAACCCCATCAGTTTTCCTGCCTCGATTAATTTTTTTATGCCTCTTTAAATGTTATTAATTTATTTAAAAATAAGTTGACCTGTGGCCAGGTCCGAACCGACCGACGGTTTGAAATAAATTAATTTCCAGCTACAGAAACAATTTCAAATAATTTTAATATATTTATTAATGTAATAAAAAACAGATAGGCATATAACATAAATATTTTTCATTTTATTTTATTTATAATATATATGTAAGACCAGGGTGTGACGTCATGAATGGCTGGATGACGTCATATAATTTTAAATCAAGAAAAAACTAATAAATATGATTTTCCCGAGGATAAAACCAATACAAAGTGTATGATTCGTGGAGATATGTAAAAATCTCCACATGTGAAATTTGGTGTGAAAACAATACCTCCCTTACTATCGTCGGTCGGTAAAAAAACAAAGTAAACAAAATAAAAATAAAATATAAAGAAATTAGCATAACACTAAACTACTATAAAAATAATATTAAAAAATATATATTAAAATCTTACGTGAAAATCCAATTATGAGATCAAATTTTACTCACATAATCTTAAAAATTAATAGTATTAAATTATAGCCGTAATGTGAATGTTTTCAAAGTTTAAAAGGCCAATAAGATCAATTGAGATATTGTTAATATCAATATATATATAAAAAGATTTTTATCTGCACATTGCTCAGAATTTAAATTTTTTTGCGTATATTCGCGTTTCATGTCCTCTAGAATCCAAAAGTGACTTTATAATTTTTCATTTCTGTTCATAGACTATAAATTTTATTAATATCTAATCAATAACTGCAGAAATTAATTTTTAAAAATTTGATAAAAACATGTCATAATAATAATAATAATATCGGTGTACCAAATTTCGAAGTCCTAGCTTGATTAGTTTCTGAGTAAATTTGCTCACAAACAAACATTACATACATACACACACACAGACATAATTCGAAAAATGGTATTTTCCGACTCAGGGAGGTCTAAAACGTCAAGATCTATCGAAATCTCGAAGTCGAAATTTTTGACGATTCCAATACTTCCCTTATACGAAGTATGCGGGAAAGTAAAAAAATAAATAAATAATAAATAGTTGTAGATGTGTGTGTGTTTTTTTACAATTCCACATTTATATTATTTCATTGGTCATTTTTGAATTTTTCTTGTTTTGAGCCATACACATTAATAAATATTCATTATAATTACATTGAAGCTAATCTCCGAAACTATTAAACAAAATTTTATCCTAAATGTATTTTTCATAATACTCTAAATTTTAAATTAATTTAGTAAATATATATAAAATTTTATTAAAAATTTGATATGTAAATACTTAATGTAAAAGATAGGATTGAAAATGATAAATTTAATGAAACTAATTTTACTCATACTTACTTTATTCCAATCATGAAGATCCATAAAACTATCCCTTGGTGGTAACTCGGTTGAATCCAATTGAAAATCTGCTTTAAAAAATCCTGGGGTCGAGAATATTACATCCGGTTTTTGAATTGGTAAAGATTCAATCCATGATATATTATTTAGTGGAAAACCTATCATTGTCCAATCAGTTAGAATTTCATTATCAAGTAAAATCGGTGATAATAATCCCTAATGTAGATATAAAAAGAAATGATTATAAAAATGAAAAAAATGAAAAAAAAAACTATAAAAAGAACCTTAGAATCAGTAAAAACTTCATGATTTATTCGTCCCATATCTTCCACAAGTAAACCAAATGTATTTACTCCAGTCACATTAACTGCAGTCATATTCACTGCCGTTAATCTATCAAGAAGTGATAATTGCATTTCCTAAAAAAATATATATAAGTTGTAATATATAAGGAGAATAGGGAAATGTCATTAAAATGCTATAAATAAACATTTAAACAAATATTGACATTCTCACATTCACTCCCATTTTAGGACAAATTCCTAAAATCTGGACAATGTAATTGAAATAGGATCGTTTGATGAATGGGACGTATTGTCAAGCATTCGACCTTTTTTAATGCTCATAAATGACCTTTTTAATACTCATAAATTAATTGAGTATTGGAAGAAAATGCCACCCGGAGAATCGCATTGCCCTGAACTCTATATTATTAAAGATCAACATATAAATGGTTGACCCTTTAACATTTGCATTTACTAACCAATATAAAGTTTAATATATCAATAATATTAAAATAAATTAACTTTATTTTATAGTTAATTTCTAAGTTATAATTTGTCATGTTAACTATTATAATTGTATTAATTTCTTTCATCATTAAATATTAATTTTATTATAATTTAATATTTTATTTTTAATCTGAATAAATTCAAATTTACCTCTTCCCTTATCAACCATTCCCGCGTTAGATTCACCCTACTATTTTCTATTAATAATAAATAGAGTGCTAGCAATTAAATTAAAGATCAATTTTATTAATTTTAAACCCATTTTTTTTAATAACTTAACCCATACTAAGCCTCCCAATATACGACAATATTACAATATATATAAATATTTTTTAGGCGGATAACATAATAATAATAATAATAATAATAATAAATGGTAGCATACTTTTTGTAGTAATTCGTCCACTACTTTCTGGATTTTTCTTTTTTTACCAACTTCATCCTCCTCCTCCCCCCAACCCTCTGCTCTTTAGTAATCTAAAAGTTTAAAATTTTAAAATGGGTTCTTTTTTATACCAAAATATTTACCATCTTTGATATATGAAACAATATGATAATTTTCTGTCATTTGTTTTGTTTTATTTATATTAATTAATTTCTTATTGCATTAGGCTGAAATGAAAATCACCTTAAAATTATTTTTTATCAATATTTAATGTTTTAATAGTTTGGAAAAGATGACTTAAGAATAAGGGACAAACAAAGAACTTAAAATTTCCAATTTGTTGAAATAAGTTCTATGGATTTATTTTATATATCAATATTTGTTCAAAGTTAATTTTTATCAGATGATAAACATTATTAGTTCAATTAAAGTATCTAATATAAGTTATTTAGTTAAATTAAAATTAAACCTAAGTTCTTTAAAATATCACTTGCTATGCTATGCTCAGCAGCACCTCTCCATTTGATATTTTGGTCATTTTGATACCATTTGGGAAATTCTGAGAATGGAAGTGATAGAAAGAGAAGTTCTTTATCATATTCTTTCTATTTTAGGAACTAAAATATGAGATATTTCCCTTAAAACGGCCCATACCCCTTCAGATTAACTGAGTAGATTTATCTGTATAAAAAATTGTGCAATAAACTGAACGAAATGTGTATGGATGAATCTCACGCGTTGAGCTTCTATTGGTTTTAATTCTTCTATTCGTTTATCATACGTACATGCCTTTTTGATTCTTTTAAAATATTCTGAAAATTGTGTATCACAAAACTCAGGAAGCTGATTCTATAAATTAGATAAGCAAATATTTTTGTTTGTTGTGAATTTATGACAAAAGCTGAGATGGAACTAACAGAACTGAACATTAAACTGAGTGACTTGTGCAGTTTACCGGAGTAAACAGGATCCAATACCTCAGACCTGAAAACTCAGTGAAGTAAGCACAAAACTGTACAGTTCACACAGTTTTTTTTTACTCTTTTATCTTGAATTTAAAGGCCAATTTTCCAAACTTATAAATCAAAAATTGGATGTTACTTTTTCGATATACCCTAATAATATGTAGGTACATATATCTCAATAGAAAAATTAAAATTAAAATTTAATGCATACTTACATTGTCCAATATTACATACGCTCTATCACGGACATTCAGAGAAGATAAAACACTAATATCATTAACATTTTTATATTTTTCTGATATTTTTGTTTCATATAAAACCAATCCATGTTGAATTCCAAGTGACTCGAAAGATAAAACATTACTATTCGTTTTTGGTTCATTACCAAGTTGTTGTCTTGATTCTGGGTCGAGTAATGAAACAACAGGATGCATGAGAAGAGGGCCTCGTCGTGCTTTTAAAGTATTTTCAGGTGCTGGTCCACTTGGTACAGGTAAATACTATTTACAAAACAAAAATAATTAAATAAAAAATCATTATAATACATTATATTTATATTATATATAAATGAAATTATTATATTAAAATAAGAGTTACACATACATATTTGTATTTAATTTTTTATTAACATTTAAATTTAAATAAATTAATTCAATTTAATTTAAAAAGATTGAAAAAAAAATGAATTACTTGAGAAATGATTTCACGAATCGCGTAATATTTTTCTGTAAGATCACCAGCCTCAGTTAATGGTGCATCATAATCATAGGAAGTGATATCAGGAAGATAATTTCCAATGCCTCCTGTGTTTGCACCTAAAAAATATACATATCATGATATATAGGGGAGACTCTGGTCAAGGAGAGAAGGGAAATCTATAGCCTGCATTTCCGAGCTAAAATAATTTCGTCATTTGGACATTACGATGTACATTTCCATAAGTTCAAATGGTCGAGATTCTCTAAAAACTCTAAAAAACTGAATTTTTGCCCCTTTTATGTTAGTTTTTATAGTTAGAACGTATTCGATAATTAAAAAAGTATTATTTATTTAATTTCTACATCCATTGTGTTGGCAACTATAGGGAATTTTATCGTTGTGCATGGACTTTATATTTTTTTGTTTTTATTTTGTTAACGTTGTCAAAGAATATAACTGATATGTTTTTCTTATTTATTCAACTTCTACCTTTAATTTGGTAAAAAAAAAACAAAAAATTATATCGATTTGTGCTTTAATCTTATTTTTATCCCAATTAAAAATGGGAGAACATACTAGAATGTTATAAAAAAGTCATGAATAATTAGTAAATAAAATTAAAAAAAAAGGCATTCATGATATTGAAATTTATAAAATTTTCAATTGTAATTAATTAGAAATTGTGTGCTTACTATGTAGATTGTTCTATTTATTCTATGTAGAATATATTATATTTATAAAAATACACATAAATATATAAGTATAATAAATATGAATAAGATATCTACCTGAAGTAAAACCAAAATTTGTGCCACCGTGAAACATATAAAAATTAACATTAGCATTTAAATCGAGTTGTTCTTTGAGAGTTTTGATAACTTTACTTGAATTAACCCAAGCAAGTTTTGATTCTGACCAATGAGTCAACCAGCCTGGATAGTATTCTGAATTAACAAATGGGCCTGCCGGTTCCACTTCACGTTGATGATTAAATGCATTAACAACATTAGTTCCTGAAATATAGTATATTTATGATATTTTTTATAGTAATCTAAAATTAGTTATAAAAATAGTGTTATTTTCAGATATTAGTATATTAGAGAATTGAAATTATGGTTAATTAATATTAATAAAAAAATTATTATGTATTATATGTATCATGTAGCGTGCGATCTATCAATTAGTTATGAATTAGTTTAGTTAATTAGTTCATTTGATGCCACTAGTGAACCCGCTCCTCACTTTTTCCCCCACACTTATAATAATTAATGTATATAAAAATATAATAGGGTGACCATATATTGTCTAGTGATACAAACGAGACAGTGTTATAATAAATCATAAGTTGAAATTTAGACAAAAAAAAAAATTACAACAAATAGGCTCTTCAAATATTATGTATTCATAAAAAAGTAAAATGATAAAAAAAAATGTTCTTAGAAAAACATTATATAGGTACTACAAAATACTAAAAACGATCCAAAAATTTAGTTAAATGTAGAGGATTGTTACATTATCATAAAATTTCTCACACACCATAACATAATTTTAGTTTGTTAAAAACGGTACAAAATTGAGACTTGAAATTATTAAAACAAGTTTGTCGAAAAATATGAAAAAGAACGCTACTGTCCCTTTTAAATCGCAAGTAATGTCACCCTAAACTAAAATAGAATAATAAAACAAATATTATAATTTAAAAAAAAAAATATTTCTTTTAATACCTGGTCCAAAATCGACTGTGGAATAAACACCTTCGATTTTTGTACACGCGTTATGTCCTACACCGGCACCATCAGTAGAATAAAGAAGTGCCGCATTGTCATTAACATATTTTTTAATTTCATCCCGTAACCATTCTACATATTCCGCTTGACAACCTCTCCAACTAGTATATTCATTCTCCACTTGAATCATAATAATTGGACCGCCATTTCCGTAAAGATATGGCTTCAATTGAGGCATCAATTTAGAAAACCATCTCGAAACATATTTAAGATGATCTTAAAAAAAATAATACCACGAAGTTAGTTTAGTTTTGTTCACAGTACATTGTATTTATTTTATTTCAATCAGTAGATATATTAAAACTTTTTTGTTTCCTTCTTATTAACTTTTACTATCTCGCCAGAGATGCGTACTAGAAAATTTTCAATGTCGAGATTTTGATGTTTTTATACGTTTAGAAGGTCCCTAAGTCATTTTCACTAAACTTGAGAAAAATGTCTGTCTCTGTGTGTGTGTGTGTGTGTGTGTGTGTGTATGTAGACAAGATTACGCAAAAACGTTTTGAGCTAGAATAATGAAATTTGGTACACGGGCATTATTCCAAATTTGCAGTTTTCTATAACTTTTGAGAAATGTAGCTCAACTGGAAGAGGGTTATTACCTACCACGTTTTCATTTTTTTTCACCTCTAAATTGACCGTAAAAATAAGTAATATATGTTTGATGATTTTTCACATGATTAAAAATTGTATAAAACTGCTATATATAGAATCGCTGAAAGTACCGGAATTAATTTTTTAAATTTTGACTTAAAAATGAAGGTTTTATTTACTTTGAAAAAAAGAAATCAAAACAATGTTGATATTATTTGATTGCCTTCTTATTTCAATAAAGTGAAAATTATGTTAAAAACCTTTAATCTTATGATCAGACAGAATAAAATTTTAACTAATTTTCAAATATAGAAAACAGCTTGATTATCCAATTCAAATTTGCGAGACACTCCAGATTTTTTTGATGTTTGATAGTTTTTCACATGATTAAAAATTGTATAAAACTGCTATATATAGAATTTGAAAGCTTGATTGAATCACTAAAAGTACCGGAATTAATTTTCTAACGCGCCAGCACGTGACGTGGTGCCATCAACAAAAAGCCAAACACGCGCTGATTTAATAAATATTATTTATTAATTTTCATTAATATTTTAATTTAAATATAATTTATGTGTTAATTAATCGAATTAAAATTGCGAGATAGTCGAGTTGGGATACTCCAGATATTCTTAATTTATATTCTATATAATATTATTTATTATTATACTTCTTATGATTTTTTAAAGCTACTATAATATAATATTCACTTATACTATAGTTTAAACTTTTTAAAACAATGAGAAACTTAAAATTTTAAAAATTGGAAGTCATTAAAAATTAATTTCTATGTTTTTTGATTATATATTTTGCTAAAATTTATAGCCAATGCTCAATAAGTTGTAATATAATTCCTTAGTCAATTTACAATATTCCAGGTAGACAGATAGAATTTTATTATCATTATCTAATCAAAAAATTCAGAAATTAATTTTTAAAAAATTTATTCAAAGTTCCTCATCTCAGAGAATCTCTCCACATACTGAGTAACTAACTCTCTTTTTAAATTTTACAAGCCTGAAAACATTAGAATATATTTATCAAATGATTAAAAACAATAATTATAAATTATTTTACATTTACTTACTTGGATCATTTGTACGCAATTTCAATCCTGGATGTAGAGTCCAAAGCCATGGTGGGTAACCGCCCTAAAAAAAAAAAAAAAAAAAAAATTAATATATATATATATATATATATATCATAAAAGTTATTAAAATAGTAAACAAAATTTAAAAAAAACAAAAAACAAAAAAATGATACAAACTAGATCACGTTCTGCGCAAATAAATGGTCCTGGTCGGAGGAGAACTAAAAGTCCAAGTTCTTTAGCAAGATCAAGAAAATGAAAGAGATCTGCATCACCATTAAAATTATATACTTCCGGTATTGGTTCATGAAGGGACCATTCGACATATCTGTTTCATATAAAAGATTAAGTATAAATGATTAAATGATATTGTATTGCGGTAACATTCGTATTAATAATAGATACACCAAAAAAAAAAAAAAAAAAATCGGTTAACCCAAATTTTAATAATTAATTTAATTTACAAATGATTAACTAAAATAATGATAATAATTGGAAAAATAAAAAAAATACTTACGTACTAACAGCATTAAGGCCAGCCCATTGAAGGGCCTGTAATAATCTACGCCAACTTTGACGAGGCGATCGAAAATAATGTATTGAGCCGGAAACATATCGAAAAGGTTTACCATCTTTTAAAAATGTATTAGCCTCATAGTCGATTGTAAAATTTTGATTTTGATTTTGATTTTGGCCAAATATACCCTGAAAAACAATAATGATACAAAGTTGAAAGATTTATATTAACGTTAGTATTTAATAAAATAACAGAGAATTAGTGAAGAGTGAAGTGGCCTCATGTTTTAACAAAAGCATCTATTATTGGGTGAGTGCAAAAGTTTGTGAGAGATTAGGCAATCAATCAATAATATATTCTCCATCGTTTTCTATAATCTTTTCCCAACGTTCTGGAAGCATACGGATGCCTATGATCGTAAAAACTGGGCGGTTTAGTTTCGAAGAACGAAGAGACGCCGTTTTTTAAGTCCTCCAAAAAGTTGCAATGACCGGAACAAGTGATAATCAAGTGATGGTGCGATATCAGGAGATATATTACGGTGGATACGTTAAGACATCCCATTTCAGTCACTTCAGTTTGCACCTCGTCTTTTTCGAATCAAAATTCGGAAGCTACTTAATAAAAAGTATCGCCTCCCATCAAGAAAATCAAGGTAATGGTTGATAGGACACATCATTAATCAGACTTGATAGGCGTTGTCATTGCGAAGGATGTACAAAAGTTAGAGGATTTAATATTTATTTTGTATTCATTTTTTTTTTTATTAACATTTATCATTTATTGAATACTTTTTATTATAATGAAATTTAATGGAAATCTTAAGTGAGAGAGAGAGAGAGAGATTTGTGAGATATATTTTATTTATAAAACAAAAATAACATTTTTAACTCATTTAAGTCTCTCCACAACCAGACAAAGATTTAAATAAATTAAAATATTTATTTTTTTAATTTAAACTGATTGTGAGTTATAGTAATTGATATATAGAAATATTTAATGTTCTTCGCGAGATTAGATTTGTTCTAATGTTGTCTGATTTGTGGCTTGAATCTGCAATTTGATATTCTCATAAGAGATTAGAAAAAAACTTGTAAATTTTCTCCTCGCTCAGTTCATCTAAATTTCTTAATTTGGGTAGAACACTTTCCGTTTTTTTTTTTTTTTTTTTTAATTTAAAATAAAGGGAGAGAGAACGGTTCTAATTATATTCGAATAGTGTAAGTATATATATTATTAATTTATCAAAAGATACTTATATTTATTTTAAATATTTACAAATAAAACCCTTATTATAATTAGAAATTAAAAAAAAAAACAAATCAAACAAACAAAGATAATATAGTATAATTTAGTTATTTTAATTGACGTTTTAAAAATATTTTTAACTTAAAAAAATAATTTCTTTTTTTTTTATTGAACATAGATAAAATTGATGAAAAATGAGAACTTTTAGGATGAATTAAATAATTGAAATGATATTTGAATATTAGAAATTAAAATAAAAGTTTATATATTATAATCCTTATTTGTATAGGAAATGCCAATTTTATATATTCATTGCCATGTAGGAAATTAATCGACTTGTTTATTATTGTACATCCACTCTAATGGAATAAAATAGGACACACAAAAATTGGTCAGAAGATAATAAATAAATAAGTTGATTTTTTATAATTATTATATTTTATTTACAATAGCAATTTTTGTTTATTTTTTAAGTCTTTATCTATAATAGAAAATTTCCACAGATTTTTAGTATATGCTCTTCATTTTCTTTTCTTTTTTTAAATGAAATAATCTTTAAGTATCTGATCTGATAAACATTATAAATCGTTTTTCCAAGATAAAGATTTCTTTTATTAGAAACTAATTTTAAAATTTTCATTATAATTGATTATTATAATTATTATATAAGTATCATTTTTTTTATTAGAGACCTTGACAGATTAAATTCAAATATTTTTTAAAAATAATCATAATAATAACATGTTGATTGATTAAAATCTAAAAATTAAGATATTTAAGATAAATAAATACATAATACGTATTATTTTTTTCTTGATATAATAAAAAATTAGCTGGAGTGTCTCCACTCGACTATCTGGCAATTTGAATAGGATTAAATAACATAATATATTATATTTAAAATAAATTTAATTAATTATAAATTATAAATAATAAATATTAAACCAGCGCATGTTTGGCTTTTTGTTGATGGCATCACGTCACGTGTTGGCGCGTGAGATTTGCAGTGTTAAAAAATTAATTCTGGTAATTTCAGCGAATCAATCAAGCTGAAATTCTATATATAGCAGTTTTATACAATTATTAATCATGTGAAAAATTATCAAAAATATATCTTTATTTTTACGGTCACTTTAGAGGAAAAAAAATCAAAACGTTGTAGGTAATGACCCTCTTCCGGCTGAGCTACATTTCTCAAAAGTTGATAGAAAACTATGAATTTTGAATAATGCTCATGTACCAAATTTCATCATTCTAGCTCAAACCGTTTTTGCGTAATCTTGGTTACACACATACACACACACAGACATTTTTCTCAACCTTAATGAAAATGATTCAGGAACCTTCAAAACGTATAAAAACATCAAAATCTCAACATCGAAAATTTTCGTGATCGCAATACTATCTCTTACGAGATAGTAAAAAGAGATAATATAGTTAAATATTGATTAATTGAAATCTAAATAAGTTTTATTTAATAATCAAGATTAAAGAAATTAAATTTAAGAAACACCTAAAAAATTTTAGACATGCACAGTATATATATATATACCTACCTATTATATACATACAGTGACGTAACTAGGGGGGAGCAGGGGGGACACATGTCCCCGGCGCCAAATTTAGGGGGCGCAAAATTAGAGAAGCCAATTTGGAACAAAAGAAGAATTAATATTTAAAGTTAAACTGTATTTTGTGTAAGTCAATAAATATTATTTATACGCGCTTATTAAAATCTGTTAAACCTGTTTCGTTATTCTTCATTAATATTCTTTAAAAAAAATTAAATTATATATATATATACGAAAGGGGGCGCTGATTTCTCAGTTGTCCCCAGGCGCAAGAACCTCACGGTACGCCACTGTATACATACATATACCTGTTAAATTTTTTAACAAAAGTAAAAATTAAAGAAATAAATAATAATTTTAGAGTTAGAAATGTCACATTTGTTATAAATATATATGATTTTGATATACTGAATTGATACAAACAATTAAATTATATAAACTGAAAAATAAGGAAAAGAATATTAAAAAATTGCCCGAAAAGGGACTCGAACTCTGGCCTCTCTGATTAAAATCCTACCGACTGTATTAGCTAGTCCTTGAAATTACTTAAAATATTTTAGATAATTTGATTTTATTTAAAAATTATGATTCATATTATTTATTTAAATAAATTTAAATACTTAATAAGAATTTGTGTGCAGAAAATAGTCATTGATCAACTTTTCAATCTATATATAGAATAACGATTTAATAATTAATTTAATAATTTAATAACAATAATATTTAGATAAATTTATAAATAAGTATATAGAAGAGATATAAACTAAAAGAAAGATATACATATATATAAAGGGATTTTTATTAATACACCACATATTTGTATAATCTATTTATTTAGTAAAATAAATGTACAACGTTTCAACTGCTTATTTTGCAGTCGTTATCAAGTACCTCCGACACAAGCAGACTGACTCACAATGATCGTCATCGGCTTATATATATATATATATATATATAATTTACGAATTTTTAAGTAAGTTGAATCGTATTTGAAATTTTTCTGTTGACATATATAATAACTCATGAATTTAGAGATTTTTGTAAAAACTTTATATTATTAATTAAAAAAAATGTTTTTTTTCTAGAAATAAATAATGTGCATGTAAAAACGAATAAAAAAATGGATACTGATTTCATTTTATCATTTTAATGAGAATTAATATCTTTATATATAGGGAAGACCAGGGAGACTATGGACACATTTTCTTTTTCAATTTTTTTCTAAGCCATTTAACCACTAGAAAATTTCTCAAGATGTCATTAGGTCTAGCCTGTAAATTAATGTTCATTCGAGATTTTTTAAAAGACTTGGAAAACCTGTTTGTCGCCGCTGACGTCCATTTATAAACCGAGCGGGAAAATGTCCAATGTCTCCCCTGGACACGGGGAGATTCTGATAATTGGAGATATTTTAGCAATACACATTTTAAAGAAACTTTAGATTTGTAGATCTCATAGATAACACTAGTTTGAACTTAAGATGGCCAGTGTTTTGTTTCGTCGGTAAGTATGCAGACAATCAGTTCTCTTCGATCTTCTATGTGGAGGAGTTCCAACCCAAATCCGGAGTAAAATTTTTTACTTCTTCAGGTTTCGTCTTTCAGCAATTCTGAAGAACATTTCTTTCGTTGGTTACTAAGTCCACCACTAATTTTGTGAAAAGAGGAGCCACCTTCTTTCAAAGGGTTGGGTTTGTATGGGCAATTTTTTTTAAAAATGACTATTTGGAGAAAGTACGTAATTATATTTTTTATGTGTCATGAGGAATTCATAAGAAACAAATTTCCAATAGAGTATTTATTGCTAATGACTTGTTTGTGACTTCTTCTTTCTCCAAAAGGGTTAACCAATTTTACCTGTTCTCCGGAGCATGTGCCGTTACACAAAAATTTACACAAAAATAAAACTAAATTATCCATATAAATATGTAATAGTTGAAAGTACAAAATTAAGAATGCACTAAAGAAACAAAACGACAATGGGAAACTTTTGACAAGCGTCAAGGGTCTCTCACCAGGCGCCGTTTATCTATAAAAAAAATAATCTCAATGCTGAAAAATTGTTAAATACTAGTTTAAACACCAATCGTGTACCGTAACTAGATACAAAAAATAAATATATATTATGTAAATAAAATATATATAATATATATATATATGTATAATAATAAGTAAATAATAATAATAATATTATATATATATATATACTTAATTAAATATTATATTATAGAAATCAATATGCAAAATGTTTATATTACAAATTTTAATTGTAACATATAAAAATTTTAATTTGATTGTTTGTATTTTATTTTTATTTTTTTGGTCATATGCATTGTTGATAATAATGAAAAATCAAACAAATACAAACAAATTAGAAATAGAAATAAAAATATTTTCTTATTATTATTGAGAAGAACAGTTTAAAATTAAGTAAGTATATACCTGAATAAGCAGAAAGAAAAACAACAAAGAGGATTGAACAAGATTCATCTTAGTTTAAAGAGAGAACGAAAGGCTTAAGAAGCGATGCTAATGCGGGGTATGCTTTTGTCTGTGGATGGATGTTGTTTCCCGAGAATACGCTGAGGGGAATGAGAAGCGGCGTGAAGGGAACAAGGGTAGGGGGTAGGGTCATGGTCACCAAATGTAGCACTGCCCTCTCTTGGATAAATTGCATACTATTTTTTACACTCCCTCCTTTACCCCACCCAATCATCATCATCATCATCATCGGATTAAGTAGGCTATTATGGTATTGACCTTTAGATATTTTTGATACTTTTAGTATTTTCGTCTTTTTTAATTTATTTGAAAAAAAAAAAATAATTGCTATTTTTACAAAAATTTGCTTAATCTCATATAATCTGAAAGAATTGATAAACCAGAATCATAAGATTTTTTTTAAATGATAGGGCCACAGCCCATTCGTATAGGGCATTAAGAGAGAAAAATATTATAGATGATAAAACCAATAGGGGGAAGAGGGAGTGAAGGTTGAAGAACAATATTAGGGGATTAATCAATTGAGATAAATCCATGTGTGTTTAGTTGAATAATATCGATTGTATTATTTAACATTTTTAATTTAAATTTTGTATTGATATGAATTGAATGGTTATCCTAAAAAAATAGCATGGAATGGAATTACAGTTGGATTACATGTGGCGGAAAATGAATAAATAATTACTTCACAATTTGTGAGAGGAACCAATAGGGAAACAATTGTGTATATCCAAAATCTCACCAATCATTACTTTCGGGTTGATTTTGGACATTTTCTCGCTCGGTCGAAAAGTAGACTTGGGCGAGAAACGGGGTTAAAGGGGTATACAAAACACCTACTGAAAAAATGGTAACTAGTAGCTTGTACCGTAACTAGATGTAAAAAATAAATACAATTTTTTTAATTATTGCTTACGTTCTAACCTTAAAAAATAGCAGAAATGGAGCAAAAATCGAGTTTTTTGGAATTTTCTTCGAAAGTTTTTAAAAGAGGATCTCGGCCATTTTCGTTAATTGAAATGTTCATCGTCATGTCCACATGGAAAAATTATTTTATCTCGAAAATGTAAAGTGGGGACGGGAAAATAGAGCTGTACATTTTTCAGGGGGGTCCAGATAAATTATTATTTAACTATTTGACAAATTTTTCATCTTTTAAAAAGGTTAATATCCGCAACTCATTATATTATTATAGTCTATTCTAATAGTGCCGATCAATAGAAAAGTAGAAAGTGGGGAACCAATAGGAGAACAATAAAGTCAAAAGATCAATGATAATAGTGGACAATATGTACTTAAAAAAATAGATTTTTGATAAAGAAAAATTAATTATATTAAAAAATAATAAAAAAAAAAAAAAAATTGGAAAATACTTTTTAGGTGACCCTTTATTTATTGTGTGTCGATTTTTTTCAATGTTTATTTGCAAATCTTTTTTTTTTTTTTTTGATGGTTTACCAGCGGGTATTGACTGATGAAGAAATTTTACTCCTCTATGAAGGTGATCCAGAGTTTGAAGAAAGTCTTACAGAAATTGAGGATTTATTGTGTGGAATTCTTCAGAATAAGAAGAAGAGTAAGAAAAAAAAGGGCGAGAAGAAGAAAAGTTTTATTTTTATCGAAAGGGAAGAATCTACATACTTTGGAGTGACTTTTGTAAAACTAGAGGTTGGGTTTCAGCAGCAAATATCATAAAATGTAAACCAGGATACACAGCATTTATATATTGTCTAGGGCCTCAAATCAAAGATAGTTTCAAGTTATTGATAACAGATATCATCATGAATCAAATTTTTGAAATGAGTAATTAGGAAGCAAGTTGTATCTATGGAAAATATTATTCTTATAAAAATAGTCTATTTAAGAGGCATATATATTAGATTACTTATTTTAACCGATGTTAATAATTCAAAAGGTAATTTCTTGAAAGTTTATGTAGACAAAAAAAATTAAAATTCATTATCTTGGATGTATCTGCTTCTAATGTTTTTGTTTATGAAGCAAGATTTACGTATATTAGAATTCGTAGAGATTGTATAAAAGATTTTTTTAGAATAATTAGGAAAACAACTAATAGAATATTGGCATAGAAAGGCAACGTCTAGAAAAAAGTTGCAAAAAAATTATTGAAGAAAGTAAAGGCAAGTACAGACAACAATTAACAGCATCTTTAATTTCTTCAAAAAAAAAAGGTTCGCTATGATTTATGCAATCGATCAAAAGATAATAAGTTTTCAATAATATATTTTAAATGTACCATTTTTACTATCTCGTCAGAGATACTAGTATTGCGATCACGAAAATTTTCGATGTCGAGATTTTGATGTTTTTATACGTTTTGAAGGTTCCTGCGTTATTTTCACTAAGTTTGAGAAAAATGTCTGTGTGTGTGTGTGTATGTAGACAAGATTACGCAAAAACGTTTTGAACTAGAATAATGAAATTTCTCTAAATCTCTAAATTAACCGTAAAACTAAAGATATATGTTTGATAATTTTTCCCATGATTATGTTAATTAATCCAATTCAAATTGCGAGATAGTCGAGTGGAGACACTCCAGCTTATTTATATTTATAAAATGATTAGAATTATATATTTTTATAAAGTATTATATTATTGATTATGTATCCAAATAAACAGGTTGTACTTAGAGAGTGCTGAGTTGTTTTTAATTATTCAACCTGCATCCCTCCAGATATATTCTGTTGACAAGTGAAATATTTGATAAAATATTAATGAGTTTTATTAATAAAAAAAAAAAATCTTCTGTCTATAACTAGGAAGGAGTCATTGGATTTAACAACAGACAAAATCCAAAGTATGATTAACATCCACTACATAGAAGTGCTAAAGAAATTCGAGGGCAGAGATACTTAACATATTTGGTAGGAAGTTGGATCAAGAATATCGAAGACCAAGTGCAAATCAATGAATTGGACTTTATTAATCAACATTCGTCGCATAATGATTGATTTCGTTGATATTTGTTTTTATCATGTATTTATACAAATAGAGTCAGACGTAAGATCCAACTATAAACTATTCTAAGTCATTCAGCACAAAGCAGTGCATCAGCTATAATCTAGAATTGTTCAAGGGAAATTTTTATTTTTCCATATTTATTCCATTTCCATGCTCTATAAGCTTCAACTTAGGCAATGGAATACTCAACTTGACGGGCTATCCATTCCATTCCATTACTAAAAGGCGTTATTATCTTTTTCCCATCAGACAATAATTAGTTACTTTATATTATGAGTATTATTATGATTATTTATAATATAACGTAGTGATAGTTTCACCTCCGCAGAGATTTTTTATTATCTCCTCCAGAATGGTTATCTATTCACCTAATTTTAATGTCTGGGACACAATAGAGAAAGAAGAGTTCGAATTGACAATATTTAAATTTATTTGGAAAAGAATGTAAAAAAAAAAACAATTAATAAACAACAACAAAATGTAAAATAACGACAATAATTATTTAACCACTTAACGTACGTGCTCGTGTCATACGAGCGCCTCTTACTGGCTTCATTGTACCCGCACGTATATGTCACGAGCGACGCTTAAATATATTTTCTAAATTTGTTAAGCTCGATTTACGCAGTTATTTCTTATACTGTTCATAGATAATTATTCTATTACAGGGGTGGCCAACTTCTTTATATATAGGATCGACTATTTTTCTTGAATATGTTTCGCGATCACCAAAGAAAATTTTGTTCAAAAGCTTAGTCCAAAAAACTGTTGAGCTTTTTTTATTTAGAGGTAAATTGAAATAAGTTGACCTGTGGCCAGGTCCGAACCGACCGACTGTTTGAAATAAATTAATTTCCAGCTACAGAGACAATTTCAAATAATTTTAATATATCTATTAATGTAATAAAAAACAGATATGGATACATAAATAATAAATATAAACATTTTTAATTTTATTTTATTTATAATATATATGCAAGACCAGGCTGTGACGTCATGAATGGCTGGATGACGTCATATAATTTTAAATCAAGAAAAAACTAATAAATATGATTTTTCTCGAGGATAAAACCAATACAAAGTGCATGATTCGTGGTGATATATAAAAAAATCTCCTTTGGTGTGAAAATAACCCTTTCCTTCCTATCGTCGATCGCTAATACTACCACTTCCGGTTTCCGGAATTGCACCAAAAGTTGATCAATTCATCCCACTGATGCATTAAGTAAATATACCAAATTTCATCAAAATCGGTTGAGCCGTTCAGGCTGTACACATCTATACGGACTGACGGACGGACAGACATCATGCTAAAAATACTTTTTTCTGTTTAGAAAATGCATGATTCGTGGAGATATGTAAAAATCTCCAAATGTGAAATTTGGTGTGAAAACAATACCTCCCTTACTATCGTCGGTCGGTAAAAATTTAAGGGCTATGATCGACCAAAAAACGCTTCGCGATCGACGTGTTGGCCGTACCTGTTCTATTACACGTTAAATGGCTCTAAATCCATACTTTCAACGAAATATATTTTTTTCTATTATCTTCTATTAAATTATCTAACGGATATAGTAGCGTATATAACGCGTGTACGAATATTAGCTTTAAAAAAATCATAAGTATAATAATAAATAATATTATATAGAATATAAATTAAAAATATCTGGATTATCTCCACGCGACTATCTCGCAAATCTGATTGAATTGGATTAATTAACATAAGATATATTATATTTAAATTAAATTAAATTAATTATAAATTATAAATAATAAATAATAAATATTAAACCAGCGCATGTTTGACTCTTTGTTGATGGCACCACTTCACGTGCTGGCGCGTGATTTGATGTGTTAAAAAATTAATTCTGGAACTTTCAGCGATTCAATATCAAGCTGAAATTCTATACCAATAGCAGTTTTATACAATTTTTAATCATGTGAAAAATTATCAAACATACCGTATTTCTTTATTTTTACGGTCACTTTAAGAGGAAAAATCAAAACGACCCTCTTCCGGTTGAGCTACATTTCTCAATTGTTGATAGAAAACTACGAATTTTGAATAATGCCCGTATACCAAATTTCATTATTCTAGCTCAAATCGTTTTTGAATAATCTTGTCTGCACACACACACACACACACATACATATAAATATATATATATATATATTTTTTTTTCTCGTTCTTAGTGAAAATGACTCAGGGACCTTCAAAATGTATAAAAACATCAAAATCTTGACATTGATATAAGATAGGATCGCAATACTAATATCTCTGGCGAGATAGTAAAAATGTGCGAGACTCCTTACACTAAAGCAGAGGTGGCCAACCCAAATGATCTTGCGGGTCACTTTGGAAATGCATCATAACTTCGCGGGCCGCATATAAAATTATACATACCCATATTAGATTTAGACACATTGCAGATATTATTTGGTGTGACAAATTGAAAAATAATGAATTTTTATCATGTTTTCTATTAATTTTACATATAAACATTTATAATATAATAATAATGATAAAAGTGTGATGAATCTCGCGGACCGCGGGTTGGCCACCCCTGCTCTAAGATATATGTATACAAAATTTGAAATTCCGTGTTTACGTTCTATATATTAATTTTATAGATAAATTATTTTCCATTCAATAGTTAAAGCCGTTTGTAATCGCTATATTCATTTCGACTTACCTGGTATTAATAATTTATTACTTGGTGGTAAAAAAATTAAGGTGCTACCATGAAAAATATTGAAAAAATAGCTTGACACATGACAACCATAAGGTTGACGATATTTGGTAAGGATTTTAAACAATACCTCCCTTACTATCGTCGGTCGGTAAAAATTATTGTTTTGATTTAGAGAGAGAGAGTACTTTTCAAGATCAAAAACAACAAATGTAAATGCATTTCTAATTTTAATTTTTTTATTTAATTCTTTTACAGTGAAATGGACGAATATTAAATTGTTTTTTTTTCTTATTTATTTGATTATTAATACTATAATACATTTTGTGTTTATTTCCAATTAACAAGCACTTTATAATTTGAAAAATTTATTTTTTGACAAAAGCCAAAAAATAAAAATTAAAAACATTCTTAAGAAAAAAAAAATCTTTGATAAGATATTTATTTAGGAAACTATAATAAGATAGATACTATAGTATATTCATTTTTTAAAATTAATATTTTACTAAATTTAAGCTTTTGGTTTTGTGTCCTTTCTCTCGTAATTGACTTAGATAAAAGAAATAAAATTATTTCATTTATGCATGAGAAGAAAACATGGACATTTTTATTTTTAATTATTAATACAAAGCAAAATAAATTTTCAATAATAATAATAAAAATAATTTTATTCCAATGAAATAAATCAAGACTAATATATATATATATATATATATATATAGAATTAATACTTTAATAAATTTTTAATATATAAAATTCTATTTTAAATATTATATATATATATTTATACTTGTGTGCATTTGCGTTTTTGTAATTAATATTTAAAAACTAATGCATTTATAATATTTAATTCACTATAATTTTTATATCTTTAAAAGATTGTGTTACTCTAGCATTTTGAAAATAGTGCATTAATTTTATAATGAATAATTTAATACTTCTTTTAATTGAATAGTGTAATTGAAAAACAAAATAATAATAATAATATAATGGAGATTGATATTTTTTCATTATAATATAAAAGAAAAATGAAACAAAATGAATATAATAAGAGAAAAATAATGAAATAAAAGAAATTTAATCCCCGTTTGTGACCCCTAGAACTATTAATATAAACTTGAATACCACATCCCTACAAAACATTACTAACATAATACAAAGATCTTTAGAAAGAAAAGAAAAAAAATTAATTAATAATATTTTGATATATATATATTACTAATATTTTTTAGTTTTCTAAATTTGAGTAAAAAATTACACAAGATAAAGTAGAAATGAAAATTAAATAAAAACACTAACATATATATATATATATATATATTATATAAATCTTATAACTAGTAATTACTAATATATATATATATATATATATATATATGGGAATTAGAAAATGCGCCTCCCCTTCTCGAAATAATGAAAATTACACGAGCCAGATTAGTACCAGCAAAGTGACGTCAGTGAACACTGGCAATGGTATTTCTGTAACCAGTTCACACCAACTTAAATTATTGAACCAAAAAAATTCCCCATATATATATATATATATATATTAATTATCTCTCCTAAACATATCTGACTTAGGACGTTACAAGTTTCCTTAGAATTTAAGAGCACTTTTTTTTTGCAAAATAATCAACTCATTTATTCGCCATTTGTAATTATAAATAATAGTGGATTTTAGATTTTAATTCAATTAAAATAACAGAAAATTCAGATACAATTTTAAATAAAGAAAAATAAAACAAACGAGGGTTTATTTTAAATTCCGAACATATATTAGAAAGCCCGTATAAAAAAACGAGCATAAAAAATAAAAAAAAATATATAAATATAAAAAGATATGTATAGAAAAAAAATCAAAATATTAACAGATCTAAAATATTAATCTCAAAAAATACCAATTTTTTTAAAAAATATACCTTCCAAGTTAATTTTATTTTTTTTTTTGTAAAAAGATATTAAAATTTTGAAAATGATATATTTCTATGTTAATATCTTTTTAAATAAGAATAAAGAGTATTTTTCATAAATATATTCTATAAAACAGATTTACAAAAAATTAATAGAATATATTTAATGATATTTATCATATCAAATAGAAAAAATTGCTTTTATTTATTTTGATATGTCAAATTGAAAAATAAAAAATTAATTATATGTATGTTTAAAAGAAGATGAATTTTATGAAACACAAACAATATTTTAATAATTTCTTTTGGATTGTTAAGTAGATGTAAAAAAAATATATTGTGTGAAGTTTATACATATTTAGGTTTGTTTATAAATATATATATATATTGCTAATAAAGGTGAAAAAATAGAACACTAAATTGACTTATGTTCGATATTAAAAAAAAAAACAAACATTTTTTGTTAATCTATTTTATATAAATATATTTACATATACTTATATATATGATAATGACTTCAAAATTTTATATCATCATCAATGAACACCCTGTTATCTGTATTATATTCATTTGATATTAAGGAATTTGTTTGTCTAGAAATTGTGAACGTTTAAAATAAACTTCTATTATTAAGCATATATTTAAATAAATATATAAAAGCAAAAACAAACAAACCTATATATATATAAACTGAGATAAAAAAAAAATTAATGAAATACATTAAATAATAACAAATTTTAAATATATCGTTTTTTACCATATTTAGTTGAATCATTTTAGAATCTATATAATTATTATTAAATTAAATTGGCCTAGGTGTATCATTAAAAGATATCCTAGACAAAAAAATTAATTCAAACAAAAATAAATATTTGATATTATTCAATTAATATTTATCTAAAAATATTAATTCATAATCACAGCACTTTTATTTATATAATATTGTAAATTTTAAATTTAACATTTCCTCTAATTTATATTGATATTTTAATTAGTAAATAAAAATATTCCTATCTCTTTGTTTTATTATGAGATTCATTATAAAGGTGAAATCATATTTTTGATAACAAACAAAAAAACAAACAAACAAACTAATTATAATAATATTTTGAAATGTTTACATTAAACAAAATACTGTTGCTTATGAGATGATAAGTTTCCATTATACATCAATAACAAACTATTCAAAGAATCAATATATCCATTTTTATAAATATATATAATATAATAAAAATAGGTAAAATATGGCGAAAAGATCAACTTTGGTTAAGACTGTTGTTGTTATTAATGTTGATTATTTCTTCTATTTATTTCTTTTAAAGAGTATGATAATTGCGTTCACTCCTAGCTTTGACGAATTTCCAAGCGACAAAACTTATTGCCATAATTCCAAGACAAAGTACGATACCACCTAAAAACAGAAAACAGAAAATTTCATATTAAATTCTAATATATAAGAATAACATTTTCTATAATAATAAAAGCAAGTGTAATGTGTCTGTTTGTCTGTCTGACCGAGCTCTCCAGGCAAATCTATCGCACGCAGGGACATGGAATTTTTTACACGGAAGCACAAAGGGGCTGGCCACCAGACCTCGAAGCCCGATTTTCGATTTTTTAATTAGAAAAATTTTAAAAAAATTATAAAGAATATTAATTAAAAATAGTTTAGTTACCATACTAGATCATAGAGGCGCTGGTGGCGATAATTTGGCGGTAATTTAAATTCTGAGCAATGTGCAGATAAAAATCTTTTTATATATCTATTGATATTTACAATATCTCAATTGATCTTATTGGCCTTTTAAACTTTGAAAACATTCACATTACGGCTATAATTTAATACTATTAATTTTTAAGATTATGTGAGTAAATTATTTTAATTAAGAAAATTTGATCTCATAATTGGATTTTCACGTAAGATTTTAATATATAATATATTTTTTAATATTATTTTTATAGTAGTTTAGTGTTATGCTAATTTTATATTTTATTTTTATTTTGTTTACTCTGATTTTTTTTTTAAATAAATTAATAACATTTAAAGTAGCATAAAAAAATTAATCGAGGCAGGAAAATTGATGGGGTTTGAAATTAATAGTGATAAGACAAAATAATTAGTATCAGAGAGAATAATATTTGCAAAGAATTTAAATCGAGGTTGCAATCTGGAAATTATTATCAAAGGGGATCAAAATTATTAAATTATTAATTGTATTATATGGGTGGGAGGCATGGTCTATAACCCTGGGAGATGAGAGTAGATTCAGAGTATTTGAGAATAGGATTCTTCCCAGCATTTATGGGCCAAAGAAAGATGAGGACACCGGGGAATGGCGGAGACTGCATAACAAGGAATTGCATGACCTCTATGCATCTCTAGATATAGTTAGGGTTATAAAAGCGAGAAGGCTGGGATCGTCAGGGCACATGGCTAGAATGGGAGAGGAAAATTGGTGTGGAGTTCGATTGGAAAACGTCCGTTTGGAAGACCAATTGTGAACAGGGCGGACAATGTAGGAAGGAACGTGAGAGAGATGAGACAGGGTAGGAGTTAGATGGTTATAGCTCAGAATAGGGACACTCGGGGGGGGGTACAGGGGGCGGAGCCCCCGTCTAGGTGTGGAGAGCGCCGAAGGCGCTCGAAGCAGCTAGTTTTTTATAAAATAACGTTTTTCTCATGGACTAAAAAGAATAAAATAATTTTTCTATAATGCCTGAGAAAGTTTATGGATGAATTGTTTCATATTTAACGAAAAACGATGGGCGCAGATTTCAATTTGTCAAAAGAACGAACAGACAGAGAGACAGACGCCAAGTGACGTTGAGAAAAACGTTATATAATTATAAAATACTATAAATTAACATTTATAATAAACATTGACCTCCTCACGCCAACACCCTCAATAAATTACATGACAAGTTTCTTAAAACTTTAATAGAACTAAAGACCAAAAAAGCCGAAAAGATAAAAGAAAATATTTTCAATTGAAGAATAGGAAATCCTTTTTTTTTTAATTACATGACATGTGATGTCCGAATATTTGCTAGAGTCAACACATGTGTACCAGATGGGGGTGAGTTATTGGAAAGGAGGAGATGAAGAATTTTCCTTATGGATATAAGGACAAATTTTAATTAGTCTTCGGAATAGATAGGAGAGTGACAAATCATCAATAAGTGTATTCCAGTCCACGAGCAGACATCACGGCCGACTTCCACCCCCACCGATGTCTCATTGAAATCTAAAGAACCAAGTGAAGACTCGTGTCTCTATTTGCTATTATTAACTATTCATATTGACAATAACATCTTAGTGGTCGACCATAATTAAATTAAAATTGCTTATTAAATACAAAATGTGATATAATTTCTAAGATTAAATAAATAACTTTATTTTATAATTAATTACATCTTTTAATTTCATGATGCCAAATATAATTATATTAAATTCTTTTATTATTAAATATTAATTTTATCTTAATTTAATATAAGTATATTTTATTTTTATTCTGAATGAATTCAACTTTTCCTTTTTAAACGCCTGTATTTTATATTACAATATACATTAGTATATTATTTCCAACCTTTTAGGTTTTATATTTTTAAGATTTTTTTTTTTTAATGATAATTTTAATATTTTATTTTATCTATTCCTCTTAAATATATATATTTACTTCAATTGCAATGCATGGTTATATTAGTGAAGGTATTTCAATTTAACTTCATTATGCTCATTACGTAATTACAATCGTTTTTATTCATTTTTAATCATAATAGAAAAATTAATCATTTCAATCAAATTAAAACTGAATCCTTGAAAAAATGGAATGTATTGGCTATTTTATTTTATCAGAAATAATTCAGAAATTTTTTAAAAACAAAAAACAAGATTTAAATATTTAATTTACATATATTGGTGGGGAGACCGATTGGAAAGACTAAGGACACGGTGGGAGGAAAATGTAGGAAGAGACGTGAGAGAGAAATGGGAGAAAATAGGAATTGAATGAGTGCAGTTCAGGGGGAGAGGATAAGGATACTTGAAGAAATGTGGTTGCTGCTCCTAGAAGTTACGAGTTCTGAAGAGCCACAGAGATAGGTAGTTAAAGATAAATTAAATTTTTTTAAATTTTTGAAAAAGAATATATATGTAGAGATTTGGGAAGGGGTTGGATCGTTGTCTAGGGGTATATTATCTTGATAGAGTAACAACACTTCTTGATTCTCTCATCATAATAGCCAAGCAATCGAACAATCAAGAATCTAACTAGCATCCAAAACATAGAGTGTCCCCTGTGGGGGTTCCCGTTCCAATTTATATATTAATCCCGCCCCCTACTAAAGGATCGGTTGCGGGAGGAGAAGGGGGTGGGACACTTACTCCTGGCCGCCACCAACGCCTGATCAGGGGTTCGGGCATCCCGTGGTAAAATTCCTCTGCTACCCTCGGTTACATTTTACAACCAGGGTCAAGGAAGTGGAGTGAGGAGGTTGAAACACCCTTGTCGCCAACATCCCTTGACCTCAATTTCAACTCCCATATATATTATAATTATTATATAATATTTTGATAATTAGCCTATTTTGATTTTTACATTTAAATATATTTATAATTTCACATTAGTTTTATCAATTGTTATTTAATTATAGGAAAGGAAAGCTATTTTTAAATTTTATTTGCTAGCTGTTATACCAAAATACCAAAATGGTAGTAATTAATTTTTAATGTATGAATATATAATTTAAATTATAAAAATAGTATATATAAAATATTAGTAATCATTTTTAAAAATAAATAAATAAATGATTGTTTATTAATTAATTGAAAATTTATTTATGTATTATTCCTTACAGTAAGAGAACGTATATATAATTAAAAATATCAATAAATTTTTTTTGTTTTTTTTATTATATTGTGTTATTACTCTTGCTGAGGCCAACTACTTTCTTTAAATCATTCAATTGACCGGATGCTTAAATTCTATTTTATATTGCATATAAAATTAAGAATTTGCATTTATATTTTTATAATTTTGTTGTCTAAATAAGATAATTATACTGACATGGAATCATTTGAAATTTGATATAATGCAGTAAATGATAAAAAAAAAAATATTTAAGTTAGTTTTAGTAAAAAGTATGCAATTTATTAACATACATACACACATTAAAATTGTTTAAAAAAAATCTTTTTTGAAATTAATTTTCAAATAATACTTATTAAGTAAATATAAAATCCTCCAGGAGGTCATATCAGTTCTAATTTACGTACAAAAGCGGGCATTTTCATCACTTTATAATCAAATTAAGGCTCTATGTAAATTTGCGATATTTTTTGACTTTTTAAATATTTTTCAATTAAATTTTCAATGTTTTATATTCAAATAAGTCTATTCATTTATAATAGTTTTTTCTCTACAATATCATAGGTAAAACTAATAAAAAACATTCAAAATAATTTCAGTCATATAGGCCCGCAAAATTTTTCTCAAGACATAATATTTTGTTCAAAGTGTCAAAATGATAAATCAACCACCATGTGGAATCTTAAAAATAGCTACAGCTTATCATAATTTAATCCAATTTTGAAGATTTGGTTTATCATAAAGGTTGTGTAATTTCTTAAAAAAACAATCTGGAGTGTCTCCACTCGACTATCTCGTAAATTGGAATTGGGTTAATTAACATATATTATATTTCAAACCTTTACTTTAATTTTTAAGTCAAAATTTAAAAATTTTAAAATTAATTCACGTGTTTAGCTCTTTGTTGATGTCACCATGTCAGTGCTGGCGCGTGATTAGCAGTCAACGTGTTAAAAAATTAAAAAAAAATTAATTCCGGTCCTTTCATCGATTCAATCAAGCTGAAATTCTATATATAGCAGGTTTATACAATTTTTAATCATTTGAAAAATTATCAAACAAATAAATATCTTTATTTTTACGGTCAGTTAAGAGGAAAATTAGCTGGAGTGTCTCCACTCGACTATCTCGCAATTTGAATTGGATTAAATAACATAATATATTATATTTAAACTAAATTTAATTAATTAAAAATTATAAATTAAAATTAATAAATAATATTTATTAAACCAGCGCATGTTTGGCTCTTGGTTGATGGCATCAGGTCACGTGTTGGCGCGTGATTGCCAGTCAACTTGTTAAAAAATTAATTGTGGTACTTCAATCAAGATGAAATTCTATATATAGCAGTTTTATATAATTTTTAATCATGTGAAAAAAATCAAAACGTGGTAGGTAATGACCCTCTTCCGGTTGAGCTACATTTCTCAATTGTTGATAGAAAACTACGAATTTAGAATAATTCCCATGTACCAAATTTCATGATTGTAGCTCAAACCGTTTTTGCGTAATCTTGTCTATATACATTCTGGCGAGATAGTAAAAATGATTTTTTGATTTATATGAAATATTTCAGTGGCCCTTAAGTAATCCATCTGTTTGTTGTAAATGATATTTTTCAAAATCTAATCAAAAATATTATTACCCAATAATGCTTGAGAGTATTATAGAATAGATTTTTTTTAGGAAATTAGAAATCTTTCAAAGATTTATGAGGGTAGAATTTCCGATTGGTAATACTTCATGAGTATTGTCTCCACATAATTTTTATTAATCAACATTCGTCGCATAATGATTGATTTCGTTGATATTTGTTTTTATTATGTATTTATACAAATAGAGTCAGACGTAAGATCCAACTATAAACTATTCTAAGTCATTCAGCACAAAGCAGTGCATCAGCTATAATCTAGAATTGTTCAAGGGAAATTTTTATTTTTCCATATTTATTCCATTTCCATGCTCTATAAGCTTCAACTTAGGCAATGGAATACTCAACTTGACGGGCTATCCATTCCATTCCATTACTAAAAGGCGTTATTATCTTTTTCCCATCAGACAATAATTAGTTACTTTATATTATGAGTATTATTATGATTATTTATAATATAACGTAGTGATAGTTTCACCTCCGCAGAGATTTTTTATTATCTCCTCCAGAATGGTTATCTATTCACCTAATTTTAATGTCTGGGACACAATAGAGAAAGAAGAGTTCGAATTGACAATATTTAAATTTATTTTTTTTTTTTTTTTTTTTTTTTTTTTTTTTTGCTTGGCCGAGGGTGGGGGTCGGCTCATGCGCCAACTCTTACCTCCTCGATTATAGACACCGAACCGATCCCTCCACATCCTCTACAATATTTTGGGGGCGCTGTCTGGATCAAAATATCACTATTATGAATATCTATCTGTCTATATCTGTTTATTTTTATCTTGCCAATTCAACTATATCTATGCAAATGTAAATATTTATTTAAATAAAATTAAATAATTCAAACAAGAAACAAAAGAAAAATGTTCTGTTGTTCTTGCTTCATCTATCTTCCCTTAATAGCACATAAAATGCCAATTGTTTAGTTAAATCGGTAATGATCAAAATGAAATTAGAACATGATTAGAGATCGATGAACATTATTTAACCCAAAGAAGAAGTCTTCATCTGTTGCTCATTGGAAAATTTATCCTTAGACACCGCACCGATCCTTCCACACAACAAGGCTATTTCTTTCACACGTAATTTTTTATTTATGTACAAATTAGTACGTCAAGTATAGTAGATACACAGAGTTAAGAAAAATAGCGTAAAGAAAAGGAAAAATAATTTATATATATGTTGAGTAGTGGGGGGTTAAATTAGGACGAATAATTTCATCTACGGACAATAGGAGAGAACACGGTTTATATTTACATCAGTATTTGGCAAGAAAATCGTAGGATGTTGGCAATGGAACCTTGCTAAAATAAGGAGAGACATTAATTTTTTTAAAGCTCGGGAGTAATTATAAAATTTTTAAGATATAATGAAACAAGAGTTTAGTGGAAATGCCTTGAAATTCGAAAAAACCCATATTTTTCCAAAAACTAATCGAGTTTCACTATCATTCGTTAGAAAATTGGTATCCCTGTTGGTTTCTTGCCTACCAGTTTTTAAAAGAGAAAAGCATCCTGTTTCATTTCCTTTTATAATTTATTATATAATTTTATTTCATATTTCAAATTATTTTTTAATGAATACGAAAGAAAAGGGAGGAAGTTAATTAAAAAAATCTCTACTAGTATATCTATAGAGTTTTTAATTCAATTCCAAATTATATATTATTCGATCTATTTATATCTGTGGCTCTATGAAATTCAAAAGTTCTTGGCCGCAGCAATGACATTTCACGCTTAATCCTTATCCTGAGCTATTCAACTTTTAATTTCTCTCTTATCTGCCATTCTTTTCTTGCCAGGTGTCCTGCCAATCACATCTTCTCGATTTTATCACCTTAATTATGTTCGGAGATACATAGAGATCATACAATAAACAATCATATAATAATTTTTTCTTATATATATATATAAAAATGAAAACTATAGTTTCCGAGATTATTGATAAAACCATTAAATAGATTGTAAATTCATTTGTAAATATTCTTGTTTATTTTTTTTATTTTATATATGTAATATCTATTATAATATATCTTATATATAAAATTCTCGTGTCACAAAACATTGAAATTATACTCCTCCGAAATGGCTGGACCGATTCTTATGATATTTGTTATGCATATTCAGTAGGTCTCAGGGCATGTCAGACTTCTTTTATTAAACCGCTAATTGGTAAGGTGTGTCCAGGGGGTGGTATTTAAATAAAAATAGTTTAGTTACAATGCTAGATCATAGAGGCACTGCTGGCGATAATTTGGCGTAATTTAAATTCTGAGAAAACGTCCGTTTGGAAGACCAATTGTGAACAGGGTGGACAATGTAGGAAGGAACGTGAGAGAGATGGGACAGGGTAGGAGTTAGATGGTTATAGCTCAGAATAGGGACATTCGGGGGGTACAGGGGGCGGAGCCCCCGTCTAGGTGTGGAGAGCGCCGAAGGCGCTCGGAGTAGCTAGTATATATATATAATAGCCTAGATTCTTCCATGTATGAATAACAAAGGGTCCATGTGGCGCCTCTGGTGGTTCACTTTGAAGTTGACACTCAATATAAAATTAATAATTTTGGAAATTTCCATACAAAGAATGTTTGTAATATTTAAATTTTTATTTTAATGTCTAATATTCAATAATATTAAAAATAAAATAAATTTCAATAAAATTAAAATAAATATAACTCCTAAATCCTAATTAATATTTTTTAAAACAAAGTATAATATTTTTTATATATAAATCTTTAATAAAACTAAATTTAAGTGTGTTCATTTGTCAACAGCACCATGACCGATTAAAAATAAAAACAAATTATTTCAAATTGTATTCAATCTTTTAAATAATTTTTTTGTTAATATTGGGATTGTTACTTTTAAATTAATTTCATTATTAAATATTTAATTAAAAAGGTGGCTCCCCCTGTTCTAATCCAAAGATTATTTTCACATGACAAAATGAAATATTATTACATTGTTCATATATTTACTTCTTTCCCATAAAATAAAATTATTAAAAAAAACAAATTTCTTCTTTTTAATTTCATTGACATAAATTATTTTGTTTATATAATTTATTTGTATATAATAGGTCAATCGTCTTAAGATACTTTTATTAAAAGTTAATAATCAATGAAAATGTTTATATTTATATAAATATTAGAAATAGCGTAAATAATTGTATATTTATCTATTATCTTCATATTTTGAATGAATAAGTTGTCAATTTCTAATCATAAAATAAAAAAAAAATAAAAAGGTCCATGAATCAAAAAACCTTGAATTCTAGGAGGAAAAAAAATATTAAAATTGAATTTGATGGAATTATTCATGTTTAATTTAACTCTATGAAAGTAAATGATTTTCATAGAATTTTTCGAATGATCTTTGATCAGGCAAACATTATCAATAATTTCTATAATCTATCAACTTAAAAATATTTCAATCAAAAAATTTATATATGTATATATATTTATTATAATTTGTTAAAAGTCAAAACTAGTTCTCAATACTTTGCTTTTATGGTTGGGTTTTTATTTACCCATGAGTTATGACAAAAAAAAAAAGCAGTTTTTTGCTTTTGGGGCGCGTCCATTATGATTATGCATGCCTACAGTCTAAGACAATTGAAATAAATAAAAAATAAAAAGATGACAAATCATTTAAACATTGTAGAAAATATAATTATATAGATATATAGTATAGATAAGAATAAAAATAAAATTTAAAATTTTCATACAATGTCAATTGATTTTAAAAATTATTTGTTTAATTGATTACATTATATTTAAAATCTTGTGTATATATATTATATATATAATATTAATTATTAAAAAGATGTTGTAGATTATTATTATTATTATTAAAATGGGAATAATTTTTGATTATTCATTTAAAAAAGATAGTAATTAAACTAAATAAAAAAAATATTTTAATTTTCTACTTACCAATGAAACTGGGTCCGTCAAATTTCCTATCTTTCGATGGTTCCGATGTTGGTGCAATGGATGGTGCAACAGTAGTAATCAGAGGTTCCTTGGTAGTTACATTTGATGATTGGGTAGTTGCAGGTACAGTTGTAGTAGTAATATTTGAAGTGGGTGTTGTAGTAGTAATATTTGAAGAGGGTGTTGTAGTAATATTTGAAGAGGGTGTTGTAGTAGTAATATTTGAAGAGGGTGTTGCTGTGGTAATATTTGAAGAGGGTGTTGTTGTGGTAATATTTGAAGAGGGTGTTGTTGTGGTAATATTTGAAGAGGGTGTTGTTGTGGTAATATTTGAGGAGGGTGTTGTAGTGGTAATATTTGAAGAGGGTATCGTAGACTCATTTGGGGGTATGATAGTTTGTGCAATATGAAGAGAAGAGATGGTGCTAGATAACTCTGTAATATGTTGAGATGATGCTGATTCAACGAGAGGTTCATTTTTTTCTACTGAAAAAAATGTAAATTTATTCGAAAATTAATTTTTAAAAGCAAATTATCAAAAAACTTACCCTTTATAGATGAAGATAGAACGAAAGCTAAATTACAACAGACAAGATAAATAATATTCATTTTCATGATTAAAAATTCGATTGCGATGTGTTAAAAAGATTGAAAAAGAAAACTTTAAATTAGATAAAATATGGAAAAGTATAAAAGGTGTTTTAAAACAAGTTTTATATGCGCATCAATATACAATATTAGAAAGCTAACACGTAAATGTGTCTAACTAAAAATGATAGACAGGGAAAAACGTCATAAGTGACGTCGAGTAGAAAAAACCAAGTTGCCAAAATTTGAAAATAAAAAATATTATCAATTAAGTCTTGATTAAAATATTTTTAATTAAATAAATAATATTAAATTTTTCTTATCTAATACAATTTTAATTTATTTTTTTTTAATTATCTGTATTTATATACACTTTAAATTTTAAAAATTATTTTAATTTATCATTAAATCATCAATCTTATAAAAATTGATAAAATGATAAAATAAATCATATAATTTAAAATTATTTTTTATATTATAATATATTTTATATATTTTTCAAAACTTTAGTAATGTCTATTTCATAGATAATCTTTGTTGTAAATAAATTTAAGATGGCTACATTTCATTTTCGTTGACAAATGTAAAGATTAATATATTATTTAGAAATATATATTAAAATAATATGGTTTTATTTGTAAAATAATTCTAATGTTATACTATTAAAATAATACAATTTTTTGGTTTTAATATATTATTATTATTATTAAAAATGAACAACGAAGAAAGGACAATTTTTTCCAAATTGGAAGCTTTAAAAGAGATAAGGTGATTTTATTAAAATATTTCCTTTTGTTTAAATTAATGGAAAGTTATTAATTGAAATTTGAAGATTTATTTTAAAGTATTTTAAATATTAAAAAACTTGTTTTGATCTGAAATAACAAAATAAAAATTCTAAATGTTTGTTACTATGAATTACATATTCATTTTAAATTTCAGTTTTTTTTTTAAAGAAAAACTAAACTGGTACAAAACATAAAGTAATGCAATTATTTATTTATATTTTATATAAATTGACACTTAATTACTTTTTTATATCTGTATGATTTAAATTTGTTTTTTTTTGTTAGAGCGAAAACTTTACAATTGGAAAAAATGAAAATGCGTATTATACATGAAGTTGGAACTACAGAACAAGAAGAAAAATGTTTATCAGAATATAAACAAGAAATGGATTTATTAATGCAAGAAAAAATGGCACATGTGGAAGAACTTCGTCAAATTCATGCTGATATTAATGCTGTAAATGATTTTTTTCATCAAATATATAAATAAATAAAACTATAAGAATTTTTTTTTATTTAATTAAACAGATGGAGAGTGTAATCAAACAAGCTGAGGAGTCACGTAATCGAGCATTAGATTCTGCAAAAAGAATTCATGAAGATTATCGTCCATTAAAAATGGAAATTGATCGAATGAGAAGAGAATATTTAGGAATTGAACGTTTGCCTGAACTTCATGAAGAGGAAGCTGACCTTATCACACCAGAGTAATTATTGTTTTTATTATGAAGAATTACATTAGATATATATTTTATATCATTTGGTATAGTATTTTGCATCATTCCATATCACAAATTTAATCTTAGATACTATATATATATGTTAATTTTTTTTTATTATTTATTATTAAATAGTTATTTTGAGAAACATTTTAAAACGGAATGGCGACCGGAGTTACGTGAAGAGCCGGCAGGTCTTTCTGGACTTGGCATGTCTGCTCATCCGGCAAGTGCTTCTGCTTTCCTTACTCCAGCACAGCCACCTATTCAATTAGTGCCAACTGCCACGAAACCAGAACAACGTCCATTGCCACCAGCACCAGGACCTGCGCCTACTTTCAGGTACACAAATTTTATAAAATTGGATAAAATAAGAATACTAACTTGAAACAATATTTAATTTTTTTTATAGACAACAACCTCCACCAATGAAATCATGTCTCTCGTGTCATCAACAGATACATCGTAATGCTCCTATTTGCCCTTTATGCAAAGCAAAATCACGAAGTCGGAATCCAAAAAAACCCAAGAAAAAAGATTAAATCATTTTTTCTATATTAAAAACAAAAAAGTATAAATTCTTATCTTATATCTTATTCGATATAATATATATATATATACATTATCTCCCCTATTTATGCAATAGATGTATTTTATGTCTCTGTCCCTATATATATATAATCGAAATATTTATTTTCCAAGAATTTAGAAGAAATTGTTTTCTGTATTTTATAATCTGTGTAAAACTTCAAATTATATGATACACACTCAATAATTTGAATGTTTATTTTTTAGTCATAAAATATCTATTTAATTTTCTCTTTAATTTTTATATTTTCTTTAAATTACAATAATTTAATAAATAATATATATATTCTTATTTAATAATTACTATTTATTTTGAACAAAATTTTAATTTTATAGAATTCATGGATGTGGGTTTATTACATTTTTTATTATTACGATTTTTATTAACATAAATAATCGGTTTATCATATTTTTGAAGAAAAGGAAAAATGTCAACCCTATAATCTTTTAATTCCAAATCATCTATAATAAAATAAATTTTAGTTTTTAAACAAGTATTGGCAATAATCTAAGAAAAAAATTAATAAGGATATATATATATATATATATGTATTCCTTAAATGAAATGTTATTGTCATCTTTGAAAATAAATAATTGATTGTATTTTTTTAAATATAATTATAATTTCTCACTATTAATTGTAAAATTATATTTAAAATTCTTGCAAATAAAATGATTTTCCACTAGAATAAAATATTGAAATTATAAATATTTATATATATATATATATATATATATATATTATGTTTTATAAAACATAAAAATATAGAATGATTTTAATAGATTTAACTTTTTAAAAATGTACTTAATTACTTTGTCATTTGTCTTGATGTGAATATATTATCTTAATCAAACAAATTCTGATTATTTTTTTTACTTTCATTTATAATTTTTATATGTTAAATAAACATAAAAGTTGTGTGTGTGTGTGTGTTGAACTTTCTGAATAAAACTACATATATATCTAGAATTAAAAGAATAATGTATTTTTTCTTTTTTTGTATTATTTAATTTATCTAGGACAATTAAAATGAAAAAATGGAAATTTAGATATAATCAATAAAAAAGAATAATAATAATAATAAATTCATTTATTTAATTGTTCTATATTAATATTTAATTTATATTAATAATTGTTGTATATTTGTTTATAAACTGAAAAATTATTTATTATTGAGGGATTTAATGGCCATATTTAGAGCGCCATTTTTTGTTTTATTTCCACCAATGAATCCAGTGGAATGAACAAAAATACAATCTTCAATTCCAGCCGTTTGAGAAAGTTCTTGTTCGCGTAAACCATGCCAGGCTTCATTTAAAGGTTGACGCAAAACAAAGCTAGTAGCGGTCACTGATACGGCTTGAACCCGCCAATTATCTTTTGAATTAAATAATACAAATTTAATTGGAATTTCACATAAATTCATTTCTTTTTCTAATTCGAAAAAATGATCTTTCCATGGACAGAACGTTTCTAGGAGGAGAATCTGCCCAGAAGAATGAATTTCGAATCTCGATTGGAGAGCTTTTAAAACAATTTCTTTAGCAGGCCACCAAACACGTGCTAAACGTTGAATTCGATCGAGAAACTCTTCACCAACGAGAACCAAGGCTTTGTTGAATTGTTCTGTCTCGTCAAGCTCGGTGTTGTTCCATTCTGGATTGAGACGAGAGACACGAGCACTCAATCCGGTCGAAACATGATATAAAGGCTCAGCATCAAACTGCGGTATTCCATTATCAATTGCATCAATCTCACGAATAAATGACTCGTACCCCTTCCAATAAATGTTCTCTAATATTGTGTTATCTTCTAAATTTAAAATTGTCTTCAAAATTCGCTGTCCAAAATGATAATAAACAAGTCCAGCACTTGAGAGTTTAATAGTCCACGGTTTCTCAGGATTTAACGAATTAATCGTTTCCTTGAAACTACGTTGATGATGATCGTACCAATGTCGTGACGGATCATAAATACCACCAACGTCTACTATTATATCACAAGTTGATAAAAGTTGTTCATCTCTTGTGCGTACAATTTCAGCTGATTTATATTCAGGTAAACATTTAAGGAGGAAACAAGCAAGGACTTCATCACAATGGAAAAGGCCACTATGAGTACCAATTTTTATCTGTTTATCTTTTATATCACTCATTTTACAATTAATCAAATTATTAGATAAAAAATTTTTTGAAATATTTAAGAGACGAAAACGTGACATCAACCTGCAAAATGCCTGCAACCTTAACAGCAATCCAAACAAAAAACATGGAATCATAGCTCTTGCGGCAGAACTTGGTATTAAATTAATATAAAGCAGACAAATAATTAATCTAACCTATTGCTATATATCAGGGGGGGGTCTCTCTTACGGCAGAGAAATTTCCAGTGTGACAATGCATGCATGCATCACTCGAGGCCGCTCGAGGCGCTGCCGCTGCTAGCACTAATTTTAATTCGGTTTGTTTCGGTTATCCGAAAACACCCGAAAACATTTAACAACAGTTTGTGACTTGTGGACAACGAGCACTCGTCCCATTTAAAATATCTCTGCCAGGCATACGTAACGTGATCTGTCGCTGTCCAATTGCGTGCAATATGGTTCCTAAAGTAAGTTTAATTAATATTTTTACTATTATTGATGATTATTTTTTATTATAAAGTTATATAATATATGTACATATAAATAAATTTTTGATTTTGCAGGTTTTTAATTGTATTCAGAAAGATTGTATTACGAATTCTCTACCTGAAGGAGAACGAGGACACTTGTTCTATTTTCCAAGGTGAAATTTTTTAAGAGTGGGTAAAACAACAATAATTTAAAGTTGTTGTTTACCAAAAAATATATTAATAATAAAAGAAAATAATTTTATTAATTTTTTTAAATATTTATAGCAACACCTGTTAATACTACATCAGATGGTTTGGGCTTGGTATCAGAGAAGAGTGATCTTTTCGAATCCAGCCCTGCGAGAAGTATGTATTATATTTTTTAATAAAATTCATTAATCTTCTCCTAACTTTAAATAGATTTTTTATAATGATTTAAAATAAATTTTTAGTTTGCTTAGGCTTTTCTGTATTAATTCTTTGGAATTTTTTTTTAAACTTAATTAATTTTTGCAGGTGTTCAGCGGGACATACGCCTACACCATCTGAATTTTCTTCAAGAATAAAATATTTATCTCCCATGAAGAAAAGATTGTACCAAAGGTTCACCGAGGTCAAGCGACTATTGAAGCAAAATAGACATCAACAGTCAATTGATTAATTGAAAAATAGTGTAAATTTTATTTATGTGAAAAATTTTATATAATGTTTTATAAAGTTTTATATAATTATTATTGTATAATTGAAAAATAGTGTAAATTTTATTTATATGAGTAATTTTATACAATTTAAAAAAATGGATTCGTAAAGGGTTAGATTATAAATAAAATTAACATTATTTTTATATTATTATTGTATGATTGAAAAATAGTGTAAATTTTATTTATGAGAAAAATTTTATATAATGTTTTATAAAGTTTTATATAATTATTATTGTATAATTGAAAAATAGTGTAAATTTTATTTATATGAGTAATTTTATACAATTTAAAAAAATACATGCATAAAGGGTTAGGGTTGTATTATTATTGTATGATTGAAAAATAGTGTAAATTTTATTTATGTGAGTAATTTTATATAATGTTTTATAAAGTTTTATATAATTATTATTGTATAATTGAAAAATAGTGTAAATTTTATTTATATGAGTAATTTTATACAATTTAAAAAAATACATGCATAAAGGGTTAGGGTTGTATTATTATTGTATGATTGAAAAATAAATAAATATGCCACATACAACATTATTCTTTTATTATATCCATGAAAATTATTAAAATTTTCACTTAAGTGAAAAATTATTTATTTTGTGATAAGACCAACAATTAAGCAATTTTCTAAAAAAAAAAATTTATTTCTGAAATGTCTGTTTTATATAGCTTTAAATAAATAATTTTTCACTTAACTGAAAAATTTCATAATTTTTTCATTCCTCCCGCTCTCATTCATTCAAAATAGATTTTAAAAATGGTGCCAGGCCGGCCGGTTTTTTTCTTAATTAGTTCGTGCATGCATCCGCATAGCAGCGCCAAACGCTGTTTCAAAAAAATATCATTGCGTGTCCACCCCCTGCTATATATATATATATAACACATATAATTTACAATCAAAAAAATAAAGAAAAAAAATTGACAATTATATATTAATATTAAATTTTATAAATTAAAAAATAAACAAAATGACACCAGGAAGAGTAAAAACAAAAGTTGTTGAAAAAACTGGGGGTAAACTACAATAAAAACAAATTGTGATAGATATAAAAGTAGATATAAATACGAAATCTTATTTTAGAAATTGTGGCATACAGCGAGGCTGCTGTTAGAAATAATGCTGGAATTGTTGAATATTGTAGAACATCAATGGCAGCTCTTTCTGGAGGAACAGCAGGATTACTTGGTCTAACTGGTTTATATGGTTTTGCATTTTATGCTTTTGCAGTTGTTGGGCTTTGGGTAAGATTCTAATTAATTAAAATTTGAAAACAAAAAATTAATATTTTTTTCTATATTTAATAAAAAATTAATAATATAGCTTCATTAGCTTCTGAGCAACAATATTAGAAAAACAACAAGAATATTTTTAGTTGCAATAAAAGTATTAAAAAACAAATTCATTTCAGGCATTACTTTTATTGAAAGCAGGCAGTAATTGGAAAAAATATTTTATCAATCGTAGAACATTATTAACCAATGGATTCTTTGGAGGTCTTTTTGTAAGTAATATTAATTGAATATAAAATGAATTTTTCAATTAATTATCATATTTTTAATTTCAGACATATGTGCTATTTTGGACGTATCCTTTAATCTATATTTAAGTCAATATATATAAAATTCTTCCTTGAAATTTATCATTTTATATTATTAATTATTAGAAATGTAAATATTAAGATTATATATAAATTGTTTGAAATTATTTATGAAAAACTGTGATTTTCGATAATTTCCCAAATAGGAAATTCACATCAAAAGAAAAAGATATTAAATTATATTTATTTAAATCATCATTTATATTTTCGTTAACATTTTTTTTCCAGATTTCTTTATGGCATGGTTCATGTATATTAAATAAAAACATTTATATTTATATAATTGTCATTTTTGCATTCCTTTTTATTTTCTTTAATTAGAATTTTTGTTCAAACATTTTATTTATTCAATTTGTTAATGTTTAAACTATAACAACTTTAAATTAAAATGATTTTATGTTGTTATTTTTAAGTTTCTTTAAAGTTTTTAATAAATTTATAATTATATATTTAAAAGTTCGATGCAAATCCTTTCCTAATCCATTTAACAAGTGTGTTATTCATTAACTAACCTCACACACACTTCTTTCCATTTATCTTTTATTATTTAGTAGAGCTGAGAAATCATCTAACTACAAGAATGAATACTTAAGATCATATAACAACGCTCTTAGAAAAGAATTAATAAGGATATATATTTTATTTTAATATACTTATAAAAGATAATAGCGAGATTAACGCCAGCGGTGGACAGATAGACTAAGCCTGCAAGGTTTTTTGAATGAGAATCTTTTGCTCAAAGAAAAAAAGCTCTATAATTAGTAGACAATTAGTAATCTGTTGAGAAAATTTATTCACATTGTATAAGGAACACCAAAAAAAAAAAAATTGAATGAAAGCAATTTTCAGCTTCAGGATGATTAAATAAATTTAATTTAAACAATATCTGTTATTTCTGCATTTTTAACAAAAATCTTCTATACAAACGAAACTTGGAACGAGAATTCAGCCAGTTACCAAATATATCAGGAGCAAAAAACAGAGAACAAAGAAGAAGACATACTTTCTTATTGTGAGTTCTTGGATGCTCTCCATTCAGATTTAATCAACGAGTTGATGATATTTTGAAAATGACCCTACCTAATTTGATTTTGGAGCCATTTCCAAGTGAAAACACGGAAGAATCTTCACAATTACAACTTCAAAAAGAAATCCCTAATGCTTATCCTGAAATTATTGCCTTAATTCAAAAGATCTTAATTGCATTTCCTTCATATTTAGTGTAACGTGAATTCAGTGAGGTAACCAATTTATGTACAAAAATAAAAAAAAAAAACCAATTGGTCAACGCGGTTATTCAAGATTACTGCTGACGAAAATAGTGTTGAGGATTATTAAATGAATAGAAGTATATCAGATTCATCCTTCTCATTAAAAATTATTTCGAGTGATAAAAAAAGTAATTTCCAGGGGGCGATTAATAAATTTTTTTCTGAAAAGGGGACACACTAGACCAAAATTTTTAGGAACTGTTTAGACAAAGAAAACAAAACAGGATTTTATACCAATATATTGTATTATAGTTGGAATTCTTTTATTTGGTCCATGAACTGTTAAGCACCTTGGAATTTGAAAATAACATTTTATTATTTATTAATTTATATTTAATATAAGGTTCAATATTAATTCAAATCAAAGATATTGAGGGAAAATTCCTTTAGTCAAAATTTATATACATATTTATTTATTCTTGCATATATAATTTATTTATTTCATTTTTTTATTTTTATTTTTACCCGATGAAGATAAGGTTTCTTTTTCAAAAGATGTGGATACATTTAACATTTCTATATCTTGATCTTGATTTTTTGATTCTTGGGATTGAACAGAAAAACCAGGAATCTTTAGGTATATAAAAAAGAAAAAAAAGAAAATTAAATTTTTTTTAACATTAGAGGTCAAAATAATAAAATAGTAAGTTTTTTAAAAATATCAATTTTTTTATGCAAAAATACATGAAAATTTATGAATTATTTTAATGAGAGATAGGTGAGATAAAAAAATTATTTGATAATTTTTAATTTAAATAAGACAGTTGAAAATTAACTCATTATTGAAATTGTCGTATAAATTTGTATTTTTGCAGTTATTTATTTGAAAATAATACAATATCTATCTATAAAGGATTATGATTGCATATTTTAAATTTAAATTCTTAATGCAAAATCGGATACAGAGTGTGTCTTTGTAAGCATCCTTTACCCGTTTTACTGATCATAGGACACCTAATTAATATAACCGACTTGATAGGATGTACTTTAATAATATTGTAATAATTTCGTATAAATATCTTTGCTAACATAAAATTTATACGCCAATTTCAATATCTAGTGACTTTTACTCGTCCCTGTAGAAGATAGTAATTAACTTACCATTGGATGAACTAATTGAAGTACAATCTTTTCATGTTGAATATTTGAACGGTCTAAACTTAATTGGACAGTAACAGGATCAAATATATGGAATGTTATATTCTCACAACTTTGAGTCTGTTCCTAAAATTTATTTATTAAAAAAATTTTTTTGTATTTTTTAAATTTCTAATCACTTAGATAATTATATTAATTAATGAATAAATTATATCTTACTTGTTCGTTATAAATAAATATTACTTGACCATCCCCAATTGGTTTAGAATCTTTCGTTGAAAGATATAATGTACCTTCTAATCCATATTTCGGTATTAAAATTTGTAATGCATTTTTACGGACATATAAAACATATCCTTGTTCCTTTTGAATTTTATTTCGAAAGAATAACTGATTAAAAAAGAAAATTATAATAAAAATTTAAGTCCAAAAAATATTAATAATTGTAGTATATAAAAATAATAATACATGTGTATGCAGCGCAACAGACGCTCGCCCAGCATATTGGGCCATACGATTACGATAATTTAAATTATTTGTAATACGATTATTGTGATGGACATCAAGCATCTCAGAACATGTAGAGTCAGCACCAATACAGGAAGCTAAAAGGCGATGAACCATTATATCGGCATAACTAAAAAAAAATTTAATTAAATCTATAATATATATTATATATTATTGGTAAACCTACCTATTTCTCAATTCATTTTTAAATTTTATTGATCTATCAAATGAAATGAAATAATATTAAAATATTCATGGGTTGTTAATTTACCGTCTAATAGGTGATGTGAAATGTGTATAAATAGGTACGGCTAATCCATAATGGGAATACTCTTCAGCTGGTAATAATCCAGATACAAAATAAACAGCTTGAAGCATACATCTTGTTGCCAAAATTCGTAACATTGTATTAAAATATGAATTATCTGAACGTACAGCCGCATCTAATGAATTAGCCAATTGTTTATTGGAAGACAAATCCATTGTAAAGCCCTTTAATTATTTTATTATATATAGATATAAAACAAAAACAAAACAAAAATGAATAAGAGATGTGGAATAGCTAAAAATAAAATGAAAATGAAAATGAAATAAAATAAAGTTTTTTACAAGTTTTTGTGCAGCTTTAATAAGTGGTTCAAAATTATGTTCAGGTGGTGTTGGATGACGACGTAGAATTGCACATTGTGGGACATCCTTTAAGATTTTTTCAGCAACAGAAATGTTAGCTAACAACATAAATTCTTCCACCATTGAATTTGTGTCACGTAATTTTTTGGCCACAACTTCCAGGGGTTCCATTGTTTCTGAATCGACATGAAAACGAATTTCCGGAGATGCTAAAACTAAAGCACTAAAAAAATATTAATTGTAGTTTATGTTTGAAAAAAAAAATTAATTTTACCCTTTGTCAATGCGACGTTTTTTAAGAATTTTTGCCAATTGATTAAGAATTCTTAATGATTTGGTGAGAGCATCGTTTAAAGATGTATCATCAATACGAATTTGTGCTTCTTCATATGTCAACGCTGCTCTTGAACGTATAATACTCTTACAAAAGTGTGTGTCGACTATAGTTGCATCTGATAAGCGCATTTTCCATATAACAGAGAATGCATAACGTTCCTCGCCTCCACGCAATGAACACAAATTGGAACTTAATAATTCTAGAAAAAAAAAATAAATGCTTAAATAAAGGTTTTACAAGGTGAATATTTAATAAAACAAAAATAAAAATACCTGGAACCATATCAATTCTGTTATCAACAAGATAAACAGTGGTGGCTCGTGAAGCTGCTTCACGATCAATTGCTGTCCCAGGTCGTATAAAATGGGTCACATCGGCAATGTGTACACCAACTTGAACATATTCTTCATCCAAATGAATACAATGTAATGCATCGTCAATATCAGTACAACCAGGTGGATCTACTGAACAGACTGGAATATGACGAAGATCTTCTCGACGGGACAATTCCTTAAAGGAAAAAGAAAAAATAAATGTTTGTTTTTTTGTAATAAAAAAATTACAGACCCACAAATTTTTATCGATCCTGATAAAAATAACGGTCAAATTTTACTTTATGGGCCTTTTTTAAAAATTAAAAAAAATGAATAATAACACAAAATAATGTTCAAAAAAATGATTATTTATTGAAATTAATGCGCGAAACTAATCAAAATCACAAGTTTCCCCGTCGGTTACGTCATCAAAATCTTCTGGCTCGATTTCAAGTTTTGGCTTTCTAGGATCATACAGATCACCCGCCATATTAAAGAAGGCGATAGTCGGATCCAATCCCTTATCTCGGCACATAATAACACAAAATAATGTTCAAAAAAATGATTATTTATTGAAATTAATGCGCGGAACTAATCAAAATCACAAGCGAAAAAGCGTTTAAATAACTTTGGTATGAATAAAACTATTTCTAAAATAAAATAAACCGAATTTAAAAAACCGAAAAAGTCTTTAAATAACTTTAGTATGGATAAAACTATTTCTAAAATAAAATAAAAACTATTTCTAAAATAAAATAAACCGAATTTAAAAAACCGAAAAAGTCTTTAAATAACTCTAGTATGGATAAAACTATTTCTAAAATAAAATAAACCGAATTTAAAAAACCGAAACTTACTTTTGTTGTATCACTTGTTAATTTAAGTGGGCCATCACATTTGGGACACTTGTATGTCGGTTCAGTTGGAATTAATTGCCAATCTTGCAATTGTTGAACCAAATTATCACTATTGCAAATCATATAAATTTTCACTAAATTAAGTGTTTCCGCCATGTAAGAAATGAAATTGAAATTGTTTACATAAATAAATAATTTTCACCTATCTATCTATTTACAATAGAATAAACATGTCAACAATAATTTAATCAATTAACAAAATTGGCCGTGATCTCTTTTTTCTTTGTTCACTTTCAAAAATTTTCGTTTAATTCGAAATTCTTTCTTTCTTTTAGCCATGTTCCGCGCTTCAGATCGACTCAAAAAGGAAAGGGATATGTTTTATATGTTTATATCAATCAAAAAACACGTGTTAGAAAAAAGGCCCATAAAGTAAAATTTAGCCAAAATAACATCTAGAATTTAAACTATTATATCAATATACAAGAAATTTGCATTATTATATAATTCCCTCACTAGTTGTTAACAAGTATCTAATTTAATATCTCTGGCTAATATTAATGGCTTTTCCAATTCAATCAATCATCTATTGAATTTTAAGTCCCCACAATCCAAAGAGTAAATTATACAAAGTATTATTTATACAAAAAAATAAAGTAAATATTAGAATTAGAAGAATATATATATATATTCTTTTTTATAGATAGATATTCTTTCTTATAAATAAACATTATTAAATTATTTAATTTGTTATTTTGACAACGGAAATGGATATTTTTTTAAATTATCAATAGAAAAAAAAATATATTAATTAAAAAAAAAAAAAAAAATAATAATGGAAAAATTAAATTTTGAATAATATAAAAACTACAAATGGAAAAGGATAATCAAGAGGGTTTTATTGAAAGAATATTTGCAAAATTTAATTTTAGAAATGAAAATAGCAATCAATTAAATGTAATAATGGATAATCTTAATGAAAACAAAAATGGAAATGAAAATGAGACAAAAAATGATATAAATAAAATAGATAACGAAGAAAATATGGATACAAACAATCTAAATGAAAATGATATAAATAAAAATGAAACAAATAATGAGGAAATAGAACCAGTGGTAATAAATAGGAAACCTTTGATTGAAATTAGAGAAAAAAATTGATACAATATTCAAATTTGAGTTAATTTATCAAATCATTTTAGTACTTTTCTAAAATGTTACAATATTTATTTAATTGTAGAATATAAGTTGATTATTTAAGATTAGATATACACCTAATAATTATTCTTTATTAGATATACAATATACACATAAACATAAAATATTTATATAAAAGATCTAAGATCTAATTTCTAAAATTAATCAATTATAAAATAATATAATTTAAGTCAATTAAAATAAACCCAAAACTATAAATATTGATATATAAATTTTTGTTTTTTTTAGAAAAATAACAAAAAACAAAATCCTGGAATTAAATTACAAAAGAATACAACTCAACGTGATATAGAATATTTATCTAAACAATTGGAGAAATTTATTATTTATATTTATCGATTGCCAAAATTTAATTATTTATTTGGTGGAAAATATCTAAGGTACTATATATAATTATTTAAATAAAATATGAAAAACAAAAAATTAAAATTAAAGAGAAATTAATTACTTTCATAAATATTTATCTTTATATATATATATATATATTTTAGAAAACATGAAAAAGAATTTAATAAAAATTTAAAACAATTAGAATATTTATATAAAGAAGTGGAATTCACAAGAAAGTCTCTTGTAAGATTAAAAAAGTCTAAGTGTGCTATAAGAGCAGAGAAACGTTTAATAAAAAATAATTTAGATTATTTAAGAAATGCAACAATATCCATATTAGAAAATATTGTGTCAGCTAATGATGCAAATTTATATAAAAAATGGGAAGAATTAAAAAAATCTAATAATGCAATGGAATTAAATAAATTTTTAAATGATATTAAGGTAATAAAGTATATCTTCTATATAAAGGTTTTGATCTGCACATTGCTCAGAATTTAAAATTTTTTTAACATATCTTCACGTTTTATGACATGAGTAATTCAAATATGTCTTTAGAAAATTTTTCCAAGTCTGTCTTTCTGTTAAAAAGGCTAAACACTCAAAATTATCTCTGAAACTACTTCACAATACTTCATTTATTTAACAGAGGTTTTAAATTTTACCAATATCTAATCAAGAAGCCGAAATGTGGTTTATAGATTATATAAAAATTCAAATATGATTTTTTAGATAGGGGTTAAAAAAAATTTGGTAGATTTCATATATTTGTAATAAATTCAAATGATTATTTTCGATAAAGTGTATTGATTAATAAAACGAAAAGAAAATTTAGAGAAATATTTTATAAATATAATGATAAACAAATAAATTTATTAAAAGTTTCTATTTCATTATGTCTTTTTTGATATTATATTTATAAAAATTAATATTATTAAATCTTATATATTATCAATAAAAGAAAGAAGGTCCGAGTAGTTAAATAATCTAATTAATTTGAATGAATATTATTTTAAAAGTAACTCATTTCTATTTTGTTGTATTCAAGTCGAGAGAGATGGTTTTGGATACAATGAGTCGATTAGTACGTCGACGGATATTCCTTTTACAATCGTCAGCAGCTATCAAGGGGGAAGATTCAATTGGTTCCATTAAAAGTCAAAAGAGTAATGAATTTATAATTGAGCCAACATTAACAACAACTGTTTCAACATCCCCTTTAAACTCACGCACAAATTCGAAAAGAAATATGATAATGGCAAATTTACGTAAAAGACGTCTTTTGCAAAATGCAAGTTCATCTGGAATTAAATTAAGACCAATTACAGGCGAGCATGAACATTTCTTAACGCCAACTTCTTCCATTCAGGTATATAAGATATAGCTAATATACTTTTATTCAAAAATAATTATCTTCTATATCTAAAAAATAGGGTGAACCATTTTAATAGCCTTATCAGAGTATTTGAATTAGACAAAAAAAAAAAAAATCAAGTATTTGATTATGCGGATGATTTAAATATAATAGCGGATTAAAAAAAGATGGGGTAGAAAAATTAATAGAGGTGGGGCTTGAAATTCATAGAATTAGGACAAAATATTTAGTATCAGAGGAATAGTTTTACAGAAAATCTTAACATACAAAAGAAAACATTTTGAGTTCAGAGTATTAGAAAATGGATAAAATCTTCCCGATTATTAAAGATTATTTTGAGTTTAATTAAAATTGGAGAAGCGAAATTAGAACATTTCTTAAATACTGAATTCAGTTTCAATATACACATCTCGTCACTAACCAATACACATACCATTTGCTGACATTACTTTTTGAAGTCAAGTGATTTTTAAACGTGAAAACTGGAATTTGCATTTCACTATACTTACACTTTGTAAATAAGAATATCTACATAGCCATAGATAAGTGAAAATAAAAATTTATTTTCTAAACCAGTGATGAGCAACTCGCTGTCCCCTAAGCATGCTTAGCCATTTAATTACTGTTAAGTTCAATAAATATTATATTATAAAAATTGTTTTAACAATGAAACGATTTTTGAGACCTTAAAAGAGACATGTATTTGCGGCCCGCCAAGAAATGTCCGACTTAAGTTTGTCCTTTTGATTAAAAAGGTTGCTCACCTCTGTTCTAAAAGATAGATAAAAATTTCAAATTTCATATTTCATAAAATTCTAATTCAAAATAGATTTATGCATATAAAATCAAATTACTTTTTATTTTTTTCCTCTCTCTCTCTATAATAAATATTGAATTACATTTCATTATAGTATATTAAAAAGGTAAAAAATAATTTAAATATCTTCTATATTATTATTATTATTATTATTTAAATCTATGTCATTGAATGTTTTAGGTAACTAACAAACATTCTTCGAATAACAGTATGTTTGTTGCGGTATCGAATAATACAGATAGCTCCGTATCTTTAATCGGTCCACAATTTCCAATTAACTCTCGAATATCGTTACATAAACAATCGGTGTCTTTATTGAAAGCTAATCAACCACCGCTTCATTCACTCGTTGATAACGATTTATTAATCTTTCGACAAAATAGTAATACAAGCCAAAGTACAAATGAAACATTAAGTGATTTCTCTTATTTCACGCCTAGTAATTTTCAAGCAGATGTCAGGTCCGTTTTAAAAACATTATTTGGCAAAGAAGCTTCAGATTTACTTTTACAAGATGATGATGATGATGAGGAGGAAGATGAAGACGATATTGATGGAATGAATTCACAACAAAATGTAATTAAATTAATTTAATTTATTTGAATAATATTTAATATTTAAAGTTAGAGAAACAGTTTTAAATTTAATTAATTATTCAATCATTTGGTGGCTGATACAATAGAAGATTATTAAGTATTTTATTTTTAAATGAGCCTTAGTAAAATATGTATTACTAGCTGCTCCGAGCGCCTACGGCACTCTTCACACCTAGACGGGGGCTCCGCCCCCTGTACCCCCGAGTGATACATAGTACATAGTATTTGGTTGAAAGTCTGTATGTAAAAGGATATCATCCATTTTGTTTCAATCAGTATAAGTAGATAAGACATGTATTTGTTTTCTTGTAAAATATATTTTAATTTAATCAGTAAATTAATTATATATTATTATTGTATATGTTATATTTATCTAACTCTGTGTCTCTACAGTTTTCGAAAGTTCTTAGCCCCAGCATCCACATTTCTCTAAGCGTCCCTATATCCTGAGCTACAACCAAATCCTACCCTGTCCCATCTCTCCCATGTCCCTTCCTTCATTGTCCACCCACCTTGGTCCATGGTCTTGCACCGGATGTTTCCCAATCGGTTTCTCCTAATTTCTAGTTTCTCCAATTCCAACCACGTCCCCTTCCCATCCCAGCCTTCTCGATTTTACAACCTTAACTATATCTGAAGATCATGCAATTCCTCGTTATGCCATCTCCGCCATCCCCCTGTGACCTCATCTTCTTTTGGCCTATAAATGCTGCGAACAATATTAATCTCACAAATACTCTAAATCTACTCTCGTCTCCCAGAGTCATCGATAGGGTGACCAAACGTCCCGTCTTAGGTGCTCTGTCCCAAAAATGTCTTCGGGACAGCCTAGTGTCCCGTTTTTTCAATATTTAGAACATTTCGTAATTTTTTTTTCAAAATTTTTTCAATTTAGTTCTAAAAAAAGGTATACCGTTTGTCCCGGTTTGGTGTTTTCGAAATATGGTCACCCTAGTTATCGATCAACATGAAAAATAATTGTTTTATATATTTTAATTTTGATCCTCTTTGATGAGATAAGCCCCTTTACTGCATAACAGGCGTTACTCAATTACACCGTCGATTTAAATTCTTCTCGAATATTATTATCCTTCGTGATTAGAGATCTTAAGTATTTAAATATTTATACTTTTTCAAATTCTACATTTTGTATGTTAATTGTATTTAAGTCGTATCCGTATCATAAATCTTGAATTTTTTTGTTTAATTACATTTCGGTTGATTTTTCCCCAATTTCTCTAATCACATGTCTCCTCTTCCAGTCCAATTCATTTACCTATCAATGTTGCATAATGCATTTAAATTTCTTAATTTGGCTAGAACACTCCATTTTTTAAAATTTTAAATAGAGGGAGAGAGAGAGGTTCTAATTATATATATATATATCTGTTTCTATGACAGCAAAAAAGTAAACAAATTACATTCATACAAACTCTCCTTTATATATATTTCTGGAAAATGGAACACCCGCAGCTCAGCTCAGGAGTTACCTAAGATTCTAATTTCTTTTTTATTTTTCATCTCATTTGAGGTACCCTTCACCTCAGAAAAATTTGTTACCTTACTCCTTGTATTTTAGGCTCTGGAGTTTTTTGCATACAGACGGACACTGTCGTAGTCGTATTAAATATATAGATTAGTATGATGAGATCAAAAATTTATAGTAATCCTAGTTTTTAAAACTATCTTTCACATATCATTAGCCTTTACACTTATAGATTTTCCAAGTTTTACCATATTTATCTATTCCTGTGGGGCTATCGATTCTGACTCACCCCCATTCCTATCTTTCTACTCTTCCTATTGGATGGTAATACCACAAGACCATCTAGTCTTTAGCCCTTGAATACAATTCCCGGTAACTATTCTTCAGGCATAGAAGCCCCGAGTCCAGCCTATCAAAAACTTTTCGATTTTATGACTTGATCTATAGTTGAAAAATAAAGGATTTGAAATAGTAAGTGCAGAAAATCTATTGACAGAATTGATAAAACACCTTCACCCTTTTTTATCCTAAAACATTGAAAAATGATGAAGATATAAAACAAATTTACAAGACCAATGAAATTCTTGGAATGAGGGTTAACATAGAAGGAGGTAGAAAAACAAAATTATCACTCCAATGTAAAAAATGTCAAAACTATGAACATACACACAAATTCTGTAACAGAGAAGCAAGATGAGTAAAATGTCCAGAAAAACATTTAACAAATTGTCTAAAACCAAGACAAGATCATCCTAACTGTGCAAACTGTTGTAAAAATCACCCAGCAAAATTAGAGGGAATGGGAAATAGCAAATAAGTTCAAACCATCAGAGATGAAATAATGAAAAAAAGAAAACTTACCAAGGCGTATACTAAATCTAACGAGACAAGTCGAGCAAGGATTATCATATAGCCAAGCTCTTTTTCTATAAATAAAAATAAAAATCCTGAATAAAAAGTGGGCGAATCGATAATTAGATATTAATAATACACCAAAGGAACTGATTGAGACTCTTAATAATCAAAATAAAACACTTTTAAATATTATCAAAAAAAGTAGAATAAGACAATAACAATAAAAAACAGAACAAATAGATGCAAATGTCGAAGAATTACTTAAAAAATTGTGCATACGACCGTGACTGACTCAACACTCAGGCGGCGGATTTCTATGACGAAGGAATTTCGAATCTCGTTCATCACCACGATAAATGTCTCAACTTTTTTTGCGATTTTGTAGAAAAATAGTATTTTAAACCGGTCCAAATTAAAATCAGCCACGAATGGATTATGATCAGAGTTGATCAGGACAAGTTTTTGTATGTTCAATTTAATAATTTAAATTCTTATTATTTGTATTGTTTTTATCGCTTGGAGAAGATATATAATCGTTATTGTCTAGGGTGTTGTTTATAAAAAGGTATTTTATAAAATGTGTTGTTCTTTACGGATGATAGATATGTGAAGAGTCTTGTCAAATATTTTTAGATGATCGGTTTTTCCAAAAACTTTACTGGTAGAAGACAGAGAGATTCTTAACAGTTTTAAATGGTGTCCCGAACGAAGGGCAATTTTTAATTAAAGATATTTTAGAAAGATTATTATAGTCGACGTTTCTTTGTGTAAATAAAAATTTGGTATCCTGTCATAGATCGCGACCATTTTTGGTGAAATATACACCCTTCCAGCACGTCCAAAATTTCAGTATAGCATGTTAGTGTTATAAAGAATATTTATACTTTAGTTTCAAGCACGGGTAATGAAAAAATTTCAAAGCAACTAGTCTATTTATTTTTTGATTGTATTATATATTATAAGTTAGTTATTTATTACAAATTTTCAAATTTTATTATATCTATCTTAAATTAAAAATTAAAGTTTATGAACTAAAACTTAAAAAAATAATTGCCAACCCTTACTCTTATGGTGTTCTACAAAGTTTCCGAAAATATTATGAGACAATAGTAACTTAAGAAACTCTCTTGAAAAAAATAGTTATTTGAAAATTTTTTTTTTATAATTTTCACTTTCCTTCTAGGATGATTTATCTACTATAAATAGCATGAGTTTGAGTTTCTTTTTGTCTCATTCGTAATCCATGTTTTCAATCAATATAACAATTATTTTTACCTTATAACTCATTTATTTTACGTAACTACTTATAATCTATCATAGGATCTATATATCGATACCTTTTAATTAAATTTTGATTACTTTATTTTATTAATGTGGGAAGACGTTTTTTTAATTAATAATATTTTTTTCCAAAAGATGAATGAAGCCAATAATTTAAGGAGAAATTTAACAATCCATGATATAGAATTTGACAAAATTCAAACAAATACCCATAATAATCCAAGTAATTAAAAAATTAAAAATTTTACCTCATCTGAGATGGACCAGGGCATTTCAGGCAAACAAGCAAGAACAGCTTCACTAAATTTACTATGTGGTATATCATGTTCAAGAAGAATAACTTCATTTTCAGTTGCTTTTTCTCCAACAGGACCAAGAACTCGAACAAAATGACCCTGAAAATCATTCATTAAATTGTTTTTTCTATTATTAATTTTGTATTTTTGATAAATGTTTATTAAAAAAATAGTAAATTAATTAATATGTTTGAAATTTGAATAGATAAACATTAAATAAAAAGAAACAATAAAATAGTACTTACAATTGGATATCTTGACCAGCGAGGCCATCCATCTACAGCAACAATAATTCGTTGTTTCATTAATCGTTCAGCTTGACGTGTTTCTATACGAATTTTTGGAATTTTTCTTTCAGCAGGAACAAATATATTGCGTACAGACTAAAATACATTTTAATTAAAATTAAAAACAAAAAGTCTAATTATTATTTTTTTAAATATAATTTTAATTTCTAAACCTACTCCTGGAATTGGACTTGGTTGAAGAATTCCACAATATTGCCGCCATTTTCTACAAATAATGCCCACAATTTGTCCAGTTGGGCGTCGATCAACTACTATATCATTTTTATTCTTTTTAATTTCATCTTCTTCAAGAACATCACCTATACAATGTATATTAATAATACAATTAAAAAAATGTATATATAGATAAAATAAAGAAATAAATAAAATTAAAAATGTTACTTACCAGGATCTTCTCCTTCATCTTGAAGTACAAGTTCACTTGGTGTTGACCATTCTGATTTAGGAAGTAATTTAATAGCCACTGTATCACCATCAACAGCACGATTTAATCCAGTTCGCCCCTGAACTAAGACAGACATTGCTTTTTCCTCTTCATTTTCAATTTGAATATTTACTTCACCTTCTAAATAATTTTCACGTGAAGCTTGGAATTTGCCCTATAATATATGGCATTTAAAAATTAAATAATCATGAAAGGTGTATCATTTAGAAAAGAAACATTTAAAATATACTAATATTTACTTGTAGTAATTCTCCAGACTTGATTCCCTCTTGGATTTGCGTCATAGTATAATGAACAGGATACAATGGATCTCTTTTACCATATATTCCATTTTCATTGTATTCTTTAGAAACACGTGCTAGTCTATCGGATAAAGTTGGCCAATTGTCTTCCATTCCTCCAACATAATCTGCTACTGTACACGATAAAAGATTCATTTCATTTGCTTTTTGTCTATTTTCCCGATCATCTGATATGAGAACGACACGAACTGATCCATTCTAAAACAAAATAATAGTCATTTTAATATATGTAAATAAATGTAAAATACACTGGAAAACAAATTTAAACACTAAGAAGGAATAGAATGAATTTATATTATATTATTATAAACATAAAACACATTTGGATGCTTGAATATAAAATCGAGACGACTATAGGGGTTAATAAGATGTCACTAATAAATAATAAATTTGTTTTCCATAAAAGTATCTAAGAAAATAATAATTTAATAATAATCATACCTTATTTTTGAGATGTTTTTCGTACCAAGCTGTAGCAACGCGAATTGCCCGATCATTTCTATCATTTACAGTTTCACCCTTTTGTCGTTCAACATATGTATCTCTATTAAAAATTAAATAGATGATCAACATAAAAAGATTAGAAAAACATTTAAAAAAAAATAAATAATAATTTTACTTATGGTGTTCATTAATAAAAATACGAAATTTCCTTAAAGGATTTTCCATAATATCAAGCAACTGCTTATAAACTGAAGAACTTCTATGTTTGATTTCTTCAAGAACCGTTTGTAGAATAATAACATTAGAAAAGCCATTTTCAACAAAGATATCAATCTGAATGGATAAAAACACATAGAAATATAAAAAATAATAGTTGTTATCATATCTGTATTAAGTTCATCAGCTTTATAAAAATGTATATGTAAAATTATTAAAATGTGAATTTTAAAATAAATTTAACTCACTTGATTAAGTATAGCGCTTGTATCAAGTAAAACATAATGAGGAATTTTATATAAACTTGTTTGTGATTGTGGATTGGAATCTAAAATTAAATCTTTTGCCTCATGATGACATATATCACAAAGATTAGATCCACACCAAATATCCTCTCTAAGATAGTGATCACGAACAATCTTTATTAAAAGTAAAAAAAAAAAACAACATTTTTTATACATTTTAAATATAAATCAAAAATCAAATAAAGTTAAAAATCAAATTAAATCAATAAATTAAAAGGAAAAGTATTCTTTGAAATTTTTTTTAAGTTATAAATAGATATTTTAAATTAAATAAAACAAATCAATAAGCATACCTTTATGAAATTTCCAGTTTTAGTTTTCCTTAGAAAAATTTTAGTTTTTAACATTTTTTTTTTTGATAATTATGAAAATTTAAATAAATTATCTTGAGTAATTAATAATTTATTAATAGATAATGTATCAATTAAACTTAATTTAAATTTAAATATAGGAATATAGATAAAGAATATATATATATATTTTATATAAAATGATAAATTAATTTCTTTTTTAAAATAAGTTCATTTGTTTAAAACACGTTTGAAATTATAGATATCACAGACCATAAACAGCACAGACCACAGAGACCATCAGACAGGGGGGGGTCTCTCTTACGGCAGAGAAATTTCCAGTGTGACAATGCATGCATGCATCACTCGAGGCCGCTCGAGGCGCTGCCGCTGCTAGCACTAATTTTAATTCGGTTTGTTTCGGTTATCCGAAAACACCCGAAAACATTTAACAACAGTTTGTGACTTGTGGACAACGAGCACTCGTCCCATTTAAAATATCTCTGCCAGGCATACGTAACGTGATCTGTCGCTGTCCAATTGCGTGCAATATGGTTCCTAAAGTAAGTTTAATTAATATTTTTACTATTATTGATGATTATTTTTTATTATAAAGTTATATAATATATGTACATATAAATAAATTTTTGATTTTGCAGGTTTTTAATTGTATTCAGAAAGATTGTATTACGAATTCTCTACCTGAAGGAGAACGAGGACACTTGTTCTATTTTCCAAGGTGAAATTTTTTAAGAGTGGGTAAAACAACAATAATTTAAAGTTGTTGTTTACCAAAAAATATATTAATAATAAAAGAAAATAATTTTATTAATTTTTTTAAATATTTATAGCAACACCTGTTAATACTACATCAGATGGTTTGGGCTTGGTATCAGAGAAGAGTGATCTTTTCGAATCCAGCCCTGCGAGAAGTATGTATTATATTTTTTAATAAAATTCATTAATCTTCTCCTAACTTTAAATAGATTTTTTATAATGATTTAAAATAAATTTTTAGTTTGCTTAGGCTTTTCTGTATTAATTCTTTGGAATTTTTTTTTAAACTTAATTAATTTTTGCAGGTGTTCAGCGGGACATACGCCTACACCATCTGAATTTTCTTCAAGAATAAAATATTTATCTCCCATGAAGAAAAGATTGTACCAAAGGTTCACCGAGGTCAAGCGACTATTGAAGCAAAATAGACATCAACAGTCAATTGATTAATTGAAAAATAGTGTAAATTTTATTTATGTGAAAAATTTTATATAATGTTTTATAAAGTTTTATATAATTATTATTGTATAATTGAAAAATAGTGTAAATTTTATTTATGAGAAAAATTTTATATAATGTTTTATAAAGTTTTATATAATTATTATTGTATAATTGAAAAATAGTGTAAATTTTATTTATATGAGTAATTTTATACAATTTAAAAAAATGCATTCGTAAAGGGTTAGATTATAAATAAAATTAACATTATTTTTATATTATTATTGTATGATTGAAAAATAGTGTAAATTTTATTTATGAGAAAAATTTTATATAATGTTTTATAAAGTTTTATATAATTATTATTGTATAATTGAAAAATAGTGTAAATTTTATTTATATGAGTAATTTTATACAATTTAAAAAAATGCATTCGTAAAGGGTTAGATTATAAATAAAATTAACATTATTTTTATATTATTATTGTATGATTGAAAAATAGTGTAAATTTTATTTATGAGAAAAATTTTATATAATGTTTTATAAAGTTTTATATAATTATTATTGTATAATTGAAAAATAGTGTAAATTTTATTTATATGAGTAATTTTATACCAAGATTTAAAAAAATGCATTCGTAAAGGGTTAGATTATATATAAAATTCAAATTATTTTTATATTATTATTGTATGATTGAAAAATAGTGTAAATTTTATTTATGTGAAAAATTTTATATAATGTTTTATAAAGTTTTATATAATTATTATTGTATAATTGAAAAATAGTGTAAATTTTATTTATATGAGTAATTTTATACAATTTAAAAAAATACATGCATAAAGGGTTAGGGTTGTATTATTATTGTATGATTGAAAAATAGTGTAAATTTTATTTATGTGAGTAATTTTATATAATGTTTTATAAAGTTTTATATAATTATTATTGTATAATTGAAAAATAGTGTAAATTTTATTTATATGAGTAATTTTATACAATTTAAAAAAATACATGCATAAAGGGTTAGGGTTGTATTATTATTGTATGATTGAAAAATAGTGTAAATTTTATTTATGTGAGTAATTTTATATAATGTTTTATAAAGTTTTATATAATTATTATTGTATAATTGAAAAATAGTGTAAATTTTATTTATATGAGTAATTTTATACAATTTAAAAAAATACATGCATAAAGGGTTAGGGTTGTATTATTATTGTATGATTGAAAAATAAATAAATATGCCACATACAACATTATTCTTTTATTATATCCATGAAAATTATTAAAATTTTCACTTAAGTGAAAAATTATTTATTTTGTGATAAGACCAACAATTAAGCAATTTTCTAAAAAAAAAAATTTATTTCTGAAATGTCTGTTTTATATAGCTTTAAATAAATAATTTTTCACTTAACTGAAAAATTTCATAATTTTTTCATTCCTCCCGCTCTCATTCATTCAAAATAGATTTTAAAAATGGTGCCAGGCCGGCCGGTTTTTTTCTTAATTAGTTCGTGCATGCATCCGCATAGCAGCGCCAAACGCTGTTTCAAAAAAATATCATTGCGTGTCCACCCCCTGCCATCAGATCATCAGATATAAGAAGTTGAAAGAAACAAGTGGAAACAAGTATAATAAACGCACGAAACTAAAAAATACCAAAGAATGAATAGAGTTCAAATGAGAAATTAGAATTTAAAAAAAATCTAATTCAAACAAAAATAATTAAAATTTCGTTTTTTAAATCATTAAATAATATATATATATATTTTTCTAAATTAGAAAATTATATCTACTTCTCTGCCATGATTCAACTATTATATTCCACTCTCCATGTCATAACCTTAGCACAAATATTTTTTTAAAGGGCGAATTTTGACAGTTCTCACTAAGTAACATATTTCTTATGAATATGAGATAACTTGACATATAAAATAATATAATATGGATGTGATTAATAAATTCTACAATACTGTAAGTAGCACAGTATCTCAGCTATCGAGTGTCCTTCCTGGGAATCCAGTTACGAGGGAATTCGAGGCCACTTGTCATATAGCTAGTGGTGGTCCAGGTAAATAAATTAATAACATAAATTAAAAGTTAATAATACCATTAAAAACAGATGTTTTATATTAATTTTCTTTTTTTCAACCTTTATTTTTTAATATAAATATAATTATATTATTTTCTTATTCAAGAATTTTATCATAAATTAATTTCTAATATTTTTCAGGACTTTTATGGAAAATCTATAAAGGATATAAAAAATCTACAAAACAAGAAGCTGCAATTTTTGTATTTGAAAAAAGGCAATTGGAGAAATGGCATCGATCAGATCGAGATTTAATATTAGAATCTTTAAAAAGAGGTATCTCTCAGTTAACTCGTTTAAGGCATCCTCAGGTATTAATTGTACAACATCCACTTGAAGAATCCAGGTAAAAAATGTTTCATTAATCGAAAAAATTTTATCTTTAATTATTACTGTGTTTTTCCAAATTAATTAATTTTCTCTTTCAAGGATATTGTTTCTAAAAATAATTATTATTACTATATTTAATACTTTTCAACTAATTATTATATATTTAAATATTTATATTCATTTAATAACATATTTTTTTTTAATAATTAATGAAGTGTATTAACCTTATATATATATATATATATATTTTTTTTTTTTCATAGAGAGAGTCTTGCATTTGCTACTGAACCTGTATTTGCTAGTTTAGCAAATATATTAGGCCAAAGAGATAATATGCCAATGCCAGTTCCAATTCAATTAAGAGATTATAAACTTTTTGAAGTTGAAATAAAATATGGATTATTACAGGTTATTTATTAATAAATTAATAAATATTTTTAATAATATTAATCTAAACTTCTATTATTAAGATCTATTAATTGTTTTATTATATACACTAATTTCTATTTAATATTTAATGAAAATTATAATTAAAATATTAATAAATCAAAGAATTTTAAAAAAGTTGACAATATTTTGTAATTATTTTTTTTTAATAACAACACTTCTTATTTAATATATATATATATATTAACAGTTCTATATTTACATAGTTTACTAATTAATTTTATTAAAATTATAGATTGGAGAAGGTCTAGCATTTCTTCATTCAGATGTTAAATTACTTCATCGTAATATTTCACCTGAGAGTATAATTGTCAATCATCAAGGTGCTTGGAAAATATTTGGTTTTGATTATTGTATACAATCACAAAATCCTTATGAGTCTCAAGTAAGTATTTACAAAATAATTAAATATACATTCATATTTGGTATCTCATTATTATTAAATTTTAATATAATCTTTTTGTAGCCGTTTTGGCCATTTGAGGAATATAGTATTTCTGTACCGTCATTAGCTCAACCGCCATTGGATTATTTAGCTCCTGAAGCAGCTTTTCAATTAACACATTCACCAGCAAGCGATATGTTTAGTCTTGGTCAAGTGATTCTAGCACTTCATTCAGAAAATGGTAAACCACTATATCAATGTGAAGGGGATTATTCTTTAATGAAACGATATGCATCTGAGGTAAGTTCCATTCAAATTTGTTTAAAAAATAAAATAAAATTTAAGTTATTATTTTTATTTTATTTTTCTAATATATATATTTTAGCTAAAACAATTGAATGTTTTAAAATTAAATGGAATTCCTGATGCACTTCGAGAATGGTGTAAAATGTTACTTAATCCTAATCCAGAACTTCGGCCTGATTCTCATCAATTTATTAAAGTGATTATTTTACGTTAATTTAGTATTTCACTTTATAATTTTTTTTTTTTTTCCTCTCTTGTTTTATTACAGTTTGATTATTTTGAAGATGTTGGTGTTAAAACTTTAAATTATTTAGATTCATTATTTCAATGGGATAATCTTCAGAAATCCCAATTTTATAAAGGTCTTCCTGCTATTTTACCAAATTTACCTCATCGAGTTTGCTTAAATCGTGTTGTTCCATCATTGTCCAAAGAATATGTGCATGCAGCAATGGTTCCATTTGTATTAACTCCAGTATTGTTAATTGCTGAAAAGTGTACTAAAGAAGAATTCTCTTATCATATATTGCCACAACTTAAATCAGTCATGAAATTACAAGAACCAATTCAGGTAAAAATTGTGTTTTAACTATTTATATATATAATATTTTAGATGAGTTATTAAATTACCAAATTTAGAAACACATAATATACGGTTCAAAATAAAAGAAAAATTATATTTATAAGTATATTATTTTTATTTATGTTTCTTAGTTTTTGAATTACAAGCATTTTGAAGATCGTGATAGTTTTTAATTTTTTTTAATTTTATTTTTATTATGTAATCCTAACTAACACTGCTATCATTTTTGAGTAAAATAATTTTTATGTGGGTATCATTTGTTAAAGAAATTTGACCATCCTACTTTGACTCTCTTAATATCTTAGAAAAAAAAAACAAAAATAAAAATTATAAAATTAACACATTTAATTCATTTTCAAAATGGTATTAAACTACATTTTTACTGGTGGTGTCTGTCCGTCTGTGTGTCCGTATTAACACTACTTTGATAAAATTTAATGGACATTTTGATTATTTGCATTACTTTAGAAAAAAATATTTGAATAAATTAAATTAATAAATTAATTAATTTATTTTACAGATTTTATTAATATTTATGCAAAAAATGGAATTATTATTAAAATTAACACCAGCTGAAGATATAAAAGCGAATGTTTTACCAATGATCTATCGTGCTTTAGAAGCAGATGCTCAACAAATTCAAGAACTCTGTTTGACTGCACTACCTACATATGCATCTCTTATTGATTATCCAGCAATGAAAGTAAATTTATTTTATTCATTTATTTATATATTATATAAAATCACAAATGCATTTTTATATTTGGGTTATTTCTATTTTGTTTATAGAATGCTCTTTTACCTCGTATTAAACGACTTTGTATTAATACTCAATATTTATCAGTTCGTGTAAATTGTTTAGTTTGTGTTGGAAAATTACTTGAACATCTTGATAAATGGTTAGTAATTGATGAAATTCTCTCATTTCTTCCACAAATTCCAAGCCGTGAACCAGCTGTACTAATGGGAATTTTAGGTAAATTCATTATTATTTTCCTTTAAATAAATAACTCAATTAGATAATAGTTACTAAATGAATTATTATTATTATATGTATTATTATTATTTATAGGAATATATAAATTAGCGTCGGAACATAAAAAACTGGGAATATCAAAAGAAATCATGGCTAATCAAATTATACCATTTTTAATGCCATTAAGTATTGAAAATGGATTAACTATGTCACAATTTAATGCGCTCATGTCTTTAATAAAAGATATGGTATCCCGTGTTGAAAATGAACAACGTGTTAAATTAGAACAGTTAAACTCAATACGAAATGAACAAAAATCAATGGCTGTAATGACATTACCGACAAATGCGCCACTTGTGTCAGCACCTCAACCTAAATCGGATCTCGATAATATGTTTTCTGGTTTAGGTTTAGACAGTTTTATCTCAAACACTGACAGATCGACTACATTAACAGGTTCAACTGTTGGAAATGATTCACATTCTATAAATCCTATTGCCGCTAACAATAGACCAATATATGTTGGCAATAATCTGACACTCCAAGAGAAACAAAGGTAAATTCTAACATTGAAAACTTTGTGACAAACCTGATATGTTTATTTATTTATTTATTATTATTATTATTATAGTTAATTTCATTAAGTATAAATAAATAAATAAAATGACTATCTATGTGTAATATAATAATAATTGTAAATTAATTTATTAAATAGCTGCATAATATATGAATAATATTATCATTCTAAAAGTGGTATTTTATCAATTAATTTTTTAAACATTGATAATAATATGCAGTCTCAGATCAAATACAAAATTGATGATCTGAATAACATTTGAGTTTGATATTCATGCTTTAAGAAAACATTTTTAACAATCAATTCATTTTTATTTTTTTTATATAGATTAACCAAACAGCAAGAAACGGCACAATGTTTAGAAAATCAAAGTTATTTATCTCCATCTACTGTTTCAACATCTATTCAACAAATCAAACCTAAAGATCTAACAGCGACATTAGTTGAGAGTAATCTTAAACAAATGCAAAGTTGTACTTCATTTCCACGAACATCCAATAATAATGATTTTGGCCCATTTGCTTCAGCAACATCCATAATGCCTCCCCCATCAGGGGTAAATTCATCAGCGCCACCAACCCAACCATGGTCTAATAACTCAACAAAGCCCATCCAATGGCAACAACAACAACCACAACTTTCCTTTACCCCTAATTATAGTCCATTTGACTCTCTATTACCTAATAATAATATTAATAAAAAAATCCCTCTGAATCAATTGAGTTTACAATCATCATCTCCGATGAGTCCAGTAAATCCAAGTTCAATGTCTTCTCAATCATTCCAACAGCAAAAGACAACAAAAATTCTTTCATCATCTGAGATCAATGATCTATTAAGCTAGTCTATTAATTTAAAGAGTTATTCTGACTGATATTTAGTGATAATAAATTTCATTTAATAATATTATATATATATATATATATATATATGTTCAAAATAATAATAACAATACTTTTTCTGTGTTATGTAAATAAATTTATTTAAAATGACTTATAAAATAAATTAATATTAAAAAAAGGTTCTTTATTTTTTATTTGAATTTTTTTATCTTTTATCCAATATAAAAAAATGTTTAGATTTTAAATAATTGATCAAAACAAATAAACAAATAAAAATAAATTTAATATATTAAGTATATAGGCAATTTAAATTTATTCTTAGTATATTTTTATTATTAATACAAATTCACTATTTATTTAAATGATATAAATAATTTTTTCTTTTGTATTGAATTAAAAAAAGTTTAGTATTCAAGTCTGGTGATTACATTCTAGATCTAGACATTGTGAACGAACATCTTTATCTAGGAGAACTTTGTCAAGATCGGGTAGCTGGAAGTGAATAAATTTCTGAAAGAGATTATACGTATGTATTTACTTGAAATAGGGATTTTATATATATATATATATTGAGTGTACATTTTAAGACAAATTGTATTTATTTATTTATCTAGTTTATATCTAGTAAATATTTATTTAAATAATTTAAACAGCAGGTATGTGTGAAATCATATAATCAATATATATTGAAAGATAAATAAAAAGTAAAAATAAAAGAAACGAATAATGAAAATAGTAATTTTAAAAGAATATATTTTTAACTTTTCAGAGAAAAAAATGAACATTATTAAATAGATTAAATTTTTTATAAAATTCCTGGATTTATTTATTTTTAATTTCATAGGAATAAAATTAAAAATAAATTAATAATAATAATCCATATATAAATAAATTTAAATTATTTTTAACGATAATATTCCTGTATTTTTGTTAAAGAAACATAACATACAAATCATATAGAAATTGTTTATTGACAAATTTATATATTTAGACTATAATTTGTTTCTGAACATGAAAGGGTGTAGGGCTTCATTCATACCAATGGTCTGTAACTCATATCCTAAATTATCTATCTCTCTAGAACAATACAACTTACATTATAAATATATGAGTATATTTAAAAAATTGGATAATATATAAATATTTTCCATATAACTGGATATTATAATTTACGAATTTAATTTAAGTCACCATAGCTAAATCGAATTATAAGTACTATCACTTTTACATCGGTAATTATATAAACTGGTTATCGTGTCATGAATTTGAATAAAACTTTACCAGTGGGTTCCATTTTTAGTTCCAAACGGATGGTCTGTGATTCCAAATAAACTTTTCTTATCCAATTTTTTGGGGTCGCTTCTAGTTTATGAGATAAAAATTATTCTATTTAGCTAACATGATTTATTAATTTGACCATCAGAGGGCTCCACTAATTTTCGGGGGGGGGGGGTTCAGTTCGGATTAGATATAAAACAAATTAAAATAATTTCCGTATATCCAAACCGAACTGAAAAAAAACGAAAATTAGGGATAAGTGAATAATTAGTGAATTAGTCAATAAAACATTATTTAATGACATCATATTTCGAGGTTCATAATAAGCTAATCTGGCAAACTTTAATTCTTTTTATCTCGTAAATAAGAAGCGACCCCCAAAAATTGCATAAGAAAAGTTTATTTGGAATTAAAAAAGGAACCCATTGGTAAAGTTTTATCCAAATCTATGACAGGATGACCAGTTTATATAATTACCTTTACATATTTACATTTCGGATATTCATAAATGTATCATATTGATTTTAATTAAAAATAAAATAATAAAATACACAATTTCTAAAGATTTATTTCAGAACATTTTAAAAATAATACTAAATTGTTATTAATTCGATTTTAGCCTAAAGATAGTGTTGCTGTTTGGGCATGATTTCTCCTTCCTCCATTATTTGGTCCTCCTTTTTCCTTCCCCTCTCTGACAACACTCCTTTGAAAAATCCTTGTGTGAGTCCAACTCCGGGGATTTTTTTAAAATTGTCCGTAAGTGTTAATTAAAAATTGACTAACTAACCATCTTATTAATATTTTAACACATAAATGATATATTTTCCAAATTTATTTAATATTTTTTTAAAATTATTTATCAATTACATTTCACCATATTGCACTTTAACCTCAAATTAAAAACTCATTTTTATTCCCCAAAAATTTATTTAAATATTTAATTTGGTTTTTTAGATCTTTCCATCATTATAATCTATAAAAATGCCTCGCAGTAAAGCAACAGAAGAGACAGACAAATTAACACGGATTGCAATCGTCAACGCTGACAAATGCAAACCGAAAAGGTGTCGCCAAGAATGTAAAAAAACTTGCCCTGTGGTCCGAATGGGCAAATTATGTATTGAAGTATCTCCGAATGATAAAATTGCACGAATTTCCGAAGAACTTTGTATTGGATGTGGAATCTGTGTAAAAGTAAGAACATAATAACTAAAAGAAAAATAAAATCTAATTAAACAAGATTATTTTATAAAAATTAATTTTTAAAACTATATAAATATAAATTGAAAAGGTAATCAATATTTCAATTTAAATATTTTTCAGAAATGCCCGTTTGAAGCGTTAAATATCATAAATTTACCTTCAAATTTAGAAAAAGATACAACACATCGTTATTCACAGAATTCGTTTAAATTACATCGTTTGCCCATTCCACGTCCTGGGGAAGTTCTTGGATTGGTAGGCACAAATGGTATTGGCAAATCCACAGCCCTCAAGATTCTTGCTGGTAAACAAAAGCCAAATCTTGGTAAATTTTCAGTAAGTACATAATGTGAAATAGTTTATATATAAATATAATATATTTATTGAAATTAATAAATACTTTCAATAATTTCTATATTTTAATAAATATTTTTATATAATCAAATTTTTTTTTCTTTAATCTATGACTTTATGAAATAAAATGTGAATTATTAAGTCTATCTATTGTTCGTTTGTTGACCCTTCATTGTTTTTGTTGATATATATATCAGAACATACAAAAGATGAAAGTTACAATATTTACAAAATTAAATTGTTGGTTTTTGCGATCATTTATTGATTTTACTTAATTATATTAAATTTTATTTACATTTGTTTTCTATTTTTTTTACTTAAGCATATTTTAAGTTTAATATACACATAATCAGGGTTGTGATTGTCAACTCACCAGGAAAGGCTAGCAAAACCTGGAGATTCATTGTTTTTGTACATCTCGTCCGAATGTTGTTTAATTGTCTCATTTGTCTTTTTTTAAGTTTATTCAGGGTATCAAGTCAATGTATGAGAGTTCTCTTGATAATTTCTCAACTTGTTTATTTTTTCAATTCGTTTTCTAGTACTTTTTGATAAAATAGAAGTTATAGATATCAAAAAATATAAAAATTTTCATTATTACTTTATGATTTTTTTAAAATCTTTTTTTAGGAACCTCCTGATTGGACTGAAATCTTAAATCATTTTCGTGGATCTGAATTACAAAATTACTTTACGAAAATTTTAGAAGATGATTTGAAAGCACTGATTAAACCTCAATATGTAGATCAAATTCCAAAAGCTGTCAAAGGCACTGTTCAACAATTGTTGGATAAAAAAGATGAGAGAAAAAACCAAGATGAAATTAGTGAATTATTAGGTTTAATATATATAATTTAATAAACTTATTATTCCATATATATATATAATTTTTTTTGTTTCCATAGACTTGACAAATATTCGTAATCGTGCAATTGATGCTTTGTCTGGTGGTGAATTGCAACGTTTTGCTTGTGCAATGGTATGCATTCAAGATGGTGATATTTTCATGTTTGATGAGCCAAGTTCCTATTTGGATGTAAAACAACGTTTAAATGCTGCTATAACAATTCGCTCACTTATTCATCCAGATAAATTTATTATTGTTGTTGAGCACGATTTATCTGTACTCGATTATCTTTCAGACTTTATTTGTTGTTTGTATGGCGTCCCTGGTGCTTATGGTGTTGTCACTATGCCATTTTCAGTACGAGAAGGTATGTCTTTATTTATCAATATTTTATTTTTAAAATTTTTCTTTTAAGATAGATATGTATTATAAAAAATTATTTATATATAAAAGGCGCCACAGGGTGAGAGGCTAGCGTGGCTATCTCACATTCTCGTGGTCCCGGGTTCAAGTCCCGGGCCCGGCAAGAGAATTTTCTCTAGCAACAATAATTATAACAATAAATTAATCAATTATGTATTTGATGTTACTGTTTACCACCTCCTCCCACCTCTCGACCAATTTGATGATGCTATTCCGCCAAAAATCACGTGGTCTGGTGTCAAAGAAGTTGGTGAGCCAGTTTTTGAGGTCTTCCTCTGCGTCCAAGGTAACACCTCTCATTTGATTCGACATGGAGCAGAAAAGGTGAGAATCGGTTGGCACAAGATCCGAAGAGTACGATGGACGCTAAAGAATATAAAAATAAATAACAAAGTTTTGTAGAGTAGAAAAAATATATTTATATACATTATATTACGCTTATGTTCATCCAAAGGTAAATTAAAATTAATTAATTGAAATATAAATTTTAATAAACCACTGAAATTTGGAAAGCATTGATATGAATCAATAGAAATTCAAAAATTAATTAAAGAATTGGTATTCAATTTTTGAATTTTTTAAATATTAATAAGAATACACTTTATTTGGTTATTATTATTATATTTAAAAGACTTTATATATATAAACTATTGTTATTTTCTAGGCATAAATATCTTTTTGGATGGTTTTGTACCAACTGAAAATTTACGCTTCCGTGATGAATCCCTTGTCTTCAAAGTGGCTGAAAGTGCCACAGAAGAAGAAGTTAAACGTATGAATCATTATGAGTATCCAACAATGAGCAAATCAATGGGTAGTTTCCACTTGACAGTTGAGAAAGGACAATTTTCAGATTCTGAAATTATTGTATTACTTGGTAATTAATAGTTATTCAATTTATTTTCTTTTATTTATTTATTATTATTATTATTATTATTTATATTTTTTTATATAACAATATCATGACTTTGGGTTCAAGGTGAAAATGGTACTGGTAAAACAACATTTATTCGTATGCTTGCTGGTAATTTGAAACCTGATGAAGGTGATGGTACTATTCCACAATTACATATCAGTTATAAACCACAAAAAATATCCCCAAAATCACATGGTTCAGTCCAACAACTTTTACATGATAGAATCAGAGATGCTTATGTTCATCCACAGGTAGATTAATTAATTTATTGAAATATAAATTTTAATAAAACATTATAATTAGGAAAGCATTGATATGAATCAATAGAAATTCAAATATTAAAGAATTGATATTCAATTTTTTAATTATTAATAAGAATACGCTTTATTTTGTTATTATAATATTTCATTACAGTTTGTCACTGATGTTATGAAACCTTTAAGAATGGATGATATAATGAACCAAGAAGTTCAGAATTTATCTGGTGGTGAACTTCAACGAGTAGCTCTTGCTCTCTGTCTTGGTAAACCGGCTGATGTGTATCTTATTGATGAACCTAGTGCCTATCTAGATTCAGAGCAACGTCTTGTTGCTGCCAAGGTATATTAAATAATTAAATATTAATAATTATGATAAAAATGACTTAGGATAGTTAATTATATATATTAAATTGAATTCTAGGTTATTAAACGATTTATCTTACATGCCAAGAAAACTGGCTTTGTTGTTGAGCACGATTTTATTATGGCTACTTATTTAGCCGACCGAGTAATTGTCTTTGAAGGCTCTCCATCAATAGATACCGTTGCTCATTCACCTCAAACTCTGTTAGCTGGTATGAATAGATTTCTTGAATTACTTGGCATTACATTTAGAAGAGATCCAAACAATTTCCGACCCCGAATTAATAAACAAAACTCTGTGAAGGTAAGAATTAAAGTTTGATTCTATTATTCAAATTTATATAGATTGTTTTTTTTTTATAAATTAATTTTTATTTATTTTAGGACACAGAACAAAAACGTGCAGGCCAATACTTCTTTTTGGAAGATTAAAATGATAAACTGTGGACCAATGATTATGATAATAAAGCTACAAGTGAATCGTTCTTATATACATTTTGTAGTATTTTGTTCTGTAAAAATAAGAACGATTTACTTTAAATTTTATTATATATATTATTCATTTTTTTAAATCTTTCCAAGTATTTTTTTTTCATGTATGCATTTGAAAAAGCAATAATTTTTAAATTAAAAAAAATAAATAAAATTGTTCTTTATAATTTAATTGGTAAATGGAAAAATAAATTTAATGTATTTAAATATGATAATTTGATTTCACAATCTTTTTTTTAATTTAAAGTTAATAAAACAAGAAAATATTATTTCAAAATGTGTATTTAGTTATTTAATCAACACTATTCACCTATCTGACTGGGTGTTCAATATTACAGTAGGCATCAATTCAAAAGTTAAGATAACCATTAGAAAATTAATAATGCGAGAACATCATACTACCTCTTTTACAACATCCAAAAATAATGAAATTTCAATATATTAAAATTATATAATTAATATAATTAATCATTAAGAAAGTTATGTGTAGTCATTTTCAAAAACTTTTAATTTATTAAGAATAAATTAACAATTCAGATTTTGATTCAACATAATTATATTTTAGATAGTATTTATTGGATCTAATATTAATTTAGTAAAAATATTGGGGAAAGAAATGCAATGTTACTGTAGGATTTATGAAAGAGAGATAAAGTTTAAAGGAACATTACAACAAAATATTTTGCGTAGGTCGCTATTACCCTTATTCTGAAAAAAGAAAGAAAAATGTATTTTATTTATTTTGCATGAAAACTGTGTAAGTCTTGTGTAAGTAAAGTAAATAAAAATTGTAAATATTAACATACGAGGTGTGTCTAAAAAGTTCGGTGAATGGTATGATAAAAACATTAAAAAGAGAATGTTAATTGTAAATAAATTTATTAACCTTCAAAATACTCTCCACTAGCCACAACCCACTTCTGACAACGTTCGTATAACGCTTGAAAACTGTTGTAAAAGTCTTGATGTGGAATCGTTCTCAGAATAGCCGTCACAACGTTCAGGCTGGCAATCCACAAGCAGGACACGAGAAAACACTACTTTCTGTGTCTTTGCTAATAGCCAATTCTTCGGATATTAGTCGTAGATCAGTGTTTTCTGGTGTCCAGCTTGTGGATTGCCTATCCTATTAGTGGGATATAGCAATTGGTGAAGAGATCACACCCATAATAATTTATTGATTTTAATATTATTTTTATTTATAGTTTATAATTTACATTTTCACAATAATAAATAGAAAAAAAATCATTTTTCCATGACTAATTTAACAGATATTTCCTACATATTACATAAATCAGTTTGGCTTGTATTATTTTATAGAAAAGTGAGCATGCCCCATTTATATATATATATATATATTAATATCATATAATGCTTATGAATTAAGTAAAGGGCACATCTGACTTCCTATTTTCAATACGGTCGTATAAAGTGTCGCTTCGCCAAAAGGCGATGGGACAGAATGTATAGAGTGATGGAAAAAAAGAACAACTGTCTAAATAGTGCAGTGCTTTTTTCAACAGTATTAATATGTGAATCCAAATTTTAATACCATAAAAACAAAACTGGCAATCATTTAAAATATAATTTGTATTAAAAAAATAATTTCTTTAATTTGGATTCATATATTAATACTGTTGAAAAAAGCACTGCACTATTTAGACTGTTGTTCTTTTTTTTCTATCACTGAACAAGAGGCAGGAACAGTATTAGCTTGAAAACACTTGCTTTGTGTTACACCATGTGAACTGACGCATAGCAGGTTTTCGCCGTGGAATTGTACATTCACGAAAATGAGTTCGATATCGCTGTACATTTTTACTTGTCTAACAACGTTTTAACAAGCAAAACTTGAGGTATTAGTGTGTCGATAACTCGAAAGCCTTAATTTGGGATAATCGGTCGCTACTTTTTTGAAGAATGCACTGTCAATGATTCAAAATTCAAGTCTTCAAACATCGTAGAAGGAAGATCATTTGTCTAGAAATTCGCCAAATATCGCAAGAAGTGTTAGTAAGAGTTATTAAAAACTTCAAAAATTGCTTGTGAACAGGCAAATATTCTATTCAAAATCAATTAATATGAAACTCTTTTAGTTTTTGTATTTCAAATAATATTAGTCTTATTTATCTTTATTATAAAAAAAGAGCTTTAAATAATTACTTTAATTTTTCATTAAAAAAGTAATTTTGATTTAAAAATGCCTTTTTATTTAAGAATTAAATAAAATAATTTATTAACATATTTCCAGTTAAATTATTTTAGTTAAACGTATAAAATAAAATTAAGAAAATCAAAACTAAAATTGAATGAAATTAAAAATATAAATTTCTAAAAAATTCTTTGAGAAATTTCTATTTGATATTTCTATATAAGAGATTTAATTCGTCTTGATAATGTATGTTCTGAGTTCTTTAAAAAATCTAATTTGTTGTAATATAAAAAAATATCAAATTGTTTTTCCTGTAACTAGGCATTTTTTTTAAATTTAATGAGTTTTTGATTTTCTTAATTTAATCACAAATAAAATTATAATTTACTGAATGATGTCAATTCTATTTCTTAAATGTATATTTGTATTAAATTAGCCATTTTATATTATCTTGTGATATACGAATTATGCATATGAATAATGTTAATGTTGTATTTTATATATATATATTGAAGTCCTTTCAAATGTTTCTACTTGAAGTAAGTTGAGCTTATTAAGCAGTAAATGAAATTGTTTTATGGCCAAACAATTTTTTTCCTTTGTTTAATGGGCGGTGATGATTTAGTGTTTGGAGAGGTGGATCGTTTTTGGGCGAATCCACTGGATGAATTCATTGATGATGGTGACATATTCTTATCACCTGAATTGCTATTCAATTTAATCTTTTTTCTTTCATAGTTAATTACTTCTTGTGAATTCAATGAATCCTTTTCTTTTTGTTTGTCATCATTAGAAAGTTCTTTGAATCCATTACTGTAAAACATAATTAAAAAAAAATATTTAGGAAAATAATATCTCAATTAAAAGAAGCTGAATTTATTTTAGAATTATATTTTTTTTAATTTAATTAAATTCAATCAAATTAATTGAAAAAGAAATGTCATAATGAACAAATTAAATCAAGAATTGAATTATTTTGTGTTTCCTCTGTTTATATACTATTAATTATTCTAATGGATTAGATTTAATAGAGGCATTAGATTATAATTGATTAGTTTTTATATGATATTTGTCTATTCTTGATCAATTTCTTTAGATTAATTATTTAAAAATAAAGCATTCTAATACTTTAAAATACCTTTCTCAATTTCTATATCTGTTACGTGCTATGAGGAATAGTTTAAAGTGTAAACTTTAACAAGGTATCATCAATTAAATTAAATTTATTATTTATAGTGTCATTTTCACCAGCAGGTAAAATTAACAAAAATAAGACATTTGTGAATTCTGAGAATAATTTATTTAAATTACTTTATCGATATTCCATATTTTCAGTTATTTCAATTTGAAAGAAAAAGAATATATCATTAAAATTTCATTATATGTATATTATATTATAATAATATGTTCTGATGATTTATAGTGTTTTATTATCATTTAAAAATATATATGATTGTAAAAATTAAATTTATTATTAGATGCATTGAAATAATGACTTTTATAGATTAAAAGTCATTCCGGTTTGAAACTTAATGAGAGAAGAATCATAATCATTTTATATTTCTAAACCGAAATATCATCCTTGTCTTTTTGCTCCTTATAAAAACAAAGTGGTTAATCTTATAAAATGAATTCCATAAATTTTGGTTTTAGAAATTGATATTTTTTTTAGGAAACATGATACATTTTTAGGTAACGTAGAATAAGATAAATCTATTTACCTTTATATTTATTTAAATTAAACTTGCAGTATAACCGTTATCATGAACGAGATCACGTTAAAAATATTGTGATTATATAATTAATGTGATTATTAAAAATATAATTGAATATATAGTTTATCAGATTTGAGACATTATTAGAAAAATTATAATTCTTAATTAGCTTTTAATTATTATTATCTATACTAATTAATAATTAAATTATTTTCTGTGATAATACCAAGGATATTAATTGAAAATGTTTATATTATCAAAACAAGATGATTTGAAACTTACTTAAATGTTTTTTTTCTATTTTTCTCAAAGTCATTTCTTAATTTAGTTAAGCGTCTACCTAAATTATTATCAGAATATATTCTTTGTGGAAGTGGTAAAGAAACTCTTTTAAAAATTTCAACCAAATCTTCTTTACATGTTTTTTGTTTATGATTTAAATTTACTAGTCGCTAAAAAAATTAAGAAAAATAATTATAAAAATGATTGTTATATATATATATATAAAATTAAATATAAATTTATAACTTACAGATTCTAAAATTTGTATTAATTGACTTATAGATAAAAGTTCAGGCTGTGTAAGTGTATACACATCTACTAATGATGCTTTCGATGACATGTTATATATTAAATATATATATATAAATTTAATAAAGTTTGAAAATTAATATTTGGTTAAATTTTACAAAATATTAATTATAAATAATTATAAATAATTAAATAAAAAAAATAACAATTGATTTAACCTAAAAAAATAAAAAAAAAAAAATACTTTCAAGTTAGAAGTGATTAAATAAAATATGGATCATTTCTTAAATATATAACTTGCAATTATTATACATTGTCCTACTATTATTTTCTTATTTTCTAGATATAATGAATTTATAGTAGTTAATAAAAACTTTTGATTAAAAAATAGTTAAGGTTTACTATATGCAAAACATGTGAACACAGACTGGCTATCCATTGCTATCCATCTTTGCAAATTACGACATAATAATAATAAGTCACGCAGAAAATTTAAAAATTAAATAAATCTTTTTCATTGATATAAGATATTCCATTTTTCAAAATAATAAATAATAACCTAATTTTAGTTTAAAATAAGTTTATATTTTTATATTGACAATTTTATGACAATTCTTATTAATAATAATTAAAATTCGCGGTTGCAAAATGTTTTGGTATGCATGTGTAAATCAGTGTAAATTTTACATTTTATTTGATATGACATGAATTATTATTAAATAAAATCCCTTAATCCCTTACAATTAAATAATGTGATATTAATACATAAAGTAAAAAAAGATTGTAATAAAAAATAATTATTACAAAGAATATATATAATGTCATGTAACAATTATATCCAAAGTATTTTTTCTATTGATTATTATATTACTAAACCAAATAGAAAATGGGATATATATTTTTCAAAATTTCGTGGTAAATTAATTTATAAAGTACCCATAATCCGAATCTTTGGTCAAACTAATGAAGGTATTTTTTAAATAGATTTCTATTATTTATTAATTTATGATTTAAATATACATAATCATGTTTTTATCTTATAGGAAAGAAATCTTGCCTTCATATTCATGGAGTCTTTCCATATATGCTTATTAAATGTGATTCTTTAATTAATATTGAATATGCACCTAGCCTGGCAAAAGAATTAGACAATGCCATTAATGAATCATTTAATAATAAACATCAAACCTATCAACATATCTATGATATTAAACTTATCAAATGCAAGCAAGTATCTTTAATTATATATATATATATATATACTTTTCATTTTTGGAAAATACGGTAATATACCTACATGTATTTTTTGACATCAAGTGGTGACATTCGTATAATAATTTAATTATTTATTTTAGTCTTTAATAAAATATAAACAAAATTTTATTTGTATTAACATCTTCGTTTATCTATATATTGATTAAAATTTTTTAAAAGTAAATAATAAAAAAGAATTATACAATCATATGATATAAATTTTAAAAAGCGATTATTTTGACTTAATTAAATAATAATAATTAAATATTAAATTTTTTAATTTTGTATATTTATAATATTATAATTAAAATCTGTTTATTTGTGATTTTTTTTAAAATACATGTGAACAATTTTCAAGATCAGAAAGATATATATATATATTTATATAAATTATACCCATTAAGATTTTTAACATATAATATATTTAAAAAAATGTAGGTAATAACAATTTATGGGTAGGGGCAGAAAAACCTATCCGATTTCAAAACGTTATAGCTTGTCAAAAAATTTCTTTTATTAACATATCGCAAATTTTATGCCATTTTTAAATTTAAGTTTTGAAAAGCACATCACTCAAATGTCGTCCTTGAGAGCGGATACACTGATTTAGGCGCTCGCAGTAGCTTTCCATGACTTTCACGGTCATTTCCACAGGAATTTCTTCAATTGCCCGAGCAATTTCCCTTCGTAAAGCTAGATGGGTCCTTGGTCGATGCTGGTAAACCTTCGATTTGAGGTAACCCCAAAGGAAGAAGTCACATGAGTGAGATCCGGTGAGCGCGGCGACCAGCCAAGATCACCTCTCAGAGAAATGAGGCAACCTGGAAACATTTCCCTGAGAATGTCCATTGATCGTCGCGATGTGTGAGCGGTTGCACCATCCAGTTGAAACCACACATGTTTTCGCGCCGAACGACGCGGGTAACGTTCAATCGCGGCTCTACTTTGGCCACGTTTTCAGGTCCTGTTGCTGTCCTGGGACGTCCAGGCGACTTTTTATTCAATGCTGAACCCGTCTATCGAAAATTTGACATCCACACTGTAATCGTAGCGTGATGTGGAACAGGATCATGACGCCCGAGTCCGAAATGAATTCGAAAAGCACGTTGTGTAGCAATTATCGAACCGCCGTTTGCGATAAACAGCTCAATAACAAAAGCACGATGTTCACCAGACCAAGGCATGTTGACTACTTACAAATGGCATAAAACCGGCTTTCTAACGGTTTTTACCCCACTACTCTACCTACTCCCTCTTCTGAGAAAAAGGGATTTGAAATCGGATAGGTTTTTCTGCCCACCCTGTATAATAGAAAAATGAGAGATTTATACGAGTATGCTATTCCTATAAAATTTATTTCCTTTTTTCTTTAATCTACTACTTATTTATGATAGTATTGCTCTTTGTAGATCTTTTTATGGCTTTAAAGAAAATGAGGAAACCTATTTGAAGATATTTTTCTACAATCCAACAATAATAAAACGTGCTGTGATTTTATTAGAGGTAAACAATTTTATTTACTTTTTAGTACCAAACTCTTGGAATATCCCAATATTTTTTTCTCTTTATTAAATATTCTTTAATATATGTATCTTATTTTTCGCAATTGTAATAAAATTGTTTTTTATTATATATCTTGTATTTAGAAGACTAACAGATCAATGATTTCAATTTCAACGAGTATTGAATCCAAGAAGTCAATGGGGAAGGGGGAAGCTACTTAATTGTTTTTTCATTAAAATAACTTTCTCAATAAATTAACAGGTGTATGTGTGGATCTTGTCCATATTGTTTAATCGCCAATCTTATAAAACTCGTATCTAATTAATCAATAGAACATCTTTGAATTTACTTTTGAGCCTGAATCATATTAAACTTTAATTAAATGGTAATGTCATAATTTAGTTTGGTTTCTTATTTCTGCACTTTGCCATATATCCTACACAATTAAATGACCCAGACTAATGATAAAATATATTGTTCTAAGTGATCATTACATTGTTTTCTAACATTGAAATGGTGAGAATAAATTCAATAGATTTATAATATTTGAATTTAGATATTACATATAATTATAATTCTATAATTTCTCCTGAGCGCAAAGAAAAATTACAATTTATAATATTTACAAATTTTTTTTTTTGTTTATTTTACTTCACATTGTAATTATTTACAATGTTATAACATTGTAGCGTAAAAAGAATTAAATAAATAATTAAAAGAATTTAGTCCCATTTTAAAATATAAGAATATAAAATCAAGTTTAGTTTTAAATTTTTTTAATTTATATATATATATATCAAAAAAATTAACTAAAAAATAAATATTAATACATCTAATAGAAACAATAGTGATAAGGTATAAAATTGCGATTTGTATTTGATTTAAATAGAAGTGGCATTTGATTACTATATTTCAATATTATATATATATATATAAATTATAAATTAAAATTAATAAATAATATTTATTAAACCAGCGCGTGTACTTTGTTGATGGCACCACGTCTCGTGTTAAAAAATTAATACCGGTACTTTCAGGAATTCAATCAAACTGAAATTCTTTCTATATATAACAGTTTTATACAATTTTTAATCATGTGGAAAAAATATCAAACATACCGTATAGTTTTATTTTTACGCTCACTTTAGACTCTTTGATTTTTTTTTCCTCTAAAGTTTAGAGGAAAAAAAATCAAAACGTGGTAGGTAATGACCCTCTTCTGGTTGAGCTACATTTCTCAAAAGTTGATAGAAAACTACTAATTGTGAATAATGCCCGTATACCAAATTTCATTATTATAGCTCAAACCTCACACACACACACGCACACAGAGAGAGAGAGACACATTTTTCTCAAACTTAGTGAAAATAACGCAGGAACCTTCAAAACGTATAAAAACATCAAAAACTCGACATCGAAAATTTTCGTTAAAGACCAGGCTGTGACGTCATGAATGGCTGGATGACGTCATATAATTTTAAATCAAGAAAAAACTAATAAATATGATTTTTCTCGAGGATAAAACCAATACAAAGTGCATGATTCGTGAGGATATGTAAAAAAAATCTCCTCATGTGAAATTTGGTGTGAAAATAACCCTTCCCTTCCTATCGTCGATCGCTAATACTACCACTTCCGGTTTCCGGATTTGCACCAAAAGTTGATCCATTCATCATACTGATGCATTAAGTAAATATAACAAATTTCATCAAAATCCGTTGAGCCGTTCAAGCTGTACACATCTATTCGGACGGACGGACGGACAGACATGCTAAAAATACTTTTTTCTGTTAAGAAAATGCATGATTCGTGGAGATCTGTAAAAATCTCCACATGTGAAATTTGGTGTGAAAACAATACCTCCCTTACTATCGTAATAAATAAACATCTCTTGCGTCCACTATTATAATAATTGAAATAATTTTAATTTCTTAAAGTAAAAAATTAATTATTAAATTTTTTTTCTTTAACTAGTCTCATAAAATCGCAAATAAAAGAATTCAACCATATGAAGTCCATTTGCCATTTATTTTACAATTTTGCATTGATTATAATCTCTTTGGAATGAATAATATTGAAATCACAAAAGTTCAATTTAGATCTTCAGGAAACAATGGCAGTAAGTATTAAAAGAAAAATCTTAAATTAATTATTTTTTTATAATTTATTTTTTGCGAGAATTAGGGATATACAAATTATATATAAATTGTAAATTATTGTTTAAATTAAAAAAAAAAAAACTTCATTTTGAAATAGAAATTATTACAAATTATTACTTTTCATCAACAAACAAGTTTAATGCATAGAAATTAATGTAAAGTAAGAAATTTCAAAACTCAATTCATTAATTGATTTTTTTTAATTGTCATTTGGTAGTGTAAGTTTATCAAGCCTTTTTTCTGATAATAAATGAGTTCCTATTAAACTTTTTGACTTTTGTATTTACTTCAAAAATATTGTCCACATCTCTTTAATTTACACGTCTCGTCACCCAAATTTTAGTAATATATATTGAGCAGTACTATTAATGACATTTATTCACTTTTTATTCTTCCATTAATTTAAACTAGTGGTTCTCAACCTTTTTGGACCAAACGCCCACTTCGTAAGGACGACTTCATAATTCGCCCCCCTATAAGTTTCAGAACCTGATCGCAAAATCATCTTTTTTTTTTTAGAACCATATTGAAAAAAGCGGAAATGTTTAAAAAGCCATCATCTTACCTTTTTTTAAGAGTTGAAAATGTTTTCGCTCCCCAAAAATAACTTATCGCCCAGGTTGAGAATCACTAATTTAAACCATAAGATGATAAATGATAAAAAAAACCATAAATATATATGTATAAAATAGAATATTAATTATTATTGTATCTATATATAGATATATATGCATGTAAAAGATAATTTTTTTTCTTAACCTCATGGATTTATTTTAATTTGAACTTTTATATTTTTATTTTCTTTTTTGTATCATTATTGTTTCAGATATTGATCAATTATATAAAGAATCTTCATGTGAAATTGAATGTGATACTTTATCTGATAAAATAGTAAAATGTCAGAATAATTTTGGTAATATTTTCTTTACTATATTTTTTTATTATGTATAGTATTAATATAAAAAATATTTTATTTAAGGGCCTGAAGAATTAAATCCTGGCTTGGCCGCAATATGGATTGATGAAAATAATCGACGTGCCAAAGAAAATAAAGAATTATTATCATATAATGATGAAGTTGCAAAGTATAGTTTTTATAAACCAACAAAATCTCAAAAAGAATGGAAAAATAAATTGATTGAACGATTAGAAGGAAAAAAGGGGGTAAATTATTATTTTACAATTCAATTAATTTTATTTTATAATTAATAAATTTAATTAATTTTTTATACATTTTTTTTTAGAGTTTAACTAATATTAACCATTCAAAAATACCTATATCATTTGAAAGCACTTTTAATGTTAATCTTAATAATACTTATGGTCCAGATCAGGATAGTATTCTTGGTGTAGATGTCACACAAATGGATAATGAAGAAAATGAGAACATTAATTGTTCTATAGAATATTTTGAAGAAATTGATAATGAATCTTCGTTGCCTTTTTGTCATTCATTATCAAATTCTCTGCTTTTTCCATTAAGGTAAATAAATAAGATATATTAAATTTTATACAAAACTCTTCTAATGTAGATACTACAAACATTTCAGAAGGGTATCTTAATTTTTATGCAAATAAATTAACTTTATCACTAACTTCTCTTTAAATATAAATTAGAATAATATTTTTTCTCTTAAAAATATATAAATCAAACTTTTAAAACAGTACTATTATACTATGAACATTAAATAGCATTGACATTTAGATAAAGTTTATATTTTGATTCTAATACCTGGAAATATCAATATAAAAGTTTAACAGAATATATATATATATATCACCAAGATGAATGAAATAGATTCATTGACCTCAATTAGTTTAAATAATTACTCATTTCTTTTAAAACTTTTCATATTCATAAATTCATATTTAAAAAGTATTGAAATGTTAAATCCTTTCGATTTCTTTTTAAAAATTATTTAAAATAATCTTAATAAATTTATATTAAAAGGATTAATATTTTTTCACGATATTTTTCAAGACAATAAATTAATTAATATTTAATTATTTATACATTTAAATGTTAATGAATTCTTGCTTTCTTATTCTATTTATTTATTTTTTTTCAAGCAATTCTACTCTCAATAAATCACAATTTCACTCTAATTTTGACCTTGAAAAATTAGAAACATCACATAACTCTCATGTATCTAAAAGGCAAGTGATTTTGATTTATATATATTTATAAAAAAACAACTTCAACAACTCCTCTTCCCGTTTACGATTAGTTATTCAGCCTCCGTCATTCCCAGATGATCTCATCTTTCTTTGTCCCATAAATGCTACCAAGAATCATATTTTTCGTCTTCCAAAGTCATAGACCACGCCTCCCCCTTCACTTCCGACAAATTAAGTGTTTTAAATATTTAAATTTTTTAACTATAATTTTATTTATTCGTTTATTTATTAAATCTTTTTTTTTAAAATTATTATAGTCTCGATAAGAAAAACATGTCTTGCCAGAAATATGTACATGTAGAGGAGGATGATAATAATATATTATCAGGTGATCCATTTCTACCTGAACCAGTTAATAAAGAATTACCAATAGAAACTGAGAAAAAATTTTGGGTATATATTAATTTTAAATAACATTTTTCCAATATAGAGTTCTAATTTTACGAAATTAATCAATTATTTTTTCGTTTTCTTAAGTTTGATCCACGATATACGGATTCGGATTCTGTCAATTCTTTATTTGAAGATTCCGAACAAAATTCCTCTGAAAGCACTAAGGTAAGAAATTTTAATTAAAAAATTCATAATTTTATTCTGTAATTATCAAAAATATATTAATCCAAAAAAGAGTATCTGAATCTTCATTCAGTTTATGAGTTTCATGAGTTTATGCAGAGGTTTTTTAAATTATCAGCAACTTTGTCTATTTTATATAAACAAGGTAGAGACATTTCGTGAGTTAGTATAATAATTGAGATTATAATTCACATTTTAATAAACAAAACAACTTAATTGAAAATGGAAGTCATTTTATAAATTCGTTTCTTACAATAAATTAAATACAATAAGTTTGACTTACAAATTTTTATTTTATTCGAATATTTTAAATATTTCTTCTTGTTTTTAGGAAGAGACGACGGCATCGATTCTAAATGAGAGAGTAACATCTAATCGAAAAGAGACTAAACATCAAAAGATTCAAACTATTAATACTAAACAGAAAGCTTCAATTAAACGAAAGAAGACACTTACATCATCGAAACATAAAGAGCCTCAGACACTTGATCGTACCTGTTCACTTGTACTTACACCTATACAAGCTAAACATGTAAAAGAACTAAAATTATTGATATCGCGTCGAGATATTGTTACAATGGATAGGAATGCAAAAATATTGGCGCTTAAAATACAGGAAGAGAGAACATCACCTCCAACCATATCAAATAATATTACACCTCAGCGAAAAGTTTTGAAAAGTAAAAGCATTTATACTTAATTTTTTAAAGAAAGAATAACTAAATATATTCCTTTTTAATTTTAAAATTTATTTATTTTTATATATGTGAAACATCTCTCTCTATCCTTATGGCTATTTACTATATATAGTTTTAAATTTATTTATTTATTATTTAACTTTACTTTAAAATTTCTTTCTTTTGGCATATTTGTATAAATAATAGTTATTTTTCTTCTAATAAAGGCATATTAAGTATTTTTATTTTTTGAAATATATTATGAATTTATATATTAATAACCTTTCAATTTTTTTTCTTCCATTCCTATTTAAGTGAATAAAATTACTTTTTTAATAATGACTTTATTACTATAATGTCAATAATATTTTTAAACACATTTGATAATCTGACCCATTAAATATTATCTTAAAGATTTTGTCAACTTAATAAGGTTTTGAACAAACCTTCATTCTCAAGTTATTTACTAATTTTGTAATTAATTAAGGTCTATATTATAAAAATATTATTTTATGCACATTTTCTTTCAATTAAAATTTATTAATTAATTATTAATAATGAAATGTGGATAATTTTTGGATTTTTCATTTATATATATATATATATAGTTTATTTTCTTTTATTTAACCGGTGCTTATCAATTTATAATTTTGATTAATATATATATAAAAAATATCTATATAATTTGAATGGCAATTGTGATCTTATATATATATTTATTTTTATGTAAATATTAATTTTTTATTAGTTTTGTAGAAATTTGAAATATGTATATATCAAATCATTCTTATCAAGAATAATAAATTAATATATATAATATATATATATATTATTACTATAATTATTGTTAACAGTTTATAATATATATTCTAGAAAAGGCAACGTTTTACAGCCTGTATGAAATAAATTATTTTCATTTAATAAATTAGTTTAAATTTATTTACTTATTTATTTTTTTCTTAATAGATATTCCTTTATTGGATGGCGCTTGGGATTCATCTCCTGAATCATCACCTAAAAAGTATAATAAAAAAAAATCTTCACCTAAAAAAGTTTATAAACCTTTGAATATAACAATACTCACACATCATAGTCCAAAGAAAAAAAGGTATCTGTAAAAAAAAGTTGATCTTAAATTTAAAAATAAATACAGTAAATAAATTAAAATCCTATTATTTTTTAAAATTATTTATTAATCTTTTATTATAGAGCTAACACTAAAGTCATTCCTATTCCAAATAATGATCCCATTGCGGGACCATCAAAAAGTTTTGACAGTCCTATATTTCAACCAAAATTAAAAACCCCTAGTGACAATTTAAGAAGAAATATGAAAGAAAAATTACAAAATCACATAAAAGACACGCCAACAAAATCAGAAACCTTTAATGATATCATTAATAAAAAACAAAATAATATTTCAACACCTCTAATGAAAAATATAGAAAATAGTTTTCCTACAACAATTTCCCCAATTTTAAATTTAGAAATTTCATCCCCATTATTTTTGTGTCAAGAATTATCTGATCAAAATGAAAAAATTACAAGTAAGTGTTTATTATTATAAAATAATTGATTACTATAATCCTTATCGACCCACTGATTTATTTTAGATGTTCAATAAAAGAAGCTCTTTAAAATGTAAACTTGTATTTTTTAGATGCTAATGATGATTATATTGACAAACCAAGTGATATTAATGATTTAGAATCACTAGAATCAACCGGAATTGTTTCTTTTTATGATGACTCATTGAGTGTTTTCAATCAATCTCAATTTCCAACACCCTCACCAATTCAACTGCTTCATGAATATGAACCATTAATAAAGGCCCCTTTTAATAAAGATTTGAATCAAATTGATTTTAGTATCGCTGATAAACAACCGTTTTATGGAAAATCTTCAGATATTACAGGGCCATTAATATATCGAGGTCGCACTTATGAATTAAAATTAAAAGATCAAATGACTAAAAATAATCAAACAAATGCCATTGAAGCTTATCGAAAATTTAAGGTAAATTTAAAAACAAATGCAAGGTCATGCAATAAATCTATATTTTTACATTAAATGAATATATACTCGTATCTATATATATATATCAGGGCTTCTTAAACTTTTTTCATTCGCGACCCCATTTATTATTGCGAGTTTCCTGGCGACCACGTATAAAAATAAAAGAAAGATATATAAATATTTTTTGATGATTTATTTATTAGGTAACAATATACATACTCGTATAAATCCAAATGCGCAAATACACATCTTGAATCTAGATGTATATTTGTATAATTTCTAGATTCTAGATGTTACAAAATCGTGTATTTGAATATTTGATATTAAAATCTCTCGCGACCCCAGCATTTTGCTACGCGACCCCCTTTGGGGTCGCGACCCATGGTTTAAGAAGGCCTGATATATATAAATAATTATATGCAGGTATATATAAGAACTGAAATAAATATTGTAATATAGTATTTCTTTTCCCCAAAGGCCAGTTTATTTTTGCGATTTTAATTATTTTTTTTTTAAGATTTTACATTGTAATAAAAAAAATAATTGTCACATTTAAATTTCAATGAATCCAAAATAAGATTTAATTACAAAATCATATGTATTATATGTATTTTCTTTAATATCATAAGCGATAGTTGTATGTGATATTCCTTTCAATCTATTTTTTTCATTTTGATTGAAAAATATTAAAAATTAAACTGATAATTAAACTCTAAATTTAAATATATTCATTTGATTAATAGATCAAATGCATTGAATTAAAAAAAACAATAATAATAATTTTAAATTTTATTTTTAGTTTAATGAAATACCTTTACTCTCTAAGGATAATATTTGGATTGAACCTCTATTTAAAGCACCATTGAAAGATCATCTAAACTTATCCATTATCAATAAACTAGACAATACAAAAAAAAATACTCAACCATTACACAACACAAATGAATCATTATATGAAATTCAAGGTGCAACATTAGATAATACTTATGGTTTTCGATTATCTATCAGTCAAAATTCTGAGAATAATGTAAGTATTTTTATTCTACTTTGATAATAAATTTGCCAAAATAAGTAAATATTAAGAAAATAAGTAAATTAAGAGGATTTGCAAGGGATGTATAAATCATCTCTAAGTGATCTGTAGAATGCTAGTACGAGGTTTCTATTTATAATTTTCAAGAAGAATTATTGGACGCTCTCTTATCCACAACCAATTGCTTATATTTGTGTTTCCAGAATAAAATAAACAAATTATATTTAGTTTTTGTTATATATATTAGGTGCTTGCATGTATTCTGTGATCATTTTTTTATTTATTTTTTTAATAAAAATAATTGGCTTAATTTCTTTAATTATAGAAAATATTGTTAATAATAGCAATAATTAACATATAATGAAATAATGAAAATAGGGCGTATAGCAGGGGTGGGCAAAAGCCGGCCCTTTTGCTTATTTTATCCGGCCCACCGGCCCGTTAAAAAGTATTTCGATCTTTCATTCAATTTCGTTCAATATGGCTCTTTAAAAAAAAAAGTAAATTTTTTTACAAATGTCCCGGTTTGGTATTTTCGAAATATGGTCCTTTTCATTTTGGCCAGGGCTTAAAAGTATTTGCCCACCCCTGGTGTATGGGGATCAATGAAGCGTTTCTCAGTTCTCGTTTATTTACACGCGCTCGAGTCGATTAAATTGGACGTGGCCTCTTTATGTTGGGAATCTTCTCAGTTTTGACATTCCCAGCTGCAGTCTACCACGTCAATTGTCAATTATGTACAAATGAGGTCTCACGCCCTTTCGAGTCATTTGAGTAAACACAGATATACAAGAAACATGATCATTGTTTGATCTGGTGTCAACAAAGATTGCTCTTTTTTGGTATATCATACTCATTGATGTGTAAAGTATTTATTTGACAATTAACTTCTAAAATGTGACATTCAATTATCAATTAGTTTTAGACTTATATAAATTTTATATTAAAGGGGAATAATTTGATTCGGTTTGGACTGGAAGTTCATTGTAAAACACGAGGCAGTTTAAACCCAGATCCAAAATATGACCAACTTCGAGCTCTCTTTTATTCTGTTGATGAAAGAAATGGATGTCTGACTACAGGTATATTACACATATATTATATATTAACACAATATTAACTTGTTAAAGTGACATTTGACTTGTCACTAAAGCTATTTGTTTCATATTTTTTTTAATATCTCAGGATTGATTTATATCAATGTACCGGGATTTAGTTTACCATGGAATAAAGAACGTTTGAAAATAGAATGCGTTGATAATGAACGAGTTTTAATTGGGACATTAATAAACTATGTACAAAAATATGATCCTGATCTATTGATTGGCTATGAAGTATGTTTAAAAAAAAAATTAATGATAATAATTTAATTTTAAGTCATTTATTTAATTTTTCTTTTCCTTTACATAGGTGGAATGCATGTCTTGGGGATATTTTTGTGAACGGGCAAAATATCTTGATTTATTTGATGTAGAAATACTCCTCTCACGTATTCCTAACGAGAAACGAAATTGGAAAGAATCGGAAACATCTGAAGAACCCATGCTTCAATGGTCCAAATACCATTTAGATTCTGCAATTCCAGGTCGAGTCATACTTAATGTATGGCGAATTTTAAGACATGAGGTACTGTGTTTATAAAAATAAAGTTTAATTATCTATAATAAGTAACATATTATATTGTTGATTTTATTTTATAGGTAGCCCTTAGTAGTTATAGCTTTGAGAATATGTATTATCATATTATTCATCATCGAGCTCCTCATTATACTAATCGTCAATTGACACTCATGTGGGAAGATTCTAGGAGAAGGTACAAATTATAAATTATATATAATTTCAATCAAACAGACGTGTTCTACATATATTGTTAATAGGTTTAGGAATTTCAACATATTATTTAACATGTTTCGGATTGTCAGATTTGTTGCTAAATTAAATTATAGGGACAGAGACTTATAAAAGACATTGTCAAGCTAAGTCTCTGTCCCTATTGGCAAAAAAATCTACTAATTAATTTTCACACTTTTCATTTCATGCCAATTTCTTTAAATTAAGCAAGATTTTCAATTCAAGAAAAACATGATAATCATTTGGTGCCATCTCCAGATTATATATACACGAGGGTGATCCGAAAAGTATTTAGCCTACAAAAGAAAAACAAAAATTTTGGAAAAGTCTCCTTTTAATTCGATACATTTGATCCAGCAATGCTCCAAGTTCTTTAACCTATTAATACGTTTTCTCGTAGTCTGCAAAGTAGGCGTCAAATCGGCCAGATAATTCGGCATAGTACAGCCCTGCGACCGTTTTGTCCTTTTCCAAATAGTCGATGTAGATCACACCTTGTGAATCCCAGAAAACAGTTGCCATCACCTTTCGAGCCGATAGGACAGTCTTCGCCTTCTTTGGAGCACGTACACCGAGTAAAGCCCAGTGTTTCGACTGTTCCTTGGTCTCTGGTATGTATCACTGGATCCATCTTTCGTCTATCCATCTACTACAGTGTAGTAACTACACGATAGTAAATTGCTCTTGCGATACTGGCGCCATCAGGTGGTCAGACTGAGAACTTATCGGAGCACCCTTGTACATACTGGATGCATCAAAACTCTTAAAATGAATTTTTCTTAGTACGAATTGTCACTCTTCCCTCAATCTATTATTTTAATTAATCATAGAAATTGAAATCTGAAATTAAACAGTAATGACTGTAGCCATCCATATATTTCCAAAAAAATTTTTTTTTTATTTTAGAATCACTCCGATTGAATATTATTTAACGCGTATTGAAGGTACTTTTACAATGCTTGAACGTTTAGATATTTTATCAACAACTTCAGAACTTGCACGAGTATTTGGTATTCAATTTTATCAAGTTCTTGCTCGTGGCTCACAAGTAAGCATATTTAATAAAATAATTTTATACTTTTAATATACTCACACACACCCTACTCATCAATTCATATTATCTTATGATTTATTATTATTATCTAATTATAGTATATATTTATTTATTTATTTATTTTATTTTATTTTTATTATATATTTATTTGTTTCTAGTTTACCTTAACAAAAACGAAAAAATATACTTTACTACATTTTACTATTCTTATCTTACAATTATCGCGTCTATTTATTATTTTATATATTCATAATATTTTTTATAACGTTTTTCTAAACTTCACTTGGCGTCTGTCTGTCCCTATGTCTGTTCGCTCTTTTGACAAATTGAAATCGATTTTTCATCAGCTTTAAACTTAGCTAGACTTTTGAAAATTCTTATAGATACCTCAATTGATCCCTAGAAGGTATGGAAGTAATATAGTTGAATTATAATTAATTAATTTGAATGCAATTGGCAAATAATTCTGAAAATTATTGGCAAAAAGACAGTCAACTATCCTTTTCCAAAATCAATTTAGGGGGGGATACCCAAAACCGAAAAACTTGGCAAGTGGTCTACGACACAAAAAAGGTTGGGAACCCATGCTCTATATGCAACACGTAATTTCTTTCTTTTTTACACAAAATTTGATGCAAATTCTATAATAATTTATTTTCGACAATCAGAAAACGGCTAAACAAACAACCTTTATGTCTCTCAACAAAATAAAAAAGAATACTAAATAGCTGAAACTGTGAACAAACATTTGTTCGTGACGAATTTGCATATAATACTTTCCAAATCTTATCTTCAAATTTTTGTAACTTTTTCTTAATTCTCTATCATCATTCAATATACACTCGAAAATGGTTAACAACTATACATTGTTTTAGTTTCGAGTGGAATCGATGATGTTTCGTTCAGCTAAGCCATTTGATTATGTATTTGTTTCACCAAATCCTGACCAAAGAGAGAAAATGCGTGAATCTGAAATAATACCATACATTCTGGATCCTTATCCTAGGTATTGATTAAACATTTCTAAGAAACACTTAATTAAAAATTATTAAAATTATATTAAATCAGTGGCGCAACCAGGGGGGGGGGGTTTGGGGGTTAACCCCCCCTCCAGGAGAGAAAAAATATATAAATTGCTGTATATTATGTACTATATTACAAATAGAAAAGAAAAAAAATTCTTAAAGTATAACTTAGTGTATAATAAGTAAGTTTATTTTATTTTAAAAAAATTTTAACAAAAATAAAAATTGCTTATTTTTTCGTACAGAATATAAGAAATAAAAAATTATTTTATTATTTCTCCTAAATCATAAAAAACAAGACTTAATCTATATATATAAAGGAGAGTGTTTGTATGTATGTATGTAATTTGTTTACTTTTTTGCTGTCATAGAAACAAACAAAAAAGAAATTTCCTACTTGACCGACACTTTACCGGTAATTTAGAATTATAAACATCAAAAAATAAGAAACGATTTCTATGAAATTACATCACAATATTCTTATATACCTCTATGGTAACATAGGCTATAGATTTTATTAATATCTAATCAATAACCGCAGAATTTAATTTTTTAAAGTTTATATATAGTTCTCCGTGTTGTTCATTCAAGAGGCAGGCGTGGCCGACTGACTGGCGGACTCATTTTACACAATTTATATAACTCTAGGGATTCCCAATCAAAGAATTATTATAATATTTAACTTTTTATTTTAAATTCTAATATTCAAATATCATTTCAATTAAATAATTTATTCTAAAAAAGTTCTCATTTTAATTAATATAATAAAATATCTAAATCATATTTAACTTAAATTATTTTGTATTTATTCTTTCTATATTTGAATACTTCTTTTATTTTAAGGGAGGGAATTAATTATGATCTAAAAAAATTAATAAATGAACTTAATAATAAAAAATCAAATAAATCCATTAATGTAAATTAATACTATTAATGAATGTATAGATTATTAATTTATCTTTAGTTTTATCAATACTTTTATACCGTTAATTTTTATAAATTAATTTTTATAAATTGTCTCAAGTCTCTAACTTTGCATTTTCTCAAATTTTATTATAATTAAAAATATTCAATAAAAATCAAGCAATGAAATTAAAATATCAAAATGAAATGATCAAGAAATATTATACTCTATTATAACATATACAATACTTATAAACTATAGGCGGAGGAAATATTAGACGATATCATTGCGGGTTCAGGCCAAATCGATCAACATTAATTAAGATATTTTCATTATGACAGATATTAAAAAAACCGCGAATTCAATATCTCTGTTCACTAATTATTTGTAGACTTTAGTAAAACCTACGCATGACTCAATAGATCCGGATAAACTTTTTCAAATTTTGATCTTAAAATTTATCTTGAAGGTAGTAAAGAAAGAGTAAGATGTGGAAATCAATTGTAAAATATTAGGTTACCCAGACGACTTAAATATAATAGGAGATTCGGCAATTGCAATTACAGATAGCGAGGAAAAATTAATCGAGGTAGGAAAAGAGATGAGGTTTGAAATTAATAATGATAAATAAATATATTTAGAAACAAACAGGAGCAGTATTAACAAACAAAATGTAGAATTTGAATATGTAGAAAAATTGAATGTAATCACGAAGGATAATAATATTTGAGAAGAATTTAAATCGAAGTTGCAATCGGGAAACGCCTGTTATCATGCAGTAAAGAGGCTTATCTCATCAAAATTATTATAAAAGGGAATGAAAATTAAAATATATAAAACAATTATTTTGTCTGTTGTATTATATGAGTGTGAGACATGGTCTATGATCTTAGGAGATGAGAGTGGATTCAGAGTATTTGAGAATAGGATTCTCCCCAGCATTTATGGGCCAAAGAAAGATGAGGGAATGATGTACGAGAGATGGAACAGAGGTTCAGGATAAGGACACTTGGACAAATGTGGTTGTAGCTGCCAAGAACTTTCGAGTAGATAGATATAACATATTCAATAATAATATATATAATTAATTTACTAAATAAATTAAAATATATTTTAAATAATCACACAATAAGAAATGAATGTTTTATGTTATACATTGTTTGAAACAAAATGGATGAAAACCTTTTACTACTTTCAACCAAATACTATGTACCACTCGGGGGTACAGGGGGCGGAGCCCCCGTCTAGATGTGAAGAGCGACGAAGGAGCTCTGAGCAGCTAGTATAAGATACTAGATGAATGTGAAATTTTCCAATTTGACTATTATTTAAATATAAAATATATAAAAATATTACTCAAATTCTAAATATTTTTTATTAATAATCAATTAATTGCTAATTTCATAAAAATTATGAAGCGAAGACTATTTTTTTCAAAATGGAAACGCGGGTAAAAATCCCTAAAAGAAAAAAATCACTAAAAACAATTTTTTTCATTTTTGTATTAATTTTAATTGTGACTCAGAAAATTAAATCACAAGGTGAGCATGACACCCATTTGCCTGAGACACGACCTCCCAAGGAGGAAATCGGGCCTGGACCGAAAGTAGGAAAAAATAGGTCAAAAAATACATACATAGGGCCCACACACGTGATTTTTCCAAAAAAATAGGGGTGTCAAATTCGTATGTAAAATAAAGGGAATTTACTCAAATTCCGTTTATTAGCATACATTTTAATAGCTTAATGATTCCAAATACAAAATACACCATTTGCACCGTATATTTCACCAGGGAATATATAACGCAATTTGTGAAATTTACTATCATCAGAGGTTGTCTTTTTCATTTTGCTCAATGCATTTATAGAAACATCAAATCAATGCCAGAAGTTTTGAGGCTCTATAATGATATAGATAATCCTGACAACTCCACTCATTTACGAACTCTTGCAGCTTTGGTTTTGGTACCACCATCAAAAGTCATTGTAGCCTACCAAGCATTAGCTGGACGACCAACAGGGCAAAACTTCGTGATTTTTTTCTTCCTTCGAGCGCACTTGGCTAGGTGAACAATTTTTGGCTGGCTTTTATGACCCCGAATTCGACATTGGAACATTAGAACATCTACGATGCCACTTTGATGGATTTGCCTCGAACAAACAATGCATTGGAAGGTTACAACAATGCTCTTCGTTCACGCTTAGGAGGTTACAAGACATCAGTATGGGACCTGATTAAGCAAATCCATATTGAGCATAACCTTATCTCTTTGGAAATCTGTCGTGATGGTCGTGATAAGAAGCCTGATCCATCAAGGAAACGATTCAGCGACTCGCATGATGAGCTTTTGACCATAATGAAGGCAAACCATGAAAAATGGGACGCTAAAAAACCAGATGGAACAGATGTGATGACACCAAGCATGATGTATAACTATCTCATTTAAGTCTCTTCGGCTATTCATTATTAAATAAGTAAAAAAAAATTAGGGAAATTTTTTATTTATGGACTTTTTCTTAGGGATTTTTACATGATTTCTTTCAAAATATCCTGCCACTTCGGGCGGACGAAAAGCATTCGAAATCTTAAAGTAGTTTTTTATAAATAACTCCTTTATTATTAATTAAGTTTAGGTAAAAATGAATATAATGAAACTTTTAGTAAATTCGATTCCCTATAAATTTAATACGATAGTATGTATGATAATTCTCATAAAAATCGTATTTATTGAGAAAATCAATAAAATGTGCTTTGACACCTCTTCAAACTACCCTTACTTGTCCAAAAACAATCCAATCCCCGCCCATCATTCCCAAAAAAAAAACATCTAAATATCAAATTTCAAGACAATATCTCATTTGGTTTAGACGTAATCTCGGTAATGAGCCGGTTCAAAAATTTTTTTTTGCAGTTTTGGATTCAGAACCGTCTGAAAAGTGGAAATCTCGAAGAATCTCGGAGCAAAAATTTTCAAAATTTTCCGATAATCGTATAAGCTATCCTTATTTCTTAAGGAAAGCTAAAATGATTTACTTATAGCTGGAAAAAATATTTTCTTTCTAAAACTGTGAATACGAGTAAATAAAATACAAAATTAAATTTTTTTGCCAGATTTTGTAAAATCAGTGTTTCATTTACAAAACTTTTTTAAATATTTAATATAAAAAAAAAATCTTAATGAAAATTTGTCTTTGAGAGAGCCCGGGGGGGGGGGGGGCATAGGCTCCACCTTGGAGCGGCTAGTCAAAACCCCTCCCCAGGATCAAATCCTGGTTGCGCCACTGTATTAAATTATATAAAATTATTATTATTAATTTCAATTAATTTTGTTATGCAAATTAATTATTATAAATATTTATTTATTGATATATTTTAACTTTTTTTTATTATTATTATTATTATTTCAGAATGCATACAGAACCGGTCATAGTATTAGATTTTCAAAGTCTCTATCCATCAATTATGATCGCTTATAATTATTGTTATTCAACATGTTTAGGACGTGTTGAATTTCTAGGAAGGTAAAATAAACTAATACAATTAATTTTTATTTATACTTATTATTTATTTATTTATTTTTCAGTAATGAAAATTTCGAATTTGGATGTGTCGATCATAATGTTTCACCTGATTTTCTTCGAACCAATATGGAAAATTTAAATTTTTCACCTGTTGGAGTTACTTTCGTTAATCAAAATATTCGTGTTGGAATATTACCAAAAATGTTAAGTCAAATTTTATCAACACGAATTATGGTATGTTTTTGTATATATTAAAACAAAACTAATGAACCAATGTGTAAATTTCACACAAGAAAAATTATTTAAAAAATAATTTTCATTTTCATTTTATTCATATATAAAGATAGAAGAAACGGTAAAAATGATATAATAATTTAATTATGATATGGTATTGAAAAATATCTGATAAAAAGGAACAAAATTACAAAATTATGAAAGAGAAAAACTTATAAAAAATTACCTTTTTACATTTATTTTAAAAAATATTCATATTTTAATTATTACATATTATTTAAACCTTTTCTACTTGTAATATGTAAGTAAATAATAATTACTAATTAAAATAAAAAGAAAAATAAACATATTAATTCAATGTTGACTCGATGAGGTGAAAATAAATATAAAAATTAAAATACAATTTTTGAATTTAAAATTTGTTGATGGATTTCGATTATTTTTTCTATTAATCCCATAGGGCAGGGGTATCTAAACTATGACCATTCGAGGGCCACATTGTAAAAAAAATTATGCTGGGCCGCACATAAATATCATTTTCCCTTTTTTTTAGAACCATATTGAAAATTTTAAAAAATGCTGGAAATATTTAAAAATCTGATCCCAATATCATTTTACCATTTTTTTTTTTTTTTTTTTTTTTTTTTTTAGAACCCCAATGAAAAAATTTAAATATTTTCATAATTTGCGTTTGGGCCGCAGTTTAGACACCCCTGCCATAGGGCATTAAGAATTCTCAAAATAACTTATCGTATAAGTCCGTTATACAGTTTTAAACTAGTTCAATTCACAAACACTTTTAGCTTTGTAATATATATATTTGTATTTGAGGCAGGCAGGTATTTATATATACCAGCTAGTTATAAATAATTCAAAATAAATATATATTTAAATTTTCCAGGTTAAAAATGCTTTAAAAGAAAATAAAAATAATAAACATTTGAAGAGAACATTACACGCTCGTCAATTAGGTTTAAAATTAATTGCTAATGTTACTTATGGTTATACTTCGGCTAATTTCTCAGGAAGAATGCCTTGTGTTGAGGTTAGTTATTATTACTGATTGTGAGTATTTTAATACCAATTTATAAACAATATATTAATTTGTATATGCTTTGTTGCTTAAAGATTAATAAAGTATTATATGAATGTGAGGGATGATCCATGAATTTAGGGGTTTAGAGTATATTTCAAAATTTTCTCTGTAAAATTTATATTAATGGAAAATGACAAAATTAATCATTCCAATTTTCTTATACATATATGTAATTTAATTATGATTAAAATAAAATTTATAAATAAAATAAAATTTATTGAATATTCTAAAAAAAGTATATATTTTTAAATCATAATTTTCATTCCCCCACCGCTTCTAATGTTATTAAAATGTATATTGAGTTTTTTGCATTGTTTTTTTAAATTATTTTATTTTATTTTTAACTAACTGCCAAATAAGAGTTTCTCTATATGTATGTGTGTTTTCCTTCAAGTTAGTTAATCAAATTCTTTTAAATAATATAAATCAGATATTCTCTTCCTCCCCCCCTCCCTTCCTAGGAGGGCGCGCACCACTCGTTTGAAATCACTGGGTTGGACATCATTCATGTAATATACAGAACGTATTACATTACCACTTTTATACCTATTTCTATCAAGTATATATATATTTTTTTAGATATATTAGATATATATTTTTTTAGATAGGTGATTCCATTGTATCAAAAGCACGTGAAACCTTAGAACGTGCAATTGAACTTGTAAATAATAATACTCAATGGCGTGCAAAAGTAGTTTATGGGGATACAGATTCATTATTTGTCTCGTGCCCCGGACGAACAGTTAAACAGGCATACGATATTGGCCGTGAAATTGCTGATGCTGTAACTCATGATAATCCAAAACCTATTGTTTTAAAATTGGAGAAAGTCTATCAACCACTTATTTTACAGGTAAGAATATATATTTTAAAATATAACAATTTTTTTTTAAGTTTAAAGGGAAATATAAAAAAATTATTATTTTTACACACAGACAATGAAAAAATATGTCGGTTATAGTTATGAAAATCCTGAACAAGAAAAGCCAATGTTTGATTCCAAAGGTATTGAGACTGTTCGAAGAGATGGATGCCCTATTGCTAGCAAAGTAAATTTCATTTCATTTATTATATGTATTTGTATATAATGTATAATCATAAAATAATAATATTAAAATTAATAGTTTAATCAATTAATCTTAAAACAATTAAGTTTATTAAATTATTTTTTTTTCTATAGATTTTAGAAAAGGCGTTGCATATTTTATTTGATACGCTTGATGTAAGTCAAGTTAAAAGTTATGTTCAGTATCAATTAAAAAAAATATTAAGTGGGAGATCTAATATGCAAGATTTTATATTTGCAAAAGAATTTCGTGGCTTACAAGGTTATAGTAGGAATGCCTCTGTACCAGCTCTTGAACTTGCTCGGTAAGAATAATTTATTAATACGTCTTTGTATAAGATTATTAGCAATTTCTATCAGTTATAATTTAACATTGAAATAAAATTCTACATATGGATTTTAACAAATTCATTTTTTTTCTATTTTTTTAAATGAGATAACATATTTTACAGACGGTTTTATGCGATTGATCCACGAAGCGTTCCTCGTTCGGGTGATCGTGTCCCTTATGTAATTGTTCATGGACAACCAGGAGCATTATTGGTTAATCTTGTACGTTCACCAAACGAACTTCTTAATCCCGATGCTGGTTATCGTATCAATTTGCCATATTATTTTTCGAAACATATCTTGCCACCACTAGAACGTAGTTTAGCATTAATTGGCGCTGATGTAAATAATTGGTTTTTCGAACTACCAAAACCAAACATGGCTTCTGTTGGGGTCCCCAAAAATATTGTTAAAGCCTATAATAAAGAACGTCATCCTCGTGGCACACTCTCTCAATTTTTTATAAACATGAATTGTATCATTTGTGGAATGAAGATAGATCAACAGATTAATACATCATTTTGTTTCAATTGTCTTCGGAATCCACAAACAACAACTTTTAATATTGTTGAGGAAGCACGAAAGAGTCAAAGACGTCTAGATCATATTTATAAAGTATAATTATTTTTTTTATAAATTTCTATAATAATAAGTTTATATTATATTGTAATATTTTTTTTTTAGATATGTGATACATGTTGTGGCATTGAAGGAAGAAATCATTGTGATAGTTGGGATTGCCCAATATTATTTCGTAAAAATTTAACATTATGTGAAGTAAAAAATGCAACTTATATTGAATCACTTATAAAAGATACCTTTTAAAAAATTGAAATAAGTAAATAAATAAATCATTGTTAATTAAAATATAATACACCTATCCCCCGATTTACACGTTTTCGCTTTTACACGGTTTTCCAAATAAGTTTTTTTTTTGTTTTTACCGCACTCTACTAAATGCTACTGTGTTTGAACACGTGTGCTGTGTACACATCTTTCGGGGAATCCCGAGCTTATGTGCTGACTTGCAGCACATCCACACTGTCTGTATTTCTTTGCATAAAATTAAAGTTTTATCTACGGAAAATTGTATTTGAGTGAAAGTTTCAGTTTCAGAAAGATTTAATTTTCCATATTCGTAAATTACAAGTGAGTGCATAATTTAGATTATTATAAATTAACATAAATTAAAAAAAATTATAGGCTTATAATGTCGAAAGAAGTTAAAAGAAAAGTTATTTCTTTAGAAACTAAAATCGAAATTTTGGATCGCTAACGAAAGGGAGATAGAGTAGTAGATGTTGCAAAATCATATAGCATGAACGAAGCTACAATAAGAACTATTAGAACAAATGAAAACACAATTAGAAAGAGTGTTGCAGCTGGCAATACCACGAGTATGGGCACAATTGTTAATAACCGATTTTATTACCACCTCTCAGAATGTAAATATTTCTGCTTCAAACATCGAATCGGCACAAATAACTTCGAGTGATGAAAGTGAATTCCAACCTTCGATTCCGAAAAAAAGAATGAGAGTAATTTCTGATAGTGATGAAGGATAATAAAACACCTTTGGTTTTATTTTTTGTTCTTCTGTTTAATGTATTGTAATTAAATAAAAAAACAGTTTTTCCGTAATATATTACATATTTTAACCTGTCAATGCATTTTATTTTTATTTCTGTGTACACCTAAAAATATTGAAAAAAATCACAACTGTTAAATAGCAAAATTATGCATTTTCTGCAAGCTTTTCGATTTACACGGTTTTGACTTGAAAATTTTTAATTTTCGATTTACACGTTTTTCTCAGGAACGTATCTACCGTGTAAATCGGGGGATAGGTGTATATATATATATATATATATATATATATATATATATATATATATATATATTCTTTAATATTTTGCAGACGTTAGATTAGGTCGGTACATAATTATTGCGATATTTTCCCCGCCTTTTTTTTAAAAAAAGAAAATCATCTTTATATTCACATATATGTGCTACTTCGAGAAAGGTTTGAAGGCGTCATTTCGCAATCTAAACGAATTTTTCTGTAAATGAAAGAGAGAAAATTATTTTTATGAAAAAATATTAAATAAAACACCAACTTTTTCAAGATAGCCGGAAAAATGTTGCAATAATTATGCATCAACTTATTACATTGTACTTTGAATGTCTTTTAATATTTACATAGATATATATTCGTTCGTTTAAGTTTCCGTGAAAGTTTTTACCATTATGAGAAATAATTTCTCATATACCTTTATATATATATATATATATATATACAGAGCAGGTAAAAGGGGCGGTAAAGCCGGCCGACTGCGGGGCTCCTATATAAAAATAAAATATTTTTTACATTCATTATTTTTGTATAATTTTGATTTTTTTGTCTTTTTTACTATTCTTTTAAATATCCAGTAAATTTGTATATTCTTGTATGAAAGATCACCACATTTCGTTTTGCCTGAAGCGCTCAAAATCCTAGAACCAGCCCTGTATATATAGTATATATTTATATATATATACACGAGGTTTGTTCAAAAGAAAAGGTGAATTTTGAATTATTTCGAATTCATCAATATCTATTTTGTCCCCTTCAAATTAATTCCCCTGTGATATAATGCACTTATGCCAGCGCTTCTTCCAATCGTCGAAGTACTTCTGAAATGCGCATTTCGGTATGGCCATCAGCTCGTTCTTTTATTCCGACTTTATCTCATCAATTGTGGCAAAACGCTTGTCTTTGGCCAAAAAACACGAACAAGCAATGATCTGTAAGCTAGTGGCTGTATTATCGTGGTCCATGATTTGTTTTTCCACAATTCCGATCGTATGAGACCTATTGCTTCACGCAAACGTTCTATAACTCCCTTGTAGTATTCCTTATTAACAGTACGACCTGTTGGCAAGAACACATGATGCATCACAGCATTGTAATCGAAGAAAACAGTAAGCAAAACCTTCACATTGGATCGAACTTGGCGTGCTTTTTTAAAGCGCTTGTATCACTTATAAACATCTTTTTGGGACAAAGTAGACTCGCCGAATGCCACGGTCAATATATTAAGTGCGTGGAGCACTTTATTCCATTTTTAACACAAAATTTAATACAGATTCTCTAAAAAATCGAAGAACACACAAAAACTTGACTAACTTTTTCAGTTGTTAAAAATAAACTACTAATCCAAAATGGCTGATAATGTCAACCTATGAGAAACATGTGTACCAACATTTTAAAAAAATAAAAATCGAATGTACACAGCCTGCGAAAATTCAAAATTAACCTTTTCTTTTGAACAAACCGTGTGTGTGTGTGTATATATATAGGTGTATATATAGTGTGAAATATATTGATATTACTTAACTATTGCATATATTTATTTCAAAAATAAAAATAAAAGGAAATTAACATTCCATATTTTAAATTCAAATTCTTTTGCCAATAATTTTGGATTTTTGTAAAAAACACTATATATTTTAATAAAGTAGGTATTTTATAATGTTAAATATTATTTAAATATAATTTTAATTATTTATTTTTTGACTGAATAAATACATAATCAGAAAATATTTTTAAAATGTAATATTTACAAAAACTATTTTTAATATTTTTAAATTTTCTATAGCCGAGTCCCTAGGCACGTACCATTGGGTAAACCGCCATTGACTATGGATGCTCTGTGCTAAATACCTCTCACAAGTAATAAGATGGAAACTATGAAATGAAAATAAAAATGAAAAGCGCAATTTTTCAAATTATTTATTATATTCAATAATTTCCATAATTGGCATCGATGATTTTTTGCAAACGATTAGGCAAATCATATATGCTTTTTTGGAAAAAATATTTATTTTTAGAGTTAATAAACAATTCAAAATCTTTTATAATATCATTTTTGATATTGTTTTTTTTTCATCTTAAAAATATATCATAATTACGAAAAAGGTAAAAAACGGCCGGTGAAATATCGTGTGAATACGGAGGATATGGTAAAATTTCACGTTTTACGTTATGGACAGTTTGATTCAAATCAGATCTCTTGTATGTAATGTCAGTATGGATTTTCAGAAAAAAATTATTTTCTCCTTTTTAGTCCGTTAGTAAAACGTGGTTTTTTAAAATTTTTCTTTTATAAAGTATTATTTTCTACTTTTTAGTCTTCAAATTTTGCAATCGATTTTAGTTTACTCATATTAATTAAATTTTTGAAGTATAATTTAAGAAATGAATGTGTACTAAATATTTATATTTATAAAGTTGGGGATTTTATGTTTTTTACCGTCCGACGAGATAGTAAGGGAGGTATTGTTTTCACACCAAATTTCACATGTGGAGATTTTTACATATCTCCACGAATCATGCATTTTCTTAACAGAAAAAAGTATTTTTAGCATGATGTCTCTCCGTCCGTCCGTCCGTATAGATGTGTACAGCCTGAACGGCTAAACCGATTTTGATGAAATTTGGTATATTTACTTAATGCATCAGTGGGATGAATTGATCAACTTTTGGTGCAAATCCGGAAACCGGAAGTGGTAGTATTAGCGATCGACGATAGGAAGGGAAGGGTTATTTTCACACCAAATTTCACATGAGGGGATTTTTTTATATATCATCACGAATCATGCACTTTGTATTGGTTTTATCCTCGGGAAAATCATATTTATTAGTTTTTTCTTGCATATATATTATAAATAAAATAAAATTAAAAATGTTTATATTTATTATTTATGTATCCATATGTTTTTATTACATTAATAGATATATTAAAATTATTTCAAATTGTTTCTGTAGCTGCTAATTAATTTACTTCAAACCGTCGGTCGGTTCGGACCTGGCCACAGGTCAACTTATTTGTTTACATTTTTTTTGTTTACATCCGACATTTTGAATTTTTATATATAGGAATAATTTTGGATTATTTCATTCAAATTGTAGCAATTAGAAGCTCATAGAAATGATAATATTGTATTGTCATCGAGAGCAAAGCTGTTGGTGAAGATTTAAGAATATCCGATGATTGGAAGTCGTCGATAAATCGATTGCAAGATTTGATGCATACACACAGACAAGAATACAAGTTAAGTAAAACGTGATAAAAAGGTAAAAAACGGCCGGTGAAATATCGTGTGAATACGGAGGATATGGTAAAATTTCATATTGTAAAGAAGTTAATTTGTCAACCGTAATTGAAGTTTTATGTGGTCGCGCATTATCATGCAGTAAAATTGTGTCTAGCCGATTGAGCAATACTGGTTGTTTTTCATAAGTTTCTCATGCATGACATCACTTTCACGATAATAAGACATCACTGTAATATTAGGTTGGCAACTAAGCGGAGGCCCCCTGTACCCCCCCCCCCCCCCGAGTGTCCCTATTCTGAGCTATAACCATCTAACTCCTACCCTGTCCCATCTCTCTCACGTTCCTTCCTACATTGTCCGCCCTGTTCACAATTGGTCTTCCAAACGGACGTTTTCCAATCGAACTCCCCACCAATATATTTTTCCTCTCCCATTCTAGCCATGTGCCCTGCCGATCCCTTCTCGCTTTTATAACCCTAACTATATCTAGAGATGCATAGAGGTCATGCAATTCCTTGTTATGCAGTCTCCGCCATTCCCCGGTGTCCTCATCTTTCTTAGGCCCATAAATACTGGGAAGAATCCTATTCTCAAATACTCTGAATCTATTCTCATCTCCCAGGGTTATAGACCATGCCTCCACCCATATAATACAATTAATAATTTAATAATTTTGATCCCCTTTGATAATAGTTTCCAGATTGCAACCTCGATTTAAATTCTTTGCAAATATTATTCTCTCTGATACTAATTATTTTGTCTTATCACTATTAATTTCAAACCCCATCAATTTTCCTGCCTCGATTAATTTTTTTATGCTTCTTTAAATGTTATTAATTTATTTAAAAAAAATCAGAGTAAACAAAATAAAAATAAAATATAAAATTAGCATAACACTAAACTACTATAAAAATAATATTAAAAAATATATTATATATTAAAATCTTACGTGAAAATCCAATTATGAGATCAAATTTTCTTAATTAAAATAATTTACTCACATAATCTTAAAAATTAATAGTATTAAATTATAGCCGTAATGTGAATGTTTTCAAAGTTTAAATGGTCAATAAGATCAATTGAAATATTGTAAATATCAATAGATATATAAAAAGATTTTTATCTGCACATTGCTCAGAATTTAAATTATCGCCACCAGCGCCTCTATGATCTAGTATGGTAACTAAACTATTTTTAATTAATTATTTTTTATAATTTTTTTAAAATTTTTCTAATTAAAAAATCGAAAATCGGGCTTCGAGGTGTGGTGGCCAGCCCCTTTGTGCTTCCGTGTAAAAAATTCCATGTCCCTGCGTGCGATAGATTTGCCTGGAGAGCTCGGTCAGACAGACAAACAGACACATTACACTTGCTTTTATTATTATAGAGATGTATTGACCATTTTGATCAATGACCTTTTGCCATCTTTCAGGCAGCATTTCGATTATTGCTTTGATTAGGTCGTCATCAACTTCAACTGGACGACCAGAGTGTTTTTCATCTTTGAGTGAAAAATCCCCAGAACGAAATTTGGCAAACCAATTTTGACACTGCCGTTCCTTTAAGGTTTCGTCGCTATAAACAACATATAACTTTTTACGAGCTTGCGGTGCGTTTTTCCCTTTGCGGAAATAAAAAAGCAAAATATGACGAAAATGTTCCTTTTGATCTTCCATTTTTCAACGAACGACAAACGAAAACTACGGAACCGATCAAAAAACTTTTTTTACTGATTGACAGCTGAATTGCCAACTATCAAATACCAAAATGTGTTTTACATTTGGACTACGTCGGTAAACCTAAAAATTCAACTGAAGTCATCTATGAATGAAATCGGCAATGACTTAGTTGCCAACCCAATAGTTTCGCCTGGTTGTAGAAAGGAATAATTGATCACTCCTTGGGCATTCCATCATATGATGACTATAATTTTTGACAATACTCAAATTGCCAGAACGAAATTTGCAAGAACCAATATCGAGCATTTTTATCATTGGTGGATCCATCTCCGAATGCCTGATTAATATTTCTTGAAGCTTGAGCTGCAATATAATTTAATTTAAACTCGTACCGGAATACTAAATCGCGTTTTGTTTCCATCTGGTTTAGAATACAAATAAAATAGGAATGGGATACAAACACGAAAAAATTGTACGAAATGAGTAAGATAAATACCTCTTTAAGCTTTATAAATAAAACTATCGAGTGCTGTTACAATGTGTCTCTCTCAGTCGCAACTGAACACAGACTAAACAAAAAACGCCCGTTTTATAGTTTTCAACCTAATAATATTTCTTAAAATCTTTCCATATTATTTTTAGTTAGACTATACAAATGTGTATATTTAATAAGACTATATCATGATACATAAATTGTATTTGAAAACAGAACAGAAAAAAAATATTAATAAGATATCTTATATTTTTTATTATATTGACAAAAATAATCTTCACAAATATCTTATGGCTGTGACTGCTTTTATGTTCTGTAATTTGATTGTAATGTAAAATGAAAAACACTCTTTTTATAGTATAAAATTACTTTATTTCTTATTGAGGCTATCCCTCTGTTACATACATGTACATATCTATCATGTGTATGGATGCTCTATGATATCTATATATCAGCCAGCCGGCACGCCAGCGCTGCCACTACATATGAAATACATATCCGATTTTCCTCCCTGAAATTGAATTACGATTACACTATGTAAAAAACAAGGCTTTAATTCAAAGACGAAATTAATAGAAAATTTGTTTTATAAATCAAGCCTTTTTACAGACTTACGCGTTCTATTTGATCTTCTAAACGTTTGGGAGCATTCAGGGATAGATGTACTGGCCCTGGACTCAGAAGCAGGAGGTTCAGTTTGAGAAGGTGTATGTTGAGTAGAATGATGAGAAGAAGTCGGAGGAGTAGGATGGGGTGTTGGCTGAGAAGTAGCTGTTGTAGGCTGCTGTTGTGTATCAGATGCCCTCGTAGCAGTTAGAACTAGACTCTCCTGGTCCTGAAGTTCATAATTAATCACCTGCGTAGAAAGATTTCGACATTCCTAAAAGACTATACTGGGGTTTGTTTAGAGAAATGTTTACTTGTCCAATTCTGGGTGAAAAGGGCTCGACAAGATTAAAGTTACTATCCCTAGTTTCAACCCAGCCAGGTGGAGGTTCTTCGTCCAACTGGAAACAGCAGCCCGAAAATTCTACAGAGCGCCGTCTTCTAATTCTAAATAGATCAATCTGACCTATTTGCCAGGATGTTAACTTCACTCAAGAGAAGATACAATTTCTACCTCTTTTAACTATAACATCATCTCTTGATACCACAAATCCAACATTTGAGTCACTTCCCGAAATGTGACTAGGCAATCCTTTCACCAACTTCATTCTTCCGATCAATCCAGTGAGGGTGTTTTGAATAATTCCCAAGACTTCCGCTGAATGACAAAGCCTAGTCTGAAGTTTTTCGTTACTCCAGGTTATTATCTGTAATTACCGACCGACGATAGTAAGGGAGGTATTGTTTTCACACCAAATTTCACATGTGGAGATTTTTACATATCATGCATTTTCTTAACAGAAAAAAGTATTTTTAGCATGATGTCTGTCCGTCCGTCCGTCCGTATAGATGTGTACAGCTGCAACGGCTCAACGGATTTTGATGAAATTTGGTATATTTACTTAATGCAACAGTGGGATGAATGGATCAACTTTTGGTGCAAATCCGGAAACCGGAAGTGGTAGTATTAGCGATCGACGATAGGAAGGGAATGGTTATTTTCACACCAAATTTCACATGAGGAGATTTTTTTACATATCACCACGAATGTATTGGTTTTATCCTCGTGAAAAATCATCTTCATTATGTTTTTCTTAATTTAAAATTATATGACGTCACCCAGCCCTTCATGACGTCACAGCCTCCTTATTATGATACGGGCAACGCCGGCTACTTCAGCTATATATTATAAATAAAATAAAATTAAAAATATTTATGTTATATGCCTATATGTTTTTTATTACATTAATAGATATATTAAAATTATTTGAAATTGTTTCTGTAGCTGGAAATTAATTTATTTCAAACCGTCGGTCGGTTGGGACATGGCCACAGGTCAACTTATTTTCTGATTGTCTTGATGTAATATCGGAATTCTTTCTTGAAATTCAAGAAGGTTTTCGTTGGGTACTGCACCTTCTGGTGTAATTTCATTCTGGAGCGGATCAAAATTAGCTTCACGATTTAACTCAGCTAATATTCTTCTTTTCGTTACCATAGAAGAAGGATAACACTCGTAAAGATTATGGTTTAGTTCGTCTGGCATACTAAAATCGCCACCACAAATCTCCACCTCAACTTCTCCGATTTTTTCAACCCTTCTAGGAAGGGGGATGGCCCTCTCAGGAATGTTGATCTTCCATTTTGATAATGATGCATCCCTAAATTCACCCAAAATGTTAAGGTAATTATAAATTTCTTCGGGGATTAGAACTTCTGAGGAGCCGATCAGCATTTCTGCGTCATAGTCGGATGGGCCGGATAGGCCACTCAATGAGATAAACCCATAGTATCTCAGTCAAGCCATGTTGATAGACACTGAACGGCATTTCTCTTTCAACTCTGGAATTGGTTAAAGCAATTGTATCATAACTTGCTTCTAATAAAGTTGTAAATCCACAAAAATCTGGGTTCAAGGTCGATAATATACTTATGGGTGTGAGAGTTACTAACTCTTCGAAAACATATAAATCGTCATCTTATTGTTCAGTTTCAGTCGTCGAGATTTTGTCAGCCGCGATTAAACGCTTGGCTGCTTCAGAAGATTGTGAGCTATCTTTCTGGTTGTAATGGTTAGGTGGCTACGCCCTTTTTTCCACCCTTGAGACATATGACTATCGGTTTTGAATGTTGTTGTTGTTTATGCACTTTAGTCTTACCTTTTCTTTCTACCTTAAGCTTTTTTTATCTCCAAGCATCTGTATATTTGGATCCATATTGTAATGTAACTTTAATATGTACTTACATTTGGTAAAATCAGTGTTTCATTTACAAAACTTTTTTAAATATTTTATTATTATTATTATTATTATTATTATTGATGTTAACTGTGCCCATATATGAATGTTCTTTAGGTGTTAACTTTATTCTTCTATTTTTCTGCTCGTGAAGATCCGGATCCTCTAGGTGACGGGTGGATTGGTACCACCTGGAGTTATTCTCATCACGATCCATTGTTGCTTATGGATGCTTGTTTTTGAAGTCCTGCTGGTGCAGAGTTGTATAGAACAGAGGTTCTTAAACTGTGGTCCGCGGACCCCTGGGGGTCCGCGAAGCCTTTACTGGGGGTCCGCAAAGCCATCGTACAGGTGCACGAGAAAATGATGAGTCGGTTAAAACTTTAGAAGCGATGGCATGGCTTTGTGAGGAAACAGAGATCAAATACCCAAATTCAACGAAATGTGCAAGAAAACTATTGCTACCGTTTCCATCTTCATATTTAGCAGAATTTTCTTTCTTCAATATTATAATTTCTAATAAAATGTGTTCTACAATATGCAAAAAAATCGTTATTCACCAATCACTATTATAACACAAATATTCATCATATATCCTTGTTCTTATGAGATCGTAAGCCAGAAATTAACTAATAAAATGACGTAAAGTACCTAAAGTTGGAATGGGGTCCGTCAAAAAAAATTTTTTCAAGTGGGGGTCCGCAGAGTACATAAGATTAAGAACCTCTGGTATAGAACCAGGGCTTGTCAGTTCCTGGAGCCGGAGGCAGCTGATCTTAAATTGAATTTATTAGAAAAATCCGTTCTTGGTTAGAATCAAACGCCGACTTCTTGTGTAGAAGGTTGCCACGCTACACTCTCGGCCAAGCCACCTCCTTTTTTAAATATTTAATATATAAAAAAAATCTTAATGAAAATTTGTCTTTGAGAGAGCCCGGGGGGCCGCCATAGGAAGGTGGAGCGGCTAGTCAACCCCCTCCCCCCTCCATCTGGTTATGCTGGCATTTGAGTATATGTTATAATGGAGTATAATATATTCCTTAATCATTTCATTTATTTTATTTTCATTGATTTATTGAATAATTTTAATTTTAATGAAATTTAAGGAAATCTAAATTAAGAGACTTTAAATTAACAATATATAAAACTTTATTGAACTTTATGTACATAGTGGCATTAGGGGATTCGAAAATTATTAGGTGCAGCAAACAGATTATTTTTAATGATCCTGTTCTGATTTGAATTTTCCGCAATATTTTTTATTTATATCTTTTTATTTAATTAATTATATATATATATATTTATTTATTTATTTATTGCGTATTATATATTTTAGATAAAGGAATCATTTATTTTTTTATGTTGGTATAACTGTTTTGCTTATTTTAAAACAATACTTCACATTTTTAAATAAAATTATAAGAATGATTCTTTTTATTTTTAGTCTACAAATTACTTGACAATTAAGTAATAATTGTATAAACTATGGATACATTTAATATTTTAATTATAATTGCAATAATATATTGTGTATTATTATGTTTTGATGTCATTTTTAAGGTAATATAATATGAGGCATATATAAATTCATAACATTATCAATCGATTGCATATATTTCAAACCCATTTTTTTAATATAAAATAAAGTTTTATTATTTCCAAAATATAAATATATTTAATTAATTCAAATATTAACTTTATTATATTTGTACTTTTTTAATCATATCTAATAATGGCTAATATTTTAACATCTTTGTAGAAATTAGTAAAATTCTCTCAATATATATATATATATAAATATAAATATAAGCCTTTTTTTATTGTATTTCATTAAAATAATTACATATTTCTAAAATCAAAAAAAATTGTTAGATAGTTTTGTTGTTGTTTCTATTTTTTAATTAAAATTTGATAGGTAAATTCGATAAATAACAGTTGATTTAATCAACTAAATAATTATTTTTCAAACTTTAATTAAAATATTTCAAACTGGTTAAACTAATATTTTTTTTTAATAAAAATATATAATAACTCAAGCACATTTTTTAATCAATCAAATAAACTATGCAACATATCACACACCATTTTCACTTTAATTGTTTTGTAATTATGTACTAGTTTATAAATATAAACAAAATATGAGTAATCAAAAATAAAATTGACTACATTCTAATATCTTCTCCAGATGTTAGCTATCTCACACAACTTTACAAAATTTTTTATGGACATTTTTTTATCTCCAGTTGACTCAACTTGGTTGAGCGACCAGAGCATTCAGCACCATCGCCTATATATACCAATCAATCTTATTGTTAGTTGATTTTCCTGATACAGTACCCATAATGCTTATTAAACCAGTGTTAGGCTCTAATAGTATTTTTTCCATAAAAAAAACTGTTTTTCATTAACCCATGAAATTCCGATCTATCCATTGTCTTAAAAATTACCAAACAGGAGTCACTTAAATGTCTATAACCACCAAGGACACTAGGTACTTGCCTAGAGGCTCCGGTATAGAAAATTGAAAAATATTTTTTTTAAATATTACATTTTTATTTAAAAAATATTTTCTGATTTTAAATTTATTTTGTCAAAAAAAAAGAGTATTCAGAACTTTATTTTGAAACAAACGTGTATAAAGATTAATTTTAAATACACAAATACTAGAAAAAAAAGGGACTAGAAATATTCACATAAAATCTCTAATTAAAATATAAATAAAAAACAATTTAAAATAACTACTGTTTTAGCTAGAATTATTTTATATAATTTATTGTGTATGATAGTGAACAGAATATAATTCTATTACAATATATCATGAGTTTGAGGGGGGGGGGGGGACTCCAAAAACAAAGTGCTTAGAGGCTCCCGACCACCTTAATCCTCTACTGTTTAAATAATTATACCACTTTAATATCTTAACTTTTCTAAATTTTCATATAACAGAAAGGAATAGATAAATAGTTCGAGTCATCAAATATAATTATATCGTCTGAGTAGCCTAAAACTATATTTTTTTGTATTATATTTCATTCAACTTCTCGCACATACACACATCATTTATTTAATTAAATAATAAATAATTATTTATAAAAGAAACTTATTTTTAATTTATTTTTCAATATAATCAAATTTGTTCATAAGGGGAGATTTTTTGTATTACGTAAATATATCTAAAAATTCAAATTTTATTAATATTATCAATATTTTTCAACTTAAACTAAATTGACAAAGTCAAAGATGTCATTATAGTTATGATTCTTTTTTTTTTATTTTAATTCGAATCGAATTGATAGAATCTTCTTTAAATTATTGACCATTTAAATTCAATATTAATAAATTCAACAATTAAAAAATGTGTTAAATTAATTGATTTTTTTTACAGACATGTTCAAATTTGCCTTATATTTATTTTTTACAAAATACTGGATTAAATGTTGATTTTTTTCGTATATCTTGGTATACGACAGCTTTCAATCGTTGTCTACAAAAATGGGGAATGTGGCGGCCCAAACTTTTAAAATCTTGGTTTAATATAGGCTTTCTATTTACAATTCTTCTTCTACCTTTATCATTTATTATTTTATTAAAATCATTGATTGATCTCTGGTCAATAAATATAAACAACTCGGATGGATCTTCATCATCAACATCAGCCGAACCTGTTTTGATTCTTGAACCGATGGTAAATCTTTTTTTGTATTTTAATGTAATAATTTAAAGAAAAAATATATAATAATAAATATAAAAAATAGTTTGTTTTTTTTGTCTACAAATTCTCTGGAGAGGAAAATTGATAATTTTTTAATGAATTATTATTGGACAGAATAGCTCTATTTTTTTCTTTTTCTTTTTTTTCTTTGTAAAAAAAATTACTGTGTAACAAATATAAATAAATGAAAAATTATTTTTAGTTTATTTATAATTGATGTTGATCGTCCTCGATATACGACTTAAGACTTGAATTAATTTTTATTAAATGTTAAAATATAATTTTTAATAGTTATCGTTAACCTCTATATAATTATTATTTAATAAAAGATTAATTCTTAAGTTGTAAGTCAATTTAAATTTTCTTCTAGATTCCTGGCATCAATATACCTTTAAATGATTTAGGCTATTATTCATTTACATTTGTAATATCAACAATTTTACATGAAATGGGACATGCATTTGCAGCAGTAAGGTAATTTTTTTAAATAATTTATCTAATAATTATTTTCCTTATTGAATTTGAATTCAAATATTTTTATTTTAACCAGTTTCTTATCTATTATCTCATTTAAAATATATTTTTTTTATTTTTAATGGATTGTCAGTGGTTTAGTTTAGGAAAAACTTTTATTGTCATTTAATATATATAAATCAGGGGTCGACAACCGACCCGCGTGTCTTCATTTTAAGTGACGAACCAAAGTTTTGAAAATTCTATTTTAAATATCAATAAAAATTAAAATATTTATTAACACGTAAGTTGTAATAAAGAAATTGCACCAAATACAAGGATATTTTCTGAAATTAATCTTATCACTGTAGTTGTAGTTACAGTTGCAAGTCTAATTAGTGGAAATTCAGGTTTCATCAATTTAGCAGCTCAGCTATAAAGTACCTACGTGTTCAAAATTAGAAATAGGTTATTTTATAAAAATATATTATATAAAGATATCAAAAAATACAACATATTTCAAGTTGTATCCAATGTCATACATCTTGATTTATACTTGATATACAGGAAAACCTACCAAAGCGTTTAATTTTAAGAGAATATATTTTTATTAAAACATTAAATTGAATTTTATTTTTAAACATTTAAAATTATTTTTAATGACCCAAAAAAAATAATATTTAAATTATTTAATTTATTCTAAATGTTTCTATTTTATATATTTGTAACGTAAGCTAACTAACCTCCTCCCCCCCCCCCACACACAAACACACAAATTTTCCATTTATCTCTTTATTAGCTGTTATAATTAAATGTACTAAGTTGGAAATATAAGGATGAAATAAACCAATTTTTATATAAGTTAATAAAAGAAAAATATATAATAATAATAATAAAAATTGCACTAAATCTAATCGTCATTGACCACTCATTTTCACTACTGGTCATAGATTTTTCTTTAACTTCCTATCTGTCATCTTGCCGGCAACAAAATTAAGAAGATCGAATCCCCTAACTAGGATGACATCATCCTTTATCTGGCACTAAAACAACCTCCGGGGATTTGATCATATAAGTAATATTAAATGAAAATTGAAAATGTTCAGATTTTAATTTTTTAGCAAATTTCTTTTTTCAAAAAATGAAATGATTTTTGATGATTTCTAAATCAGAAACAATTTTATGATTTCATCAATTAAAATGTTAAAATATTTCACATTATTGATAAATAACTATCTTTAATATAAAATCGATCGAATTGTGTTTCCGTTTCAAGGGACAAATATATATTAATTTGTTTCGAAGGGATAAATTTTGGCGGCTGTATTAGCCTGAATTTTTTAGCGGAATTGCGCTTATTTAAATATAATTTCTATTTTTAAAAATTGATTAATTTCTTTTTTTTTTTAGAGAAGGAATTCATATAAATGGAATAGGTTTGGTTGTGATATTTATTATTCCTGTTGTCTATGTTAGTATGGACTCAGGACAATTAGAAGCTTTAACACCCCATCGCCAATTGCGTATTCTTTGTGCAGGTGTCTGGCACAATCTTGTTTTAACTATAATTGCTATACTTTTCTTTATGTCTATACCAATTATGATGAATCCATTTTATCAAATAGGTGAAGGCGTTCATGTTATGAATATTAGAAAAGTAAGTTCAACCTTTATTTTTCAATAACAAAACTAAACACAAAATATATTATAGTCGAAATTTGCTAATCATTAAATAATACTAATAATTATGATTTTATAATTTTTTAATATAAAATTTCTACATTTTAGGATTCTTTATTAATTGGATCCAATGGTTTGGACATCAAAGATCAAATAATTAAAATCAATGATTGTGAAGTTAATTCTAGTATAGATTGGGTAATGTGTCTTAAAAAAGCTGTGCGTGAATCCAGTCCTGGATTTTGTGTTTCATCTGAAACTGTTCATCGAAATGATGAATCAAAACGAGGTATTAATAAATTAAAAGAATTAGGGAAAAAATTAAACAAGCACATACATTCAATATGATGATAATAAATTAGTATTTAATTATAAATATATATATAAATTCAAATATATTTTAGAGGTAGTATCAAAAGGTGGCCATGTAGATTGTTGTGATAAAGAGAATACAAAACATCTCTGCTTTGAATATATTTCAAGAGAGGATCAGGGGGCATATTTACCTGAATACTCTTGTTTACCTGCACGACTTATAGCAGAAACCTCCCCAACACTTTGTAGAGCATCTGAATGGTGTTCATCCGATTTACACTGTTTAAGGTTTTTATCTATAAAATAATATTATTAAATCTTTTCATAATATAATTAATTTATAAATATTATAATGTGATTGTGCTCTTTATTACTATATTTCATTTTTCAAAAAAGAAATCATTGAATAAGATATATAAATAACTTTTAATTTTAATCAATTAATTAATTTTTATTTTATTATATAGAAATGTTTTAATTAAATGTGTAATGATTATTTTTAGGCCTTCACTTGGAAATGTAACAAAACTGGTAAGAATTGAAAGAATGAAAAAACCACTTGTGATTTTTATAGGACATCCTTCAGAAATCTATCATACAATTAAAATAACAGATTATATTCCAAGGTAAAAAGTAATCAAAATATAAATTGAATATTATTATTAATATTGATCTTGTTCCCGTCATTAAATTATTATTCTATTTTTTTTTTTTTATTTTTTTTAGATTTACTATACTATCGCCGTCAATTCCAGAGATAATATTAAAATTATTTCGTTATATTGCAATGATATCATCAGGTCTAGCATTTATTAATGTTTTGCCTTGTTTCTATTTTGATGGACAACATATTATACGCTCCCTCGTGAATTATTTTTTATCAAATTCATTTAATAATTTACAAAGGAAATCATTGTCACTTGCTATTACTATATCAGGTTCACTTATTTTACTTCTTTATTGTATTTATTTTATTTTCCCATTAGCATTTAGATAACTATATATATTTATAATAGTTATAACATAACAGAACATAACATAAAGACTGATAATTAAAAATACTAAATAAAAAAAGTCAATTTAAATATAAAAATTTAGTTTTTGATTAAAATTAAAAAAAAAAAGAGTTTTTAAATTAAATAATTGTAAATACAGACATTAATTGATAATAAATAAATATAGATAATAAACAGGCCCCTATTAACAGATAGACAAATGAAACAAATGAGACCAATGTCTAATTGTTCATTTTGAAAAGATTTGTAATTAAGTAATTTAAGTATTCATAGGATCATAAAGAAATATTATATTATTTAAAAACAAACTAAAAAAAATTTAAACTATCCATATTTTGAGGTAATATTGTTATTATATAATAACTTTTGTTAAAACATTAATACAATCAACATTCATTTTTTAAATTAAATTTATAAACAAACGGTTCAAACTTTTGAGAAAAATTGAAATTTATTATTGTACATATTTAAGAAATATTATTTATTGTTTTCAAATCTTTAATACTTAAATTCATACTTAAAATAAATTCTAATCTCTCTTTTAAATTATCTCACTCCTAAACCAAATATAAATCGTTCATATAAAATATAAATAGCCGCCTCAAAAATAAGAAAATTCTAGTTAAAATTTTTCACTTTTTGGATAATAAAAGCTCAAAAACAAATCACAGTTAGTCAACTGAGCATCAACAATCATTTGAGGGCGTCTATTCGTCATTCCGGCGGTCTTCTGATGAAAATAAATTCTAAAACTCATTACAACCCCGTCAGATTAATCCACAAGAAATCCCTTTATAGCTGTTCCCTTTGTGATCTCCCTGCAAGCTGGGTTGGTCGCAATTAGAAACTTGTTATAGCAAATAGCTCGATAATTAGAAAATGTCTTGGCCCCCAATATAAGCTAATTCGGTGCTGATAATAACTACAATATGACAATAAGCTAATTGAAATCCATTAATAAATATATTTATAATTTGGTGTTTTATTAAACAGGGTGAATAAAATTTATCAGTATACTATAAATGTATATATATATATATATATAATTGTTATACGTTTCTTTCTAGAAATATAATATGATATATTAAATTAGGATAATAATAAAAATGTTACGGACACAATAGAATTCATTTTTTAATGAAATAGTAATATTACTATTACCAAAGAACTAAGAGTAACAATAATAAAAATATAGAGATAGTTAAAAAATATTCTAATACAAAATAATTTTATAATGTATAATTTTAAAATATTTTTTCTTTAAAATATTATTAATTATAATCAATTATAATCTTTTGATTGCAATAATTTATTTATTTTTTATTTCAAGTCATTTGTAAAGGAAAATAATAGCTTGAATGTTTAAAATTATTTTAATTTTTTTAATCTTATCTAAATAAATGAGGAAAAAAGTACTTTACAAATTAAGCAAGTTTTTATGAAAAAAGAGATACATATCAGTATAAAATATTAAAATAAAATAAAGATATTTATATTTTAAATAAATAATTAAACATATATTTGTTTTCAATTTATATACATTTTCGATTATACATAAATATAGAAATAGACTATTACCCGGCCATTGCCAAATTTACTTTTAATTGTTTTAATGATCTTGTCCCATTTAAAATTAATAATTTTATTGTATACTATAAGAGAAAAAAAAAATAATGAAACAACAGCTCATAACATAATATTATTTATTATATTATATTAATTACCTCGTCAGTATGATGTTTATTATTTTTAAAATCTGTTCTAATCCAATCTCTTAATTCTTTTCTTGATTTATCATCATTTATATCTCTTGTTACTTTTAAAAAATCACGGTAAAGTTTAATTACTTGTCCTCGAATCATAAACTAGAATAACAATATCATTATTCTATTAATAATAATAATAATAATAATTAAATTATTAGTAATAGTAGTATTAGTAGAAGTTATAAATAAATTAAGGAGAATAAAATTTATAAATATCAAGATAATTATATAATGGCTTGAATTTCAATTTTATAAAAAAATTTTATATGGGTGACCCGACTTGTAATAAGCCATTATATTGGTTGAGCACACACATACACACACACACACACAAAGGTATTTATTTATAGGTTTAAGGTAAAGGCACCGGTTTTAATAAAATATGGAACCTCTGCAACGATCATGCCATCAAGGCATAACAGGAACCTAGAAAACTGTCTAATAAGGCGATGATAAGAGGAAATGACAATAATAAATCGTTACACTGAATAAAAAAAAACTCCTAAAGAAGTTGAAGCAATTTTAGAACTTTAAACTATTGATGAAGAAAGAAAATTTTTAACGATGGCTGCCAAATAATATAACCATTGAGCAATTTATTTAAAAAAAAAAAAAAAAAAAATAATAACAAATTTATTTGGACAAATAAATATGAAACAACTAAACAATAAATTGATAATAGAAATACCAAGTAATAATCCACATAAATCGATTATATTAGCATCCGACGTAAATCCAGTTGGTGATGCAGGAGTTATTCCTCATAAATTTAATAATCTTGAAAGACCAATTCCTTTTACATCAAGATCTCTAACAAAAACATATTGGCTCGAGAAGCTCTCGCAATTATATTTTTTGTGAAATTAGTAAAATTTTAGGGCTCTAATTATTTAAAAATCAATTAATACAGACCTAGATCTCTATTAATCAAATTTCAAATGAAACAATAAATGAATGCAAATAAAATTAAAAAATGTAATGTTTGGAGTTCCGTAGGGCTCGTATCATACCAAAATTCCCTCTCACCGACGATTATTGCATTCCAAAACTTGGATGCATTGGGGAATGAGATGCCATTATCTAAATTAAATGAGATGATGAAATGATTGGAAATAATACAAAGAGGAATGAATGAAGGAATAAAACGTAAATTACAAATTACCAGTAAAGGGTTGACCAATTAATTTAGATTTGGTTGTATTTGGTTGGTTAGAATTATATATGATTGAAAAAAATTAATCTTTGAATTAGTTACAAATTAGGTTAACATTTCTTATATAGTTAAAAAAATATTTAAATTAACATACAAATTAATTAATAACGAGTTATATTTCAATCGTAATTATAAATGAATTAAAATATTGAAAATAAATATACCTGTTTTAAATTCAATGTTGCTTTTGATAATGTCATTTTTAGTTAAGGATGAAATATAAAATATTTAAATTGTAATTACAATTATTATTATTTATTTTTCTATAAGTATTTTTACATAATTTTACGAAAATTAAATTAAGATCATTTATTAGATTTCCCACCATAAGTAATGAAAATTTAATACATAATTTCTTATTTGTTTTTAAATTTCAGTTTTCCGCTGAAATTTCAAACAGAATATTTTGCCAACTAAATTTAACCGGTATTTTTAAAATTTTCATTACTTTAATCACGCAATAATTAATATTTTATACTTTTATTATATAAAATAGTTTGTTGAAACTAAAGTAAATTTCTTTTAATAAATATTATTCCAAATAATAATAATAATAAGTCGAAATATTTTTTCCTCAAATGTCTGCAAATTATTATTTTATATGATATCGTGGCGGTTAGTCATCCAATATATAATTATGTATCTCATATTCAATTTTTAATTCTCTTATGTAATGTAATATTTAAAGGTATATATTTTTTATATTTTCTTATACTGTCTTTATAGTACTATTTAAACCTAAAGTCGTTCTCATCCCATCGATCACCAATTTTCCTATTTTATCTCCCTATTACATATTATTTCAGTTTTTATAGACATTGTGTAGACGTAGACAACAACTCCCCCTTCTTTCCACACCTACCCAACACATTTGGTTCCCTCATTAGTTTATTTAATTATTTATTTTGTTAATATTTCTTTTTCTATTCAAATTTCATTGTCTATTCTTTTATTTGTTTTGTAATTTCCATATCTCTATATTATTAGATTTATCATAATTATTTTTTTGGATTGACAATAGAGATTATATATATGATTTTTATATAGTTACAATCAGAAATTCTCAAGTACATGGATACCAGAAGATTACATAAGAACAAAAACAATGACAAGTTAAGTACTAAGAAATACAGAGAAAAATTCGACATGAAATAAGACAAGCAAAAGAGAACTTTATGAAAGATAAATTAACCGAAATAGAAGAATAGCAGAAAAAACATATTTAATGTCCATAAGAAAATTAAGGTAACAACAGGGGAAATCAGAAGGACGAGAACGGCAATGATGTAGTAAAAATAAATGATTTTGAAGAAGTATATTGAGCAGCTTTTTAGGGATAAATATAAATATACCTTCAGAACCAGAGAGTTTGGAGATTGCAGATTTACAAGCTCTAAGAAGATAGAAGAACGGAAAAACGTGTGACCCTGATTCCATTCATTAATTTCATTAAGATCCTCTCTGAAGTAAGGGTAAAAGAACTTACAAATTTATTTAATGTTATCAATAACACAGGAATCATCTCTAAAGAATGGCTGCTCTCCACTCTCGTCGCCCTGCTAAAGAAGCCTTTAGCTGAATAGTATGATGAATAGAAGACTATTAGTCTAATGAGTCATATACTTAAAGTCTTCTTGAAGTTAATCCATTCCCGAAGATGTGAATATTCAGAAACTCAATGGGAACAAGAGAGGTACTCTTTATAATGCAATTTCTGGTACATAGATTATGCGAAGGTCTTTGACAGGTTCAAACATGAAAAAATGATTGAAAAATTTCAAAGAGTGGGTGTTAATGTCAAGGATATTAGAGTTATCATCAACCTTGAACCAGATGGCACAATTGAAGATGAAGAAGGAGCTAACTTAAGAAATAAGCCGATGAGTGAGTCAGGATTGCGTTCTGACACCGATACTCTTCAACATATATTCTGAGGAAATCTTTTCGGAGGTCTTGGAAGATTTAGAGGTTGGAATTCTAGTAAATGGAGAATACCTAAATTACATCAGTTCCTGTCCTCCTGTTACATTGATATTAGGCTCTAAAGAGGTCGAGAGAGTGGCGAAATATTTATATCTGGGAAACATCCTAAACGACCTATGGAAGTCTGATCGGGAAGTGAGAGCGATAATAGAAATAGCAAGATTACCTTGACCAAAATGAGAAACCTATGCTGCAGAGATCTTTACCTCGCCACAAAAAATAAAACAGTAGTGTGTTATGTACTCGCTATTTTAATGTATGGAATGGAGGTCTGGATATTGACCGGAGTGAAAGAGAAAAAATTGGAAGCAATTGAGATGTGGATCTACCGACGACTATTGAGAATATCTTGGGTGGACCACATAAACAATGGTGAGGTTTTACGCCGCGTCGGAAACGAGAGAAAGGAAAAAAAATTGAAATACTTCGGTCATGTCGTGAGGCATCCAGCAAAATACAAAATCTTTTATTTGCTGATGCAGGGGAAGTTCTACCGATAGCGGGGACCAGGACTCGTGGTTGAAGAATCTTCAAGAGTGGTATGGGCTTTTATCGGTGGGTTTGTTCCTAGGGGCAGTAAACAAGGCTAGAATAGCCAACGGAGCAACTGAAGAAGAAGAAGAAGAAGAAGAAGAAGACAATCAGAAATAAATTTTTTATATAGGTAACTTGTTATTTTTTTTTTTTTTTTTTTTTTATTTAATAACTAATGTTAGTAATACTGAGTATAATAAATAAATATATAAATAATTTATATTATATTGAAAATTTAAAAAAAAATAATTTATTCTTTGACTTAAAAATTTAATAAAAAGGTATATATGTATATTTTAAAATTATAAGAGAAAAATACTCAATTAAATTTGTTTGTATTATTATCTAAAATAAATTGTATTGAATTAAATCGGAGTTTTATTTTTCTTATTGATAATCCAGGAGATTGATAAGCCGCAAAGGGAGATTGAGGCAGGCGACCACCAGGGCGTCGCTACTATCGCATTGGTGCTCGAGGATTGCAAAGGGGAGTGGTGTGCAATAGTAAAGTGGGAAAGAGAAAGATAGATATTTAGTGAAGGGGAAATAGGGAGGGGATTTCGTTTGTGGGTGGGTGAAGAGGGGTGGCGGGGACTCGACAGGCCTGATGCGTCCCCGAGCAGCAGAAGAACGTCGAACACGATTCGAGTCACAATCCTTTATATTATGTTACCATCTATTTACTTTTCTCTCGGGTGCAGTGTCTGTGATTTTTTTTTTTTTTTGTTAATTTAATTTTAGTTCACTAAATTATATCAATGTTGTTACAAGTGCTTTGTTTATGACAACATGAACAATTCATGTGAGTGTAAGTGAGTGAATGTGCTTGTGTATTGGTTTGTGTATGCTGTTTTGTTATTATTCAACTTATTCAGCCCTGTCAAATGCAAAAAAAGAAAAGTGTCATTGAATCGAACCCTTTAAAGATATCATCTATGTAGCCTACGGATACCATTTCAAGGTAATTTATTAAATGGAATAATAATAATAATAATATTCCAAATAATATATTTATTTTTTATATGGAAATTATTCAATAAAGAGGGTGGTATAATAACAATAAACAATAAATAAATAATTAAAAATAATAAACAAATATATATATATATATATAATATGAAATTTGAAAAACAGATGATGAATGACAATATATGTTTTTGTATATTTGTTTTGTTAATCGAGTGATGATAGGAGTGATTATAAAATAAAATAAAAAAAATAATAAAATATATTTTTACTCATCACTCTACTATAAGTGAAAAAAAAAATGATAAAATAAAATTAGTTCTAACACAATATATTTTTATATACATATTGATTTATATTGATAATCTTTTATTAATTGATTTATAATAAAACGACATTTTTATACTTCTACAAAAAATTCACCAACAATCAAATACATAGAATAATAGTTATAATAAAATAGATGATAGTAATTATTATATTAAAATAGAAAATTTTATCAAAATTCATCATTTCAATAAATGAAATAAATTTACTTGATGAAAGAATGATGGTGGTTAAGAAAGAATTTTTTTTTTTAATTATTATATTAAAATACATTCAAAAGATCTTGGAGATTTAATAATAATAATAATTCTAATAATTCACATTGATTTTAATTTATTAATTAATAAATTGTTAATGAAAGTAAACTAAAATTCAATCGTACTTCAAAGAAAGGGTTCACCATGAACTTATTACTAACAAACCGGATTATATTTTAATTAAGTGATATCTCTTTGTAAATTATTAAACATTTTTAAAAATATGTAAAACAAAACTATGATTAAATGTGTATATAAATGTGGATTGATAATAAAAGTGACAAGGACCTATTGAAAATCAAGTATATTAAACTTTTCTAAATTCATTTATTTTCTTTTATTCGAGTTCTTATTTTAAAATATTTTTCAAAAATCAAAATAGATGTTCATTGACTTTTATAAGTATATATAAAAATACTGGACCTTATTTATTTTTTTAAATGGCATTAATAAAAAAATACAAATTTATTATTTCATTTTCAAACATAATAGTGATATAATTAAGATAATAAATCTTTTTTTTAAATTAAATCTTTTACTTAAATTGTTATTGTAATGGATACTATAATATGTACATTAATTTGCACATTCAGGAAGCAACAATAATTCTTGTTCCAATTCTTGTTGAAATAATCTAATAATAAGTTTATGATAGATTATTTCACATTTATAATCGACACGCAGCGTTGACATTTGACTTGCATACCCTTTAACGTATCCGCCCCTTTCTAATCCACGCAGACATATGCAACAGAGTAGGTCTTTATTCCATCATACAACCCCATGAAAATCCAACAACAAAGTTAAACATTGTATATACCCTCTTTTACTCTCTCCATATATTTAGTATTACTTGTTGAAGGTCTTTTAATATGGTATTGACATATTTGAAATTCAATTTATTCATATTTTCGGTAATAGTTAAGGATAAAATGTCACCTCTCGGATTTTGATGAAACTTCCCCAGTTGATTCCTTGATTAATTCTAAGAAACTTTCCCTTAGGCAATATAGAAGGGAAACTTTTAGTTTCTGGGATAAAAAGGATTAAAGTTTGGATATAAATCCATTGATATTCTATTTAGCTATTATTTTTATCCCCTTTGACCAGCAGAGGGCTCCACTAATTTTCAGTTTGTTTTTACCGACCGACGATAGTAAGGGAGGTATTGTTTTACTATCTCGTAATGCGATCACGAAAATTTTCGATGTTGAGATTTTGATGTTTTTATACGTTTTGAAGGTTCCTGAATCATTTTCACTAAGGTTGAGAAAAATGTCTGTGTGTGTGTATGTGTGTGTGTGTGTGTGTGAAACCAAGATTACGGAAAAACGGTTTGAGCTAGAATGATGAAATTTGGTACATGGGCATTATTCAAAATTCATAGTTTTCTATCAACTTTTGAGAAATGTAGCTCAACCGGAAGAGGGTTATTAACTACAACGTTTTGATTTTTTTTCTTCTAAAGTGACCGTAAAAATAAAGATATATGTTTGATAATTTTTCACATGATTAAAAATTGTATAAAACTGCTATATCTAGAATTTCAGCTTTATTTATTTGCTGAAAGTACTAGAATTAATTTTTTAACACTGCAAATCTCACGCGCCAATACGTGAGGTGGTGCCATCAACAAAGGGGCAAACATGCGCTGGTTTAATAAAATAATTTTCAGTTCGGATTGGATATAGAAAAATAAATTAATTAAATAATTTCCCTAAATATATTCAAATCAAACCGAAAAAACTGAAAATTAATGAATAAGTGAATAATTAGTGAATTAGTCAATAAAACATTGGCTAATGGCTGCACATATCGATGTTCATAACCAGCTAATCTGTCAAACTTAAAGAATATTTATTTATCTCGAAAACTAGAAAGAGCCTAAGGAAAAAGTTTCTTAGAATTAATTAAGGAATCAACTGGCGAAGTTACATCAAAATGTATCCTTAACTATTACTATATTTTCTCTCAATAAATTAAGTAAAGAATTACTTGGTTAGATGTTGAATTTGATCTCCTTAGGGGTATGAAATCTAAATAGTTAAGATTTTCTATTGATCAATGCGACTAAAATATTTATAATTATATTTATACTATCAAGATCAAAACTCATAAAATGTTTCGAAAGAGTTCAAATTAAATAATATTTTAGAAATAGGATACTGGATATCAATATATATATATATATATATAAATCTCCGTGTTTTTTTTTTACCACTAGAATGTATTCAATTGTCTCAATGCTTATCACTCTGGTGAAAAAGTCAATGAAATTTTGCTACCGGTAGAGACCAAAACTGTTTTAAGGAAATAACGGTGACACTAGTCATCAACCACATGACAGTTTGGAATCATTTGAAAAGATAAGAAAGACTAGAAAAAAATAAATTATTTATTATTATTATTATTACTCTCGGCATGTTATGCCGGTAAAATTTTACCTGCACTGTTGATCTTGTTTTGGGCTAAGCTCGAACGATACAAAGAGGGAATCCACCAGAATCCGTAGGCCGTTCGATAATAATATTTTTTAATTTTTAATCTTTAATTAAGGAGCTTTCTAATAGCATGGCAGGTCTGTAGTAAAATCGTTAAATTCTTTAGCCAGGTCTTAAAATTTTTTGTACCAAATTATTTTTGTAAGTTTTTTTGACAATCCCCCCTCAGCTGATATCACAAAAGGAAATTTTTTTTTACTGTTTCCAGCTTTCAGATCTTTTGCAATTTGTACAGCAAGTTCCTCATATCTGAATATTTTCTCGTTTTCGCTCTTTACTATATATTATGAGAAAGAGGAACCGCTATGTCAATTGCCAAGGCTGTTAATGTATGTCCGGTCTGTTGTGGTCGACTTTTTTTGGGGGGGGGGGGTCCGTTAATACCGGTCTGTCCCAATAAAGTAATGTGTCATTTCCCTCTAAAACTGCCACTGGCGTATACTTATAATAAGTTTTGGTGTTGTTTCCTTTATAAATATTTATTCCATACTTTTTAAAACGTAGATGTTTGACAAGCACCGAGCATCTGCCATGATGTGCTGCTCTATGGTTTCACCACACATCTTCTCTCTGTATGGTGTTTTTCATTCTTGTCTTTTTTTGTCCTAATGACACGATCCCTGGATGGCATACATGAACCCTTCAGCCTCATCCTTTCATCTTGAAGAGTTAGTTTGATCGATATAGGGATCGTCTCAGGTGTCTAGGAGCTTAGGGCAGAGGTTCTTAAACTTAAGTACTCCGCGGACCCCCACTTGAGAAAATTCTTTTTGACGGACCCCATCCCAACTTTAGGTACTTTACGTTTTATTAGTTAATTTCTGGCTTAAGATCTCATAAGAACAAGGATGTATGGTGAATATTTCTAACAGTGATTGGTGAATAACGATTTTTTTGCATATTGTAGAACAGATTTTATTAGAAAATTCAGCTAAATATGAAGATGGAAACGGTAGCAATAATTTTCTTGCACATTTCGTTGAATTTGGGTATTTGATCTGTTTCCTCACAAAGCCATGCCATCGCTCCTTTTATATTAAATAAAGTTTTAACTGACTCATCATTTTCTCGTGCACCTGTACGATGGCTTTGCGGACCCCCAGTAAAGGCTTCGCGGACCCCCAGGGGTCCGCGGACCACAGTTTAAGAAGCTCTGGCTTAGGGAATTTTACATGAGTCTACCTCACTTGGTTGAGGTTTTTCTTCTCGTTCAGAGAAACTCTCAAACGCTTGTATCTCCTGTCTACCACACAATAAGGGTTGACAGACGAAAGTAGCTTGCCTCTCTGTGTTCTGCACAAGTTGGAAATATTTATTACACGATATATTTTCTTTCTTTCTTGGTAGGTATCCTAGGTTTTGTCTTAGTAACCTTATATTGTTTTCAATCCTTCTCATCCATGGGCGATTTCTGCATGGCTGGCTGGCATTTAGGCTTATTTTTTAAATTGTGAGTTGTGAGAACTCACGTTAGATACAGCGCGGCACAGTATATAACATTATGTAGCTGCTGCATAAGACAGCTAAAATTGTTTCCATGTTTTGGTAGCACTACATTATCCACTCGCTCTTTTAGAGTTTTATTTAATTACAAGCATAAGAGAAGTAGGTTAGTAAAACTCGACCATTACTGTGTTGAAATGAAATTCTAGATCTTCAAACTTGGTGTTGTGGTTGGTTAGTGAGAGTGTACTAGTAGCATTCTCTCGCATGTTTTCTTGCGTTGTTATCGATGATGTTTACCTGCTTCTTGAGGGACAAAGCTATTTTGGCTTTAATGCTCTTTATTTCCACATTAGAAAGCATGATTCTTCGTATTATGGTTCTTTTTCGGTACATCAAGTTTTGACTATTAACCCTAGAAGATAAATGTGGGTATTTGTGCAAGAATATGTCAAGGAAAGCCTCTCTGTTACAAGTTGGTTACATTGGTTGGTATAATATCAACTACGTACATATTTTACATTAATAATTAAATATTAATAAACCTAATAAACTAATTTAAATAAAATTGTTCTTTGTTATATAGTTTGTTGTTAAATTAAATTTGTATTTGTAGATTTGGCTTCGGCCTGATGTTGCTACAGCCCGAGGTTGAAGGGCCCTTAGCCGCCTGCGCCCCCAGGGTTCAGCCCCCCAGCTATACCGTCCACAGAACGAAAGACGGACGTCTCTACTATTGCAAGTATGCAACTTTTTTTATTTTTATTTTTTTATATTTATATTATTATTATTATTATTATTATTATTATTATTATTATTATTATTATGTTATTACTTAAAATAAAAATGAAATTTGCTAATGGTTGAATTTTACTTATTGAATTTCTATTAAATATAAGTAAGTATTTAGTTTTACTATTTGCATTAAAATTTTTATATTTTTTTCTTTATCTGATATTTGAAACTCAACACACTTTATTGAAAAAGAAAAAAAAAAAAATCAATTAAACTTTGTTATTTTAGTGGAAGAGCTTGTATATATTAATATATAAATTGTGTGTGCCGGGGTGGGGAATTTTTCTTTGAGAGAGGGGCCTGTAATCGCTCAAGTGCATGTGTGTGACAGACAGACATGTCGTGGGGGTTTTGAATGAAATATCCGGCATGAAGCACACACAATCAATGTCTATCTACTACACTTATAATTCCACTATTTCAGAGGTTCTCAATCTGTGGTACCCCAGTAAAGTTACTCTTTTAGTAATTAAATAATTTTAGTAGAACCTCAACTTTTTGATGAAAGTTTCTGTAGTAACAACAAGTTGAAAAAGTTGGAGAACCTCTGCTCTATTTTATCTATTCCTTATTTATAAATTGAATTATTGAATTATTTTTCTATAAATTAATTCATTATATCGATTTTCATCTGTTACATCTGTTTTATCTTTCCCTCTCTAACTATCAATTAAATATTTATTAGGATGAAATCGGTTATTTATAGATTATATCTATATGGTTAAGTGAACGACATTCCAATTATTTCAATCATGGAAAATATTATTAATTAATTTAAGGAATAACATGTTTCGGGAGCAATCACTATTCCCTTCCTCATGATCCAAACTGCATACAATCACATTTTTTATTTATCTCACTGGAAATTCAATAAGATAAGAAATGATATAATAGAGATTTCAAATATTTATTTATTTATTTTTTACATAGTTTCTCTCTTTTAATAAAACATTATCAATATATATAATTTCCGTCTTATGTATGTGAGGTCTGTAACATTATGAAGTTAGTTACAAATTGTCAAAATTATTAATTTGTAACAACTTCATTATTTTAAAATTTTGTTTTATTATTATTAAATATTGGAAAAAAAGAAAAATTTATTATACGACAATTTGAATAAAGTTAATAATTTTATATTCTAAGAAGAATTTTATGGCGCCGGCAGCATACGAGTATGATGCCGGGAACGGCTAGTATACAAAATAAAATTCTTTAATAATCTATAAATATGTACCAGCTGGTCAGAGCGCCTTTGGCGCTCTTCACACCTGGACGGGTGCTCCGCCCCCTGTACCCCCGAGTGGTACATAGTATTTGGTGGTTGAAAGTAGTAAAAGGTTTTCATCCATTTTGTTTCAATCAGTATATTACATAAAACATTCATTTCTTTTTGTGTTCTTATTTAAAATATATTTTAATTTAATCAGTAAATTAATTATATATATTATTATTGTATATGGTATATCTATTTATCTATCTATGTGGCTCAAAGATACTCGAAAGTTCTTGGCCACGTTTCTCCAAGTGTCCCTATCCTGAGCCCTTGTCCCATCTCTCTTATGTCCCTTCGTACGCGTCCTTGGTCTTCCACGCGGAAGTTTCCCAATCGGTCTCCACATCGTTTTCCAATCCAATATCTTTTTCCTCTCCCATTCTAGCCACGTCCCCTGCCTATCGCAGCTTTTTCCCTTTTATAACCCTAACTATTTCTGAAGATGCAGAGAGGTCATTCAATTCCTCGTTATGCAGTCTCCGCCAATCCCCAGTGACCTCATCTTTCTTTGGCCAATAAATGCTGGAAAGAATACTCTGAATCTACTCTCATCTCCCAGGGTCATAGACCATGCGTCCCACCAATATAATACAAAAGGCAAAATAATTGTTTATATATTTTAATTTTGATTTCTTTTGATAATAATTTTGATGAGATAAGCCTCTTTACTGCATGATAACAGGCGTTTCCCGATTTCAACCTCGATTTAAATTCTTCTCAAATATTATTATCATTCGTGATTACATTCAATTTTTCTACATATTCAAATTCTACATTTTGTATATTAAGATTTTGTTACTAAATATTTTTTCTTATCACTATCAATTTCAATCTGAATTAGAAGAAAATTATAAATTGCCTCCTCTTCCAGCCCATTTACCTATCCAGGCATCTTAATTTCTTAACACTCCGTTTTCCGACGATAGTAAGGGAGGTATTGTTTTTACACCAAATTTCACATGTGGAGATTTTTAAAGATCTCCACGAATCATGCATTTTCTTAACAGAAAAAAGTATTTTTAGCATGATGTCTGTCCGCCCGTCTGTCTGTCCGTATAGATGTGTACAGCCTGAACGGCTGAACGGCTGAACGGATTTTGATGAAATTTGGTATATTTACTTAATGCATCACTAGGATGAATTGCTCAACTTTTGGTGCAAATCCGGAAACCGGAAATGGTAGTATTAGCGATCGACGATAGGAAGGGAAGGGTTATATTCACACCAAATTTCACATGAGGAGATTTTTTTATATATCATCACGAATCATGCACTTTGTATTAGTTTTATCCTCGGGAAAATCATATTTATTAGTTTTTTCTTGATTTAAAATTATATGACGTCATCCAGCCATTCATGACGTCACAGCCTGGTCTTGCATATACATTATAAATAAAATAAAATTAAAAATATTTATGTTCTATTCATATCTGTTTTTTATTACATTAATAGATATATTAAAATTATTTCAAATTGTTTCTGTAGCTGGAAATTAATTTATTTCAAACCGTCGGTCGGTTCGGACCTGGCCACAGGTCAACTTATTTTATTATATATTTAGATAGTCGACGCTGGGGGCTGGGGATGGCAATATGGGTTTTCCCAAGAATGAAAAGAGAAAGCTGTTACCTCCCCTCCGAGGCCCTAATAGGGATTAATTTAATTATTTATTATATTTTAAAGGAACAAATCAAAAAAATATTTAGATCAGATATATTCAACAATTTATATTGAATAAGATATTCTTTAATTATCATTTTAAATGAATGAATGAATAAAAATTCAAATTTTATATATAGTTTTTTATATATGTTTATTTATGCAGAAAAAATTAATTGACATAATTATTAATTTAATAAAATAAAATTTAATAATAAAATTTAATTTAATAAAATAAAATAATTTAATAAAATATTAAAATAATAAAAATTAATAAATTTGTAAAAAAAATATATAATACTTAAAAAAAAATATGTACCTTTGCGAGTTTCGAACTGAGGGTGCAAAGTCATAAGATGACGCTCTAGCTCAGAGGTGGCCTACCCAAATGATCTTGCGGGCCACTTTGGAAATGTATCATAACTTCGCGGGCCGCATATAAAATTATACATACCCATTATAGATATTGTTTGGTGTGACAAATTGGAAAATAATGAATTTTTATTATGTTTACTATTATTTTTACATATAAAATATATAATATAATAATAATGATTCTGAATGCACATTGTAAAAAATATATAATACTAAAAACAAAAAAAGAAACAACGTAATAAAAAAAATGAAATCATATTTATTTCACTAGTGCGATATTTGTTTCATGAGGGCGCAGAATATAAAAGTGTGATGAATCTCGCGGGCCGCAAAAATATTTACGGCGGGCCGCGGGTTGGCCACCCCTGCTCTAGCTCGTATAACCACGAACAATTCTTGTTGTCAAGTCTCCTATTAGAATATATATATATAGATGTCAAATTATCGCAAGCAGTGCCTCTATGATCTAGCACGGTAACTAAACTATTTTTAGGTAAATACCACCCCCTGGACACACTTTAGCAATTAGCGGTTTAATAAAAGAAGTCTGACATGCCTTGAGACCTACTGAATACGCATAAAAAATTTCATAAGAATCGGTTCAGCCGTTTCGGAAGAGTATAATTTCAAAGTTTTGTGACACGAGAATTTTATATATAAGATATGCATCTTAATATGATTACCAACCTAAATTAAACATAAATAACAACCCCCTAGAGGCAATAAAAATAATAACAACTAAAAAGAATATTAATAAATAAATATTGTCTAATTTATATTATTTATATAAACGAAGTATTTAAAATTTTTTTTTGATATCTTCACCTTTCATGATCCCTAGAATAAATACAAAAGTGATTTTAGAATTTTTCATGTCTATCTATTTTGTTATAATCCATTATAATAAATACTATACAATAAAATATATAATTAATTTAATGATTAAATTAAAATATATTATATAAAAGAACACCAAAAGGAAATGAGTGTTTTATATACTAATAAACGGATTGAAATCAAATAAATAAATGAAAACCTTATACGCTAGATATGCTTTCAACGTATCACTTCGGGGATGCAGGGAGCAGAGCTTCCTGTTCAGGTGGGATGAGCGACAAAGGCAGTCTGAATTGCTAATTATAATAATAACAATTTCAAATATCCAATTCTTTATATTATCCCCATATAATCATATAAAGTATCTACGATTTGATTTAATTTAATTAATAGAAATTATTTCATGTTTATATAATTTTTACTATCTCGCCAGATAGTATTGAGATCATGAAAATTTTCGATGTTGAGATTTTGATGTTTTTATACGTTTTGAAGGTTCCTGAATCATTTTCACTAAGGTTGAGAAAAATGTCTGTGTGTGTGTGTAGACAAGAGTACGCAAAAACGGTTTGAGCTAGAATCATGAAATTTGGTATACGGGCATTATTCAAAATTCGTAGTTTTCTATCAACTTTTGAGCAATGTAACTCAACCGGAAGTGGGTCATTACCTACCACGTTTTGATTTTTTTTTCTCTAAAGTGGCCGTAAAAATAAAGAAATACGGTATGTTTGCTAGTTTTTTAATAATTGTATTAAACTGCTATACTAGTATATAGAATTTCAGCTTGGTTGAATAGCTGAAAGTACCAGAATTAATTTTTTAGCACTGGAAATCTCACGCGCCAACACGTGACGTGGTGCCATCAACAAAGAGCCACACACGCGCTGGTTTAATAAATATTATTTATTAATTTTAATTTATAATTTATAATCGACGCTTTAGGTATATTATTCATAAGAAATAAGAACCTAGATTGATAATTGATATTTTGGTATGGTATATAGTATGATTAGTATTAAATGAATTATTTATTATATATTTACAACCCTCTCCTTTTTTTTTATTATGATTAATTATTAACATTGATTAATTTATTTATAGTTACGCGATGAAAATATTAGGTAATTGTTCTGTCTATTATAATGAAGAGTAAGTGCTTCTGTTCTGTGCTTATCACAACCTCTTAAATATCAATTATAATCCATTGATATTGAATCAACGCTTTGCGTATATCAATCAAGTTTTAATTACATTTCTATTTTTGTGATAATATCATTAGAAATATATTTATATACTATATCTATTTAGATTCATCCAAAATAAAAATTTATTTAATACATAATTCATTTAATAATACATATATTAATAATTTAATATATTAATATATATTATAAATATAATATATTTTATAATTTATTTATTTTATTTAATAAATATCCAATTCTTAGTAAATGATTATCAGTCAATATTCTTTTTTAAATTATTTTTATAATAATTATAATAAATTATTATTATAATATAGGTACTATTATTTTGTTTTAAATAAAAAGTACAATTCCAGTAATGATTTTTTTTTAATCGTGCGATAAGCCACTCAGTCCAATTTCATGGAAAACAGAATATAAATAAAAATAGGATTAGAATTTATTTATTTTAATAAAATCTTTTAGTTTAACATTGCAAAGTGAATATGAACGGTTGTGCTGTGTGTCCGTCCAGCTTGCCAGGTAATTCATTAATAAGTAAATAAGTATTAAGTATTTTATTCATTCTCTTTAATTAGAAATATTATTTTATTTGTTTGTTTTCTATCCACACTTTCTATTCAAATTAATATTTTAATTAATTATTTGTTTGTTTTTTTTGTTTTTTGTTTTTGTTTTTTGTTTTGGATTAAATTATTTGATTTTTACGACTAAACGTTATCTACTTTTTGATCATTGATTTCATTTTTCATTTTTTAATGCTCTCATCATCATCATCTTTGGAATAGATTAATTAATTCATTACAAATATCCATCACCAAAGAGCCGCCAAACATGCGCTGTTTTAATAAATATTATTTATTCATTTTAATTTATAATTGATAATTAATTAAATTTAATTTAAATATATTATATATTATGTTATTTATTTATATAATCCAATTCAAATTGCGAGATTGTCGAGTGGAGACACTCCAGCTTATTTATTCTTCATTTATAAGTTTATTCAAAAAATAAAATTATTTTCTAATCCATGGTTCCGTTGTTCTATTTTCTACTATAATATTAAGGTGCTGTTATTTTCTACATGAATGGAGTGTGTTTTGTGTGCATAGTTGCTTGCGTGCTTTTGGCACGCGACATCCACCGAATATGTTAGAATGTCTAGCAACAAAAAAAAAAAAAAAAAAAAAAATAAATAAATAAAAAAATAACGGTGTTCTGGAATGCGATACACACTTCACTATGCAACATAACCAATATATCATACACACACAATACACCAGTACACCAGTACACCTCTCTTTACCATACAATACAATTCCTTAATATTCCTTGTATATAGATATTCATATATTCATATACCTATATATATATATATATATATATAATATTAATTCAATTGTAGAAAAATGAAAATAAAGAAATACTAATTTCTTTAATGTAATATTGTAATTAATAATTCAATTTTTATACAATCCACCTTGAAGGACATTTAAATAATAAAAATAAATAAAATAAAATAAAATATTTTAATTGTAGTTTGTAGCTCTCTTTAAATTAAAATAAAAATATAAAATATTATTTAATATCTCCTTCGACAGTCTTATACATATAGTAGTAGTAAATATGTACTTATATGTCTATAAACATTCTCCACTAACGCTAGGCATGCACTAATGTCTGTTAAATTGAGATACACTGTGAAAATTTTTATACATATTTCAATCGATCCCTAAAAGGTATAGAAGAAATATAATTGAATTATAATTAATTAGTTGTAATATAATTAGCGATTAATTACTTTTTGTAACTAACTCCTTTTGTATTGCTCCGATTAATTTTTTTTAACCGATTCTGAAGCATAAATATTGATTTCATTTTGAAAGTAATTAAGAATATTGTATAGCATTAAAAGTAATGATGAATTCTTATTATTCAGTTGTAGCAGCAATGGAGAGGGGATTTTCCCCGCAAATGGCATAGAGAATAGATCATTTTTTTTATATATGTCCCCGAGAGAAAGGACACAAATAAATAACCTTTTTTTCTATGAAGACAATATGAGTACAATAATCAATATACATTTATAAAATCTTATATTAATAAAAAAATTTTATTTATAAATATAATATAATAATTATATTATTCTATAATAACATTTACTTAACAAAAATACATAAAATCAATTTTAGAAGATTAATATATTTTTTGTTTTATTCAATTTGCAAATTTTCGTATAACTTCATCTTTTCGATTTCTCTTGTTATATTAAATAATTTTATCAAATTAAAATTGCACTTAAAAGAATAAAATAATATAAATATAATTTTTTTTTATAAAATAACGTTTTTCTCATGGACTAAAAAGAATAAAATAATTTTTCTATAAGCCTGCCAAAGTTTATGGATGAATTGCTTCATATTCAACTAAAAACGTTGGATGCTTTTTATCTATATATATAAAAGGCAACGTCTGTGTGTGTGTGTGTGTCTGTCAAATACTCAAAAACTACCCGTCCGATTGCGATGAAACTTTCAGGGATTGTTGTGGGCATCCCAGGGAAGGTTTTAGTGTAGTTAAATCCAAAATTAATTTATCCAAAATTAATTTAATTAGTAATATTTTGGCAAAAGTCTATTTATGGTTACCATGGTTACATTGAAAAATTTACAATAAATAAATAAAAACAATTGGAAAACTTTTCAACTTATTTTGATAAATTTTATTAATATTTTTAATTTTTTTTTAAACTATCAAAAATAACATAATTAATTTTATTTTATTTATAATATATATGTAAGACCAGGCTGTGACGTCATGAATGGCTGGATGACGTCATATAATTTTAAATCAAGAAAAAACTAATAAAGATGATTTTTCTCGAGAATAAAACCAATACAAAGTGCATGATTTGTGGAGATATGTAAAAAAATCTCCACATGTGAAATTTGGTGTGAAAACAATACCTCCCTTACTATCGTCGGTCGGTAAAAAATAAAAATAAAAATGTAATAATCAAAAATAAAATTTCAATTATATTCATTTAATAAATTATTATTATTATTATTATTATTATTATTATTTGTAATAATTCCAATAAAAATAAATAAAAATCAAAATCAAAAAAAGTGCAATTAAAACTAAAATTTCAATTATATTCATTATTATTATTATTATTATTATTATTATTAGTGTTCAGTTATCACATACGTATATATGTATACAGACACACATGCAAAAGCGAAGCTTTGCCGGGTCAGCTAGTTATATATACTACTAGGGTCAAAAAGTTCGCGGAATTGGTTATTAAAAATATTTATAACATTCTTACATTATTTCCCTTCAAAATATTCTCCTCCTGCATCTACACATTTATTCCACCGTTCATATAATTGTTGGAAACACCCTTGAAAGCCGTTTTTTGAAAGTTCCTTCAGCCGCTCCGTCGCATTTTCAATCACCTCTGACCGTTGTGCGACCGTCGCGAAAACGCTTATGCCACTCGTAAACTGCTGTTTTCTTCATCGCAGAATTTCCGTATGCTTTTTTTAGCTTCTCAAGAGTCTCCGAGGGTGATTTCTCCAGCAACACACAGAATTTAATATTGCCACGCTGCTCTAATGACGACATTGCACAATCCGACGAAAGAAAGAAACTACGATCTACAATATTAAACACCGAACACACGGAACCAACTACAACTGCCTGCTAACCTCAAAAGCACATTCACTACCAGTTATGCCAACCTCACAAACAAAAATTTCCCTTTCAGCTAAGAAATACTTGACTATAAGCGACCATTCCGCGAACTTTTTGACCCTAGTAGTATATTTAACAAATACAATAAAATAATATAAAATAGTTAAGTAAGAATTCGTACGAGGGCAAGTCAATAAGTCCGTGACTTTATGAATGAAACACTGGTTTTCCGATAAAAAAATTATTTTATTTTTCAACATAGCCTCCTGGGAGCTCTAAACCTTTCGTCCAACGTTTCTCCAATATTTTTATCCCTTCCAACAAATTAGATTGGTCGAGGACATAAAAATAGGTATTTGTTTGTGAGATGATTTCAACATTAAATTCAAATCTCTTTCCGCCAAACCATCTCTTCAGGATTGGAAACAAGAAATACTCATTCGGTTGGTACGTCCGGAGAATAGGGCGGATGAGGGAGAAATTCATGGATTTTTACCATGGAAACTGCATCCTTGCATTGTTGAAAATAACTTTTTTGTCAAATGTGCCGTAATCACTTTTTTCCATTTTCTTCTCCAATCACGAGATAGTTTGCTATTAATGGATCTCAAACAAAAACTAAAAGACCCAGTTGGTTCCAATTTCGACAGGTGTCAGCTGATAGTTTCCTGATGACAGGAGCAGTGTTGCCATTTCATTTAAAAGACAAAAATTTTTAAAAGTCACGGACTTATTGACCCGGCCTCGTATCAAGTTTAACGTACTTTATTTCTAGTCTTTATACAATATGCTCTGTAGTATCTTTTAAATTTTTCAAAAAGAAAAACATATTTTTCTAATTTTATTATTATTATTATTATTATACAAGTTGTGATATTTACGCGGCGTGTTATATTTAGTTGGTCATGTTTTGTATTAGACTTGGATGATATGATATTATTATTATGATATATAATTTAAGTGTTTAAAATAAAATAATAAAAATTAAAAATTGGATTCATTTGTTTATCTATTTAATATAATTTTACGTTATGAAAAAATAATCAATATGAACTAAATTTAATATTAAGTTTTTCTCTTTCTCTTGTTTAAAATTGTATTAATTGCTTGATTAATTCTTAGATTTTTGTTATTTTTCTTGTCATTAATTAGTTCCCTGTGGTTGACTGAAAAAATGAACGTTTCGATTGTATGTCCAATGACTTTTAGAGTTTCTTGTTTGTTTCACGTTAAGGAAATACTTATAAACATAAAAGTGAAACCAGATGTAGAGAAATTCCAATAGCTTGGGAACCAACAACCAACATTTATTTCTATTACCTTTTCTATTAGTAAAATTTTCTCACCAATTCAAATTTTAAATAAAAAAAAAGCAAAACAAAAAATCACTCTTCCTTTTCATAAGAAACTGAGTGAGACAGAGATTACATAAAAGAATTGAAAATTATTAATATATTTTTATTTTGTTTTTGTTTTTGTTTTTTCTTTCATTTGTATTCATCTTGATTTTTTTTCTAGATTCTAGATGTGTATTTGCGCATTTAGATTTATACGAGTATGTATATTGATACCTAATAAATAAATCATCAAAAAATATTTAAGTATATATCTTTCTTTTATATTTAAACAGGGTCGCCAGGAAACTTGAAGCAATCATAAATGGGATCGCGAATGAAAAAAGTTTAAGAAGCCCTGTTCTATACTCTTAGTATAATTATAATAGTACCTGGAACACACCGAGCTATCGCTCGACCCTTTAACAAATATTGATATAATACAATTCTTTGATTATTTATTACAATTATTATTTGTTACATCATTGTATCAATCTGATTAAAATGAATGGAACTTGGGGTCCTCACTAATAATAATAATTTTATCAACTTCACTTCTTGTCTGTCTGATCGCTCTTATGACAAATTGGAATCGATTTTTCATCAACCAATTGAGAGAGACTTTTGAAATTTTTTATATATATTTCAATGGATCTCTAGAAAGTATGGAAGAAATAATATTGAATTATAATTAATTAATTTTAATGTAATTAGCGATTAATTGTTTTAATATTCGAATTTTCTTTCACGCCATCTGACGGATAAATATTGAGCTGGTTTTATAAATAAATAAAACTAAATGCGCTCAACGTTTTTCGTTGTATATGAAGAAATTCATCCATAAACTTTTTGTCAGGTGTATATAAAAATTATTTTATTCTTTTTAGTCCATGAATAAAACAATATTTTATAAAAAAAATTTTATATTTATATTATTTATTCATTAATACTGTATCCGCTTGATACACCCAATAGGGGCTTGTAAGGCCTTAATATTTAAAGTAAAACTTCAAAACTTGAAATCGAAGGTGGAAATAAATTGAAAGGAATGAATTCTTGATATCTATTAATTTTGTTCGAAGGTCTCAAAAGAGGAATTAATTTAATTACAATGGAAACAATTTTTAATAATAAAAATGCAATAATAAAGGGATCATTAATTCTAAATTAATTATACAACAAATCTAATTTAATCCATTTAACGAGGATAAGTGCTCTTTTTTGATTTGGAAAAGGGATTCGCCGCCGCTCGCCTCCTTGCTGTATATTTCAGCCGTTGTTTTTTCGGCCAATTGGTCCAGATATCATCAGTTTATATTTTGAATATTAATACTAGGATGTGATTTATTAGTTTGTTATTATGACAAATATTTTATTTGAATATTTATAAAAAAGTGTTGATTCCAAAGATTATGTCCAAGCTATTCTTTGGTTAGTTTAGTTTTAGTTAAAAAAAAAAAAAAGTAAGTATGTTTCTTAGTCAATTTGTGATACATAAATTGTTATTATTCCATAACATAACAAAAAAAGGGTTTACATTTATTTTTTACATTTAATTGGTGACTGACCATACTCATGGTCGTAATTCGTATCCATTTCTATTTTTCATTCTAGATTGTCTTCCATTTCATTCTACCTATTTTGAAATAATCTTTATTTGACTTACTGACCAGTAAAAATTAGTATAAGATCTTTTATAGTGGTAGTTCATTTGTAGTGTAGGTTGAGAATAACTTTTAACAGGCGGTCTTTTTCTCTTATCTATTATCATTAATAACAATTAATTATTAACTAATTAACATTTCAACTTTATCTTTAATGAATCCAATTTAATCCATCTTGAGTTATTTTAATAGAAATCAAGAATAAAAAGGTTAAAAACTTGATAAAACTATAGAATTGAAATCAATACCAATACTTACAATTATGTAGTAATTACTTCTAAAATGGAAGCTTTTTAGTTGAGTTATTCGTTTTTATGTTTAATTGATTATTAATTTGTAATGATTGCAATTTGATTTCATTTTATTTATCATCTACCATATTAATGTATGTATCTATTAGATATTAGATAAGAGGTAAATAATAGGTAAGAAGGTATATATATATATACTAGCTGCTCCGAGCGCCTTCGGCGCTCTCCACACCTAGACGGGGGCTCCGCCCCCTGTACCCCCCAAGTGTCCCTATTCTGAGCTATAACCATCTAACTCCTACCCTGTCCCATCTCTCTCACGTTCCTTACTACATTGTCCACCCTGTTCACAATTGGTCTTCCAAGCGGACGTTTTCCAATCCAAAATCTTTTTCCTCTCCCATTCTAGCCGCGTCCCCTGCCTATCGCAGCTTTTTCGCTTTTATAACCCTAACTATTTCTGAAGATGCATAGAGGTCATTCAATTCCTCGATGTGCAGTCTCCGCCATTCCCCGGTGACCTCATCTTTCTTTGGCCAATAAATGCTGGAAAGAATACTCTGGATCTACTCTCATCTCCCAGGGTCATAGACCTTGCGTCCCACCCAAATAATACAACAGGCAAAATAATTGGTTTATATATTTTAATTTTGATTCCTTTTGATAATAATTTTGATGAGATAAGCCTCTTTACTGCATGATAACAGGCGTTTCCCGATTACAACCTCGATTTAAATTCTTCTCAAATATTATTATCCTTCGTGATTACATTCAGTTTTTCTACATATTCAAATTCTACATTTTGTATATAGATTTTGTTACTAAATATTTTTTCTTATCACTATTAATTTCAATCTGAATTAGAAGAAAATTATAAATTACCTCCTCTTCCAGCCCATTTACCTATCCAGGTATCTTAATTTCTTAACACTCCGTTTTTTTTAAATTTAAAATAGAAAGAGAGAAATAGTTTTAAATTATATTCGAATGGTCTATTATATTCTATATATCAGTATTTTGTTCTGAATTTAATACCAACTTGATTTTCAAAATGTTCCATTCGTTATCCATATGATTGATTACATGTGTTAAAATTTAAAAAAATTCAAATATTCTAATTTTTAAATTTAAATACAATTGAATATTATTTTTTATTAATATCATATCAAAAAAGAGAATTTATTAAAAATTAAAAATAAAAAAAGAAGCCTATTAATAAAAAAATATAATAGAATACAATAATTTTGATTTAAAACAAATTTTAATTTTAAAAAAAAATACTCAATATAAAAAAGACATAAATTTAAAACATCTCGTAATATCATTTGTCTAAAAAACATATTTTAATTAACCAAGAAATCATTTTTGCACTTAAAATATATTTGTAATTAATAATTGAAACAAAAACAAAAATAATAAAATTTTGTCATTTTAATTGAAGTTTTGAAAATATTTTTGTATTGATAAAAGTTTAAAAATAATATATATTCAGTTTTTTTAAGCTTTCACTTTCAAATAGAAAAGAAGAAATATTCAATTATATAGAAAGAATAAATAAAAATTAAGTTAAATATGATCTAAATATTTTATTAAATAAATTTAAATGAGAACTTTTAGAATAAATTATTTAATTTAATTGATATTTAAATATTAGAATTTAAAATAAAAAGTGAAATATTATAATAATTTTTAAATTCTGAGCAATATGCAGACAAAAACCTTTTTTTTATATATAGATAGTCGAGCTGGGGATGGCAATATGGGTTTTTCCAAAAAGAGAAAGTTACCTCCCCCCCCCGAGGCCCTAGTAGGGATTAATTTAATTATTTATTATATTTCAAAGGAATATTTTAATATCATTTTAAATGAATGAATGAAAATTCAAATTTTATATAGTTTACATAATTATTAATTTAATAAAATAAAATTTAATATTATAATTTAATAAAATAAAATTTAATAATAAAATTTAATTTAATAAAATATTAAAATAATAAAAATTAATAAATTTTTAAAAAAAATATATAATACTTAAAGAAAAAAATGTGCCTTTGCAAGTTTCGAACTCAGGGTGCAAAGTCATAAGAAGACGCGCTAGCTCGCTCGGCCAGGAACCGCTTTGTTTGCAAGTCTTAAATTAGAATTTATATACATGTCAAATTATCGCCACCAGCGCCTCTATGAACTAGTATGGTAACTAAACTATTTTTAATTAATTAGCATTTCCTGGACACACCTTACCAATTAGCGGTTTTCTAAAGGAAGTCTGACATGCCCTGAGACCTACTGAATATACATAAAAAATTTCATAAGAATCGGTCAAGCCGTTTCGGAGGAGTATGATTTCAAAGTTTTGTGACACGAGAATTTTATATATAAGATATATATATATATATATATATATACTCGTATGTAATTTAACGTATTTATGAATACTTAATCCAAATTGCAACTCCAAAAATATGGCTAATAGAATGATTCGTAAACAGTGACAAAAAAATAATCTCTTTTATAAGTATTTTCTTCTTGGACTTTACTAAATTTGCAATTTTGGATTCGATTTTCTCTTTTCCTTCATTATTTATTTATTAGATTCTCTACTTATCGGTTGTTGCTTCAACTTCAATTCACTCATAATAAATGGTTGGAATTTCTAATAAATTTAATGAAAAACTTTTTAAGATGTTATATTTTTTTTTATATAATTAAACCAGTTGAGATCTACTTCAACTATTAAGCTCTAAAATAAATTTATTTTAAAATAAAAATAATTATCTATTAAGTGATATGAAAATAAAAAAAAAAAAAAAAAAATATAAATAATCAAAATACTCTTCATATAATAAAATAGTTGGAATTATTTCAATATGAAAGAGTCTCTCTGCTATAAAATAAAATAAGTTGACCTGTGGCCAGGTTCGAACCGACCGACTGTTTGAAATAAATTAATTTCCAGCTACAGAAACAATTTCAAATAATTTTAATATATCTATTAATGTAATAAAAAACAGATATGGATATAACATAAATATTTTTAATTTTATTTTATTTATAATATATATGCAAGACCAGGCTGTGACGTCATGAATGGCTGGATGACGTCATATAATTTTAAATCAAGAAAAAACTAATAAATATGATTTTTCTCGAGGATAAAACCAATACAAAATGCATGATTCGTGGTGATATATAAAAAAATCTCCTTTGGTGTGAAAATAACCCTTTCCTTCCTATCGTCGATCGCTAATACTACCACTTCCGGTTTCCGGAATTGCACCAAAAGTTGATCCATTCATCCCACTGATGCATTAAGTAAATATACCAAATTTCATCAAAATCGGTTGAGCCGTTCAGGCTGTACACATCTATACGGACGGACGGACAGACATCATGCTAAAAATACTTTTTTCTGTTTAGAAAATGCATGATTCGTGGAGATATGTAAAAATCTCCACATGTGAAATTTGGTGTGAAAACAATACCTCCCTTACTATCGTCGGTCGGTAAAAATAGATAAATTTTATTCCTTAAAAATTAACTTTTTACTTATCTGTTATTCGTATGCACATTATAATTTCTATTTCAATTTCTATTTTGTTCAAAAAGTCATGGCCATGCATTTCCTTTGGAAATAGGCATTATTTTCATCCTGATAACTATAACACATTAATTATTACTAACAATAATAATAATATTCCTATTTGTTATTTTTTTTTTGTTTGTTAATTTTGATAGAAAATGTAACCAAAGAGTGCAGTACGTTTGACTATTAGTGCTTAGGCGATTCGTCTTGGAGAACCAAGATCGTAAAGAAATAATAACAAATTAAGTTAATCAAAATATCCGATGCTAACATATGGATCTGCAAAGGAAAAATTAAATTCACTTTTTTACAAATAAAAGAAAAAGGTTCGTTGCCACGTTATAATATTTAATGAAAAGAAAATTAATATAAAGTAAAAATATATAAAAAATGAAATTGATATAAAAATTCAAGGAGATAATCCTTAGAATTTACAAATTAAATATAAAAATAAAAAGGAATAAATGCTAGCTAATGCTCAGCTAAAACAAAGTTTACAAAACACGTGGTCAACAACAAATCTAAAAAATGGCGAATTCACAGTTAAAAACCGAAAGCGTGTAAACAACATCCAATAAAGTCCAAATAGCAAGTGGGAGATCACCTCTCCGAAACAGAGGGCAGAAGCCCTTAGCCCAAAACTTATCCAATGTAGCAATGTGATTGGCTGTATGGGATCACGTGATCCTTTTCGCATAGTCACCTTAGCTACTGAAGAATCTCACCACGTGTTTTGCATATAAACATACAAAAAATATATATATATATATATATAAAAAGAAAAACTTATAAAAATTATATAAAAATAAATTGATATTAAAATAAATAAATCTAAATCAGGGAGAGACTTTAACAAACGGCAAGCAAGTCCCTAGTAAATTGATATTGCAAGGGCACTAAACAACAACCATATTACAATTTGCAATCATTTAAAATAGGACACCTAATATCTAGACCAGTGTTTCCCAACCTTTTTTTCCTCGCGAACCAAAAGAAAAGTCCGTATAAATTTGACGAACCCCCTATGTAGTTGTTAATGACAGGTAAAAAAAAGCAATAAAATTGTATAGAATATATATTTTTCATATTGCATTACATTGATTATATTAATTGTGAAACATTGAAATAAAACATTAATAATAATTAAATGATGGCTATAAAAGTTGAAAACAAGATAAATTTAACAAAATGGTTCTTGTATTTATGTACTCTTAATGGGATATTTGTGGCTGTTTGATAGAACAAAGCAATTCAAAGTTAGGCTCAATATCTGACTATTTCAATCTTAGATCAGGTTCTGCATTTAACCTGTTTCTGTATTTATCTTTCAGATATGTATATGTTGAAAATCCTTTCTCGCATAGATATGTTGTGCAAAATGGAAATAGAACTTCAATGGCTTTTTTTGACAGAACAGCATATTCATTTTGTATACTCAGCCAGAAGTTAATTAAAGATTGATCTTTAAAAGTTGCTTCTAGAGAACTGCCACAAGATAACTCTATGAGTATTTCTTTTTCCAGGATATTTAGAGAGGTTTCTATACTTATATTTCCTTGAAATGAATTACGTATCCAGTTGTTTGAAATGTATATATTGCATCTGTTAGGAAAATAGTCATCGAAAGTTAATCGAAGATAGTTCAGATGTTCACATATACTCCTTTTAATATTTTCGTTAAGTTTAATTGAATTTTCTAATAAAAATGTGCTGACAGAATCGAAACATCCATACTCATTTATTTGTAAGCATTGAATCCAAAAATTGATCTTTTTTATCATGTACACTGAAAATGGGGACACCCTCGCCTTGTAAAGACATATTTAATTCATTCAGTTTACAAAAAATGTCAGCTAAATATGCAAGCTTTTGTAGCCAAAGAACATCGGGTATACAAGAAGACAAATGAAACGGATGATCCATAAAAAATGCTTGAACTTCAGACTTCAATTCAAACAAACGCGACAAAACTTTACCACTGGAAAGCCATCTAACTTCTGTGTGAAGTAGTAAAAAAACGTGGAAACTTCCAAAATCCTCGCAAAGCGTACGGAATAGACGGCAAATTGTAGCACGTGATTTTATAAAGTTTACAATTTTCACAGCATCACTTAAAGTAGTAGATAACTCTGCAGGAATACGCTTACATACTAAAGCGTGTCTATGAATACAACAATTTTTTCGTTGATCTTCTTCACCCGTGCCACAAAACCTGAAAACTTTCTGGTCATTGATTTTGCACCAACTGTACACACACCCACAGAATAAGACCAGCTTATTCCATTCTTTTCAAAATACCCATTGATCAAATAAAAAATCGCTTCTCCAATTGTGTAGGTTTTCAAAGGTTTTGCAAATAGTACATCTTTTTGAACAATATTCCTAAAAAGATATCTAACGTAGACAAGCAAGATTGCTGCATTTGTTACATCCGTCGATTCGTCAAGTTGAATTGCAAAATAATTCAATTTTATTCTATTTAAAAGTTCGTTTTCCTCATAATTAGCAAAGTCATTAATTCTACGTGACACTGTGTTGTTTGATAAGGGAAGTAGCTCAATTTTCTTTGCTGCCTTTATCCTAAGCATATATTTGGCGATATCTTTCGCATATGGCCCAATTAAATTTTCTGCTATTGTATGCACTTCTGCTATTGTAAGATCTTGCAATTCTATAATTTACTCGAAAAGATGCTTCAAGGGTCATTTCACTATCTTCGTTTGAAGTCAAGAAAGAAGAAAGGGTACTTTTCATGATATCTGCTAATTTTCTTTTTAAATATTCAAGAGGTTTAACTTTGTGTGTCGGATGTTTTGTTTCAATATGTCTACGAAGAAGTGATGGTTTTAAACTGCTGTTGGTAAGAACTTCATTACATATAACACAAAGGGGTTTAGGTTCCGAATCATCCCCAGTAAAATGAAAACCCAATTTTAGATAGTCGCTGTCATATTTTCGCTTTTTCCCTTTTCTATCATCATTTCCTGTTTTTGGTGAAACGGTACCTCACTATAGCAGAGGTTCTTAAACTTATGTACTCCGCGAACCCCCACTTGAAAAAAAAAAATTTTGACGGACCCCATCCCAACTTTAGGTAGTTTATCTAATTTTATTAGTTAACTAGCTGATCAGAGCGCCTTCCAGGCGCTCTTCACACCTAGACGGGGGCTCCGCCCCCTGTACCCCCGAGTGATACATAGTATTTGGTTGAAAGTCTGTATGTAAAAGGTTTTCATCCATTTTGTTTCAATCAGTATAAGTAGATAAGACATATATTTGTTTTCTTAGAAAATATATATTTTAATTTAATCAGTAAATTAATTATATATTATTATTGCATATGTTATATTTATCTAACTCTGTGTCTATACAGTTTTCGAAAGTTCTTAGCTGCAGCATCCACTTTTCTCTAAGAGTCCCTATCCTGAGCTACAACCAAATCCTGTCCCATCTCTCCCATGTCCCTTCCTTCATTGTCCACCCACCTTGATCTTTGGTCTTCCACCGGATTTTTCCCAATATTTGCATGTGTGTCTGCATACATATCTACGTATATGATAACTGAATAATAATAATAATAATGTATTAAATGAATATAATTGAAATTTTAGTTTTAATTGCACTTTTTTTTTGGTTTTTATTTTTATTTATTTTTATTGGAATTATTACAAATAATAATATACCGTTTAATACGTGAAAATAATAATAATAATAATAATAATAATTTATTAAATTAATATAATTGAAATTTTATTTTTTATTATTACATTTTTATTTTTATTTTTTACCGACCGACGATAATAAGGGAGGTATTGTTTTCACACCAAATTTCACATATGGAGATTTTTACATATCTCCACGAATATTGCTTAATTTAAAATTATATGACGTCACCCAGACATGCATGACGTCACAGCCTGGTCTTACATATATATTACAAATAAAATAAAATTAAAAATATTTATGTTATGTCCATATCTGTTTTTTTATTACATTAATAGATATATTAAAATTATTTGAAATTGTTTCTGTAGTTGGAAATTAATTTACTTCAAACCGTCGGTCGGTTCGGACCTGGCCACAGGTCAACTTATTTTGTTAATAATTTATTTTTATTTTTTATTTTTTTTGTTAATAATTATTACATTTTTATTTGTTCGAAAATTATTTCTACTTTATTAATTGTTAATAGTTATTACATTTTAATTAACAGTTTTCGGAATAAGTATATTCTCTTATTTTATAGAGATTTTTATTGTTTGTCTCAAAAGTCTACCTACAATATTTCATTACCATTGTATGATTCAAAATAAAATTCAAAATATTTAATAGGACATGACATGATCTTAGTATTTTTCCCATCCCAGAATATTTGCTAATATTACATGTTGGAGTTCTAATTATCTGCATATTTAATGGCAATTTCAATGCTGAATATACTTTTAAATAAAAAATTAAAAAAATTTGAAGTAAATGGAATTATTATACTTAATAAATATATATATAAATTTAATATATATTCAAACAATAATTGAAACAATATAAATAAAACGATTCAATATTTTACTTACATTGTGATTTATATTTCTATTTTTATTACAACTGTTATTATGGGTATGTTATTTTTGACAGTTTAAAAAAAATTAAAAATATTTGAATTTGGAAGATTATATGTAGCGCCATCTGTCGATAGTTTTGTGACACTACAGACTTTTACCAATATATTACTAATTAAATTAATTTTGGATAAATTAATTTTGGATTTAACTACACTAAAACCTTCCCTGGGATGCCCACAACAATCCCTGAAAGTTTCACCGTAATCGGACGGGTAGTTTTTGAGTCTATAAGAGACAGACAGACAGACAGACAGACATTGCCTTTTATATATATAGATTTCTGGCTTACGATCTCATAAGAACAAGGATATTTGATGAATATTTCTAACAGTGATTGGTGAATAACGATTTTTTTGCATATTGTAGAACACATTTTATTAGAAATTATAATATTGAAGAAAGAAAATTCAGCTTTGCGGACCTCCAGTAAAGGCTTCGCGGACCCCCAGGGGTCCGCGGACCACAGTTTAAGAACCTCTGCACTATAGCATTCAACATTATCATGTCGATTATCATGTCTTTCTAAACGGCTCGTTTTTAACCATAATAAAAATAATTAAATTAATATTTATTAAATGATTTACACGAGAACTTGCACAGTCACAGTAACACTATCACTTATTTTACAAGTGCTAAGTCTATGTATGAAGAACAAGTATCTAATTCTAAAATCTTTAGTAAACTGCTTAATTTGATATTTATTTCCGATTGTATTGTAAAAACAAAAAATATTACAAAAAATTTTAAAAATAAAGCAGAAAATGATACTAATCACATTGATACAACGTTTTAAATATAAATAAATGTTTGTTAAAAAATGAATAGTATTTTTTTACTTGAATAAGAGGAATAAATTACAATGAATAAAATTGTTGATATGATTTGATATTAATGAAGTAATTTTGAAAAATAAATAAGGAAAAAAGAAATGAAAATATTGAAATTTATTATAGATTTCTTAACAAACAGGCAACGAACAATCTCTTTTACAGTGAGTTTGTAATTTAATTTTTTTTTTTGCTATTGCTTTTAATGACGTTTTAAAAAATACGCCATTACAATATTATATTCGCGAACCCCCTCTGTATACCCTGCGAACCCCCAGGGGTTCGCGAACCACCGGTTGGGAATCACTGATCTAGACAACATATATCTCAACAGATGGAAATCTGTAATTGATTACTATTTAAATTACAACACATTAATTTAATTATTTATATATTTATTTTCTTATATCAACCAATCAATCAATTTCCGTTTCTTTTTGTTAATTATAATAATTGTATATATTTACTAGAAATTATAAAATAGAAAAATAAACAAACAATTTAGTGACAAAGCGTTTAAGTTTTGTATGATTTTGTTTGTATAAAATTATAAAAATATAAAAATTCATAAACATAAATAATTGATTTAAAATAGAAATCATATTTAGATTGATTAGACACGATAAGGGAATAAAAAAAAATCGATCCTTTCTCAAATAGGATATCCTACTTAGATAAAATACTAAAAGAGATGGGAGAAGGGAGGTGAAATTACGATTGAATGAATGAAGAATTTTCACGCAACAAACTAAAAGAATAGAAAGAATTGCATTCTATTATTTCCTAATGTGCATTTCAATGAGGATTAACTTATCTAAATTGTTCTAAATTTCTTTTTTATAATATTATTTATCATTTATAAACAAAATTATAAACAAAACAAAAAAAACAAAAAAAAAAAAAAAACCACCTCAGACTTTTGTATGTCCTACGAAAGGACAACACCTATCAAGTCGGTAATATAAATGAATGATGAGGTGTCCTATGATCAGAAGAGCGGGTCCTCTCAACCTTTACCTTGATTTTCTTGATCGGAAGCGCTACTTTTTGTCAAGTAGTCTCCCAATGTCCCAATCCCGGAGGCTGGGTTGACTCCGTCCCATAGACCCCAGCTAGAGAAAAAATCCCTTGCCGGGCCCGGGATTTGAACCCGGGACCACAAGAATGTGACCCGGCTACGCTACCTCTCACCCTGTGGCGCCTTCTAAGGTCTAATAAATATTTTCAATCCGTTCAGGGTGTAAAATTGTAAATTTTACAAGTATTAAATTATTCAAGTAAATTCTCCCATTTCATCCCATTTATATTTCATTTCCACGACCAAGATTCCCGTGCTAGTAGAACTGTTGCATGCTTGTTTGTCAACTTGAACGTTGTTCTTACAAAACGAGCACCAATTGATTTAATTTTACAACGACATCGCGCTATTCTTCTTCTCTTCCATCTTCATTCACAGTCAATTATCTTATCAATTTTAATTAAATCGTAAAAATAAAATATAAAAAAAAGTGTAACTCATTCAATCATTCTTTCGTTCTCTCGTTCCATTCTATTATTGAATTAACGTTAATATATTAATTTATTTTCTCACTCCTACCTAATATTAATATAATTAATATTCCTCATAACATAACTTCTTTATATTTATGATATTATACAAATTTATCTTAAAATCTCTCTTTCTCTCCCTTCCCCAAAGAATGAAAACATTAAAAATTAATTAATTACTTAATATGGAAGGACCAATAAACCTTGTATGTACAAAAAATTAATAAATCCTATACGTATATTTTCTACTTATATATTTATAAAATTAAATATTTTTGTTCTCGGATAGAATATAACTGAAAGCATTCTTGATGAGTTTATATAAAAATATATCTTATATATATATATATATATATATATATATATATATTCTTTGTTTAATTATTCTTTCTCTCTCACCTGTTGTTTTATTATTCCCATGATTATCATTATATTATTATAATAATAATATATATATATATATATTATTCTCACTGCTATTTCTCATTTCCGTTTTTCTTCCCTCCTGCATTGATTCTTTTCTTAAAAGTAATATATAAAACAAATAGAAATTAAATACTTATTTCAAAAACGGAAAAACTTTTTCTAGTCATTTCATTTATTGTTATTTCTATGCATTTATTAATAAGACGACGAGAAAGCAATAATTATTTATTTATTTATTTATTTATTTCTACACTTTCATTTTTTTTTATGTATGTCTGTTTGTCTGGGAAAATGTAAGAGTATATATTTATTTAGATTCTCTCTCTCTAAAATTGGATGTATCTATCAATTATTTTGTAATAATAATAATAATAATAATAATAATATTTTTTATATTTGAGCACATATTATATAATTTTTATTAATATCTAATCAAATGTTAGATTTTCATTAATTCTTTTTAATATCTCAAAAAATAATAATAATAATAATAATAATAATGTTTTAAAACTATTATAATATAGGATAAAGGCACCAGTTTTTAACACTCATAACTTTTTGCCAGTTTTAACTTCAATTTATGATGGAATGCTCATTGCTCAAAACTGCTTTATGATATGTTCTGCTGAAAAATTAGTCTTTATAGGTTTATGGAATAAAAGGCATAGTTTATAAGGCTTTTATTAAGCCAAAAAAAAAAGTTATTGACAGTTTTTCCCTGTACATAAGTAATTGGTAATTGAGAATTTAAAGTTTCAATCTTTAACAATGCATCTCTAATGTAATGATCCAAAACTGACCAGAAATGGAAAAGTTGTCGCCGTTTACTTGTCTGTCAAGGAGGGGAATCCAAGAAATGAACAGCAAATTTTCGGGTTCACTCTCGCCCGGTTGCTGCCATCGAAGACACCGACATTCCTTCTTTTACCAATTCTAACCAATTTATGAGGAAGTAGAAATTTCAATTTTTTTTTTTCATTTTTTTAATTCATCTCATAAATTTACATCGGTCGCTTGTTTATTAATCTTTTGTCCACCCCCCCACCCCCACCCCCTCCTTCTCAAGGGTCAACTAAGAGAAGTAAACAAATATTTGATCTTTTTAAATAAATGGTTAATGATTCAATAATTTTTATAATTTGATTTTTCAATGCTTTAAGTTTAATAAACTAGAAAATAAAAATGAATGAATTTTTTCTTTTAATTTATAATTTATAGAAAAATAGCCTTGCAATTTTGTTATAAATTCCGTGTTCTTGGCTTTTCTTTTAGATTTTGCATTATTTCATCTTTTAGTGTTAATAATTTTTCTATTGTTCTTGCATGTTTATATCTGCATTGCCAGCTAACGATTCATTTTAATATTTTTTTTTTTTTTTTTTTGAATCGAGTATTTTGTGTAGGTATGCCTAAATTAACTATGCATAGAATCTTTAATTTTCAAAGGCATGACTTGACTTGTCTTTTAGGTAGTAAAGAAGGAAGGATTAAATATGGGATTCAATAATCAGAGTAGCATTTGAAAAATACGAAATGGTTTCAAACATCGAGACGCACTATCATCCATTTTATTTTATTTTATTTAATATTGGAATACGTGATTAGACAAACTCGGGAAAAATCAAACGAAATTCAAGTGGGAAAAAAAAATTCAAATATCAGTTTACGCAGACGATCTAATTTAGAATAGGAGATTCGGGAAATGCAATTTAAGATAAAGCAAAAAAAGATAGACGGAGGAAAAGAGGCGGATCTTGAAGTTAATTGTGATGAAGACAAAATATAAGTTATTTAGTAGCAGACAGGAACAAAATTAACACATAAAATGTAGAAAAATTGAAATACTTAAGTTTTGTAATCACAAAGGATTACGAGTATCCATCCTATTTGAGAAGAATTGAAAACGAGGTTCCAATCGGGTAATGTCTCTTCTCATACAATCTCAAAGGGAATCAAAATTAAAATTTATAAAACAATTATTTTGCCGGTTGTATTATATTTGGTCTATGACCCTCTGGCAGATGAGAATCGATTTTCATAAGATTCTTCGCAGCATTTCTGGGCCAATGAAAGATGCGGCGGACACCGGGGAATGAGGGATTGCATGAGCTCTATGCATCCATCTCCAGATTGTAGTTAAGATTATGAAATCCAGAGGGCATGTAGCAAGAAAGGAGACCGATTTGGAAACCAACCAAACACGCGGTGGGCGGACAATATCGTATGCAAAGAGAGATGGCAGAAAATAGGAGTTGGATGGGTCCATCCAAACAGAAAAAAGAAAAAAGCAAACAAAACAAAACAAAATCATTCGATTTGTTTTATTTAAAATATATTTTAACTTGGTTTAGGACAATCTCTTGTTTCATTTCATTTAAGGAATAAATAATTTCAAAAGTAAGACATAAAAAGGCAGAAACGATTTTTATTAAATTTATTTTCGCGTATTTAGCAACTCACATCCCTGCCTCCCACTCCAATCTTTATCTCCTCCTCTTTCTTCTCTTTCTAAATCCATCAGGAACCCTTAGTTAAGTCAATTTTAAACACTGGAATTATTTTCACTGTTTTTTAAAAAAATAAACAAAAATAAATTTAGAAGAAGAAAAATTAGGGTGAATAGACCAAATCCTTAATGATTGAAAAAAAAAAAAAAAAAACGGAAATGCTTCAAAGAGCAGCGCATCTGAAAAAAGAATAAAGCTCTTTCTTTTAAAAAGAATTAAACAAAAGATATATATACAGAAACTGAAAAATCAATCAAAAATAAAGATATATTCAAAGATTTTTTTTTTTTTTATTTCAATTATAAATTTTAATTATAATTAATGTTTTTGATTGTGAAAAAAAAATGTTTAGCAATAAACCAATATTCAAATCAAAACATTATTCTTTGTAATGATCCAAGATGGCTTAATGTTAGTAATTTTTATTCTTTGAAAACTACATAAATAAATATTTAATATAAGTAAATGAACATTTCTGATAATTCAATGGTATCCTATTATTTTTGTCAATTCTAAGTAGGTACTCGTATATTTACTTTTAACTTACATTCATTAAAATATAAAAATAATTTTTTTTTTTTTTATTTTTATTTTATATTTAATTTTTGTTTTTGTTTTTGTTTTTGTTTTTTTTTTGTCTTTCTTTTTTCTTGAAAATATTGAAAGTTTCCTAATTCGTTTACTTACGAATGAATAATTAATAATCGTTAGCCGTTTTTCCATAAAAGTAAAAACAAAAGACGACAGAGACTAAATTAGGTGAGTGAGTGGGTTGGTTAGAAAAGAGAGAGAGAGAGAGAGAGAGAGAGAGAGACGAAATATGGAAGGAGAATTTTTTTTTTTTTTAAAAAAAAGAAATAGAGAGGAAGGAGTGTTTAATCCGTTGTTGTTGTTATTATTATTATTATTATTATCCGGAAGTAAAGTGAGAGGAAAAAGTGAGTGCCTGGAGCAAAATTTTCCACAATTCTTTTGGGATTTTTCTAACGAACTAACAAACCTTATAAATTGTTTAAAAAAAAAAAAAAGAATCAAATAATAAGAATAATTTTAATATAATAATTATGGTAAATTAGGTAACTAAAATTTATATTTTAATACACGTAATATAATAAATAAACAATTATCCAGGGTCAAAATAAATCAATGCCTATAACCTTGGAATGTTGTAAACACTGGATAGATATGGCTAACAACATGCTTGCTTGTATTTTTAAAAAGATCACAGATCACCTGAACAAAATTATTTATTAGATTGGATTGTAATGCACAATTTATTATAAAATTATATAAAAACATGGGGGGGGGGGGGGAATTTTTTTTGAATTACTCTTTGAAATTTCTAAATAAACAAACCTATAGATATCTTTTACAATACATCAAAAAAAAAAAAAAAAACCTCTACGTCCTACGCAGGACACGTGATTAGAAGAGTGCGAAAGACAAGCAAGGAACTTTAATTTTAATTTTAATTAGGGGCAGAACATTTGAAAAACCTTCCATTGGTAGACCAAATATAAAGGAAAATTTGAAGAAGTTGGGAGAGAATCGTTGTTGGATGGTGGTGGGTCAGGACAGAGACTATTAGAGAAATCTGTGCTTGCTGCGACTAATAATTTTTCTAAGCGAGAAAAATAATTATGGTCTAGTACTTTTAATGAATGAATATATATATTTTTAGTTTATATATATTTTTATAACATTAAAAATGTTTTTACTTTTATAAAAAGTCTCAACTATTTAACTTTAGAGATTTTCTTAAATTTCATTATAATTAAAAATATTCAATAAAAATCAAGCAATGAAAATAAATATTAAAATGATTAAGAAATAGTATTGGACTACTCTATTATAACATATACAATAAAAAATATAAGTAATTAATTAATTTATTGATTAAATTAAAATATATTTTAAATTAAAACACAAAAAGATATGAATACTTTAATATATTAATTAATTGAAATAAAATGAATGAAAACCTTTTACATATAAACTTTCAGCCAAATACTATCACATGTATCACTTCGGGGGGGGGGGGGGGGGGGGCAAAACCCCTGTTCAGGTACGAAGAGCGCCGAAAGCGGTCTGTCTGTCCGTAGTTGACTCCAAATTGGTTGGTCCTATGACTATGAAATTAAATCAAAAACATTCCCTATTGGAACATTGTCTATAAATTCTATCAATATCGAATCATTCATGAATTTAAAATTAAAATTAACTTATGTTAGTAGTGTGTCTTATTAAAGCACAATATTAAAAATATCTATTCTCTCATTGCTATCTTTTTCAGAATAATCGATGAACCTCAAATAAAATCAAAAGTTTCATTATTTCTAATTGGGTATTCTTCGATTTCTCTGAACAAAAATTAGGCTTTTTTTTTTTTTTTTGGTAAATACTTACTATATATTAAGTGCCGTTACTTTATATGTATTATTTACTTGTCATAATATAAGTATACGATATTAAGTATGTTTTTATGGTAAAAGTTGAAAGATTGAAAAATCAATAACCACCCCTCGGTCATAAATATATTAGATTTCTATGAATATCTTTAATAATCATTAGATAATGATAATTGGAAATGAATAATTGTTCACAGGAAATGAATATTTTGTCTGTCTGTCTGTCTTTTGGTTGCTGCAGGCTCACTTCATTTCACTTTCTTTTCATTTTCTGTTAGGTAATCATTTTGTTCACTTGGAGCGAAGCAATTTCTCTTTCTCTTCTGCTAACAGGTTCGATTTGTTTCAGTCTCTCTCTCTCTCTCTCTCTCTCTCTCCCCCCTCTTTTTTTTTTCCTCTTTCAGTAGGAAGTTACAGAAGCTATCTCTCTCTCTCTCTCTCTCTCTCTCTTGCTTCAACCTCATACACCATATACACCTCGATTTAATCTTTAATTAACATTTTTTTAACCTTTATAATCGAATCATAATAATAATAATAATAATAATAATAATAATAATGCTTTCATTTTACATAATATCCTTACAAGTATAGATATTCAAAAATAAATATTAATTAATTAAATAAATCATTATTTATTTACAATTAACCTCACAGATTTTCGTCAACTTGTAATTTAGAGGCATAATCTTCCATATCGGCCCGTTTCAACTGATCAACCGTAATTGTACTCATTCATGAAACACAAGCACTCTTTTGCTCGTTGTGTTTTCTTTAGTTCCTTTAGTCTTGAATTGTCATACTTTTAAACGATTGCCATTTGATAATTAACAGTGTTGTGTTCTTACCAAATTTCACCTTATAAAGAGGTTATGAATTTAACCAATTTAACTATCACAATACTTTTCAAAATCTAGATTTTAACGAATTTATTATTAAAAATAATTTCAAATTATAGAATAAATTATATGTATGTATTAGGAAAACACTTTATAGGTAACATTATTGATATTGTATATAATTCTATAGTTTATGATAATTTTTTGATATGTAGGGCAAGTAATATATATAGTTAAATAGTTTATAAAAAAAATATTTTCCTTTTGTAACGGACAAAGTATTTATATTCTTAGTTATTTTTTTTTATTATACATTTTATTTTGTTTATCTATTTTTTAGTTTATTTTGTTTTTCTATTCCCCTATTTTATTAACAAAGTTATTTGGTCGCATTATTCTTAAAATGTAATATATATATATAGATATTATATTTCACATAAGGGGAGGAATCATCCCTCCAAGTTTTAATATTTTTAGGCAGTTGAGAATGGACAGGGGAACTAGTGATATCATCCTGATATGACCTGTATTTATCACGTCCCGTGATATAATTATTTTGTATATAATCATTTTTATCATCACACCCTGTGATACAGTCGAACTAGTGATATCATCCCGATATGACCTGGTATTTATCACGTCCCGTGATATAATTATTTTGTATATAATCCTTTTTATCATCACACCCTGTGATACAGTGGAACTAGTGATATCATCCCGATATGACCTGGTATTTATCACGTCCCGTGATATAATTATTTCGTATATAATCATTTTTATCATCACACCCTGTGATACAGTCGAACAAATGATATCATCCTGATATCACCTATACTTATCACGTCCCGTGATATAATTATTTGTGTATAATCCTTATCATCACACCCTGTGATAATTATTTCTGCTAATTCCAGTGATAATAGTGAATCACATTTTCTTAATTTTTTCTATTTAAAATTTGTATATTTAATTTGTTAATTTTTTTATCTATTTAATTAAAGTAAATTAATGTGAACATTATTATTGTGTTTTCCCTTTTCCCTTAATTTTTCAACACTATTTTATACTTTGGGATATCCAAAGTTGGCGCCCATCATTAACTTAACATAATTAACAATTCACGGTCATCGTGGGTCATTACAAGTGCCTCATACTTAGATCCCCTTATAAATTGGCACCCAACGTAAGAGGATCGTCTACAAAGTGACCCCAACTTGAAACGGTCCTCCTTACACTTTTAAGATAGGCAATGGAATACGTGCAAATAAGAATTGGTTGCATATACACCAGGGGAATCCTTATTCCTTTCTTTCTCTTTTTTTTTTTTTTTTTTTTTTTTTATTATTTCTATATTTCTTTTTCACTCTGATTTTATTTTATTTATTAGTTACAAATGATTCACATCTCTTGATCATTTGACCATTATTTAATTCTTCTGGCTCTTAATCTAATCTCCTTTTCAAATTTTTATTTCAATAAATATTTTAGAATTTTTTTCTTAAAATCTTTTGATTATAACTATAAAAATATACTCATAATAAACTATTAAGAAATAAACATGTTGAGTTAGAGAGAAATGAGGGGGGAGTGGGGAGATTATGGATATTAAATATTAATAACTTGTTACAATTTATATTTATATAGAAATAATATTTCAATATGAGTGATTAATAATCATAAAATTCTTTTTAATTTTTTTTTTCTTTCAATATACAAGAAAAATATTCAACATTCCTAATCTTTTAGATATCTATTGAAAAATGTCAATATTCTCATTATCTACCTTCTCTCTCTCTCTCTCTCTCTCTCCATCGTCGTTGTCATACTTACAATTAAAGAAATAGGAAGAAATTTAATAAAATTGATTATATATTTTTATTTATTTATTTATTTTTGTTCAGAGTCTAGCAAAGAAATTTCTCTAGCTAAAGGGAATGAGTCCACCCCAGTTTTCGGGATGAAAATTGAGAAGCTACTAAAGTAATAACGGGAGTGTCCTCCCCTAGACTTTCCCGCATATAAATAGGTATAAAGAGTTGTGAATGAATATTTAGAATGTGTAAACTTGGTATTGATAAAGAGCCAGTTCGTATTAGTCTATTGGTGTCAAATTTGATATTTGGTAACATATATATATATATATATATATATATATATATATATATATAGAATAAAGTGCTACTTCCAGTTAACTGATATTTTAAATGTAAAAAAAAACAGATATGGATATAATATAAATATTTTTAATTTTATTTTATTTATAATATATAAGGGCTGGCTGTGACGTCATGAAGTGCTGGGTGACGTCATATAATTTTAAATTAAGAAAAAACTAATGAAGATGATTTTTATCGAGGATAAAACCAATACAAAGTGCATAACACGTGGAGATATGTCCTCACGTGAAATTTGATATGAAAATAACCCTTCACTTCCTCTCTTCGATCGGCAATACTAGCACTTCCGGTTTCCGGATTTGCACCAAAAGTTGATCAATTCATCCTACTGATGTATTAAGTAAATATACCAAATTTCATCAAAATCGGTTGAGCCGTCCAGTCTGTACACATCTATACGGACGGACGGACAGACAGACAGACATCATGCTAAAAATACTTTTTTCTGTTTAGAAAATGCATGATTCGTGGAGATATGTACCTAAAAATATCCATAGGTGAAATTTGGTGTGAAAACAATACCTCCCTTACTATCGTCGGTCGGTAAAAAAGAAACGCTACTTGTATAGGTAAAATGTCACTTCCGGTAATCAGATCATGATGAAATTTGGTATCTCAATTTTTTTTCATATTTTTAAATCTATATACAAAATATGAAGCAAATATCTCGAAGCAAACTGGTACTTTACTTGAAAGGTAAACGCAACCAGTGTAGGTAAAGTACCACTTCCGGTTAACCGATTTTGACGAAATTTTGATAGAAATCTACAAACTGTGAATAATATCGGTGTACCAAATTTCGAAGTCCTAGCTTGATTAGTTTTTGAGTAAATTTGCTTACAGACATTACATACATACATACACACACACAGACATAATTCGAAAAATGGTATTTTCCGTTTACTGATCATAGAACACCTTTATGCCGTTTAGGCGCCACCAGACTCGATAGGCGTTGCAGAATGTATCTACTATATAAAAGTCATAGGTTTTTTTTAAATCATAGCACGTAATACTACTAAATTTAGTAGTAGAAATTTTTTTGTCTTTATTTTTTTTTCTATTCTAAAGATTGCGTGTCATAATCATAATTTGTTTCAATCGTTGAACAACTTAAAATTAAAATTAAAATTTAAAAATAAGTTCAATTATAACCTGGTTTGATAATTAACAACACGCACCTGACACAAAACTAGAGGGGAGAGCTGTTAGGGCGGCAAAGAAATCAATGCTCTCCCTCTCCTTCAAAAAAAAATACAAAAAAAAAATACAAAAAAATAGAATAAAATAATTTTATTTTGCAACTTATAATTATTTTGATTAATTTATTAATAATATTTTTTTTTACTTGATTTATTTAATATAATTTCAATGTTTGTTTCTAATTTAAGTGGGGTTATTTATTGATCCATATTGACCCATAAATGTGTATGCCAACGGCCAGATAGAAGAAATACAACAAGAAAAAAAACAACCCAATTTCTTATTATATTTACAAGTAAATAATCACCCGAAAAACTTTTTAATGCTCACTTAAAAAAAAAATGGTTAAAAATAAAATAAAACTGATTATAACAACAAATTCATTTATTTAGATTCATCGAAACGTCTCTATTCAGAAAATCCACCTCATTCAACTCCAATTCTCTCCTAAATCCCTCACGTCCGTTTACATTTCTAATGTATCTCATACAATTTATTATGTTATTCGTTTATACACTGTTAATAAAAATGATTTATTATGAAAATAGCTTGTTCCTTTATTCAAAAACTGGAATGGCCAATTTTTATTTCATGACGCGTGTTATTGTATATTCAGAAATTTTTTGGTAGTTATTCTTTATAATTATATCTTGAAAAATTTCCTCCTCCTTCTTATCACTTTTTGAATATCTCCTTGTTTTCATTAATAATTCATTTCGTCACTAACGACAATATAACGAATTACTTTTGTATATATAAAATATATATAATAAATAAGTAATATTAATTATTTCTATTCATCCAACTATAATTATTATTTGAACACAAAATTTGATTCAATTACATTGTTTTTGTGTCTGTGTGTTTACTAATATATATATATATATATATATATATATATAATACTAGCTGCTCAGAGCGCCTTCGGCGCTCTTCACACCTAGACGGGGGCTCCGCCCCCTGTACCCCCGAGTAGTACATCGTATTTGGTGGTTGAAAGTAGTAAAAGGTTTTCATCCATTTTGTTTCAATCCGTATATTACATAAAACATTCATTTCTTTTTGTGTTCTTATTTAAAATATATTTTAATTTAATCAGTAAATTAATTATATATTATTATTATTATTGTATATGTTATATCTATCTATCTATGAGGCTTAAAGATACTCGAAAGTTCTTGGCCGCAACAACCACATTTCTCCAAGTGTCCCTATCCTGAGCCCTTGTCCCATCTCTCTTACGTCCCTTCCTACGCGTCCTTGGTTTTCCAAGCTGACGTTTTCCAATCGGTCTACCCACCAATATGTTTTTCTTCTCCCATTCAAGCCACATGGCCTGCCTATCGCAGCTTTTTCCCTTTTATAACCCTAACTATTTCTGAAGATGCAGAGAGGCCATGCAATTTCTTGTTATGCAGCCTCCCCCATTCCCCGGTGACCTCATCTTTCTTTGGCCAATAAATGCAGGGAAGAATCCTATTCTCAAATACTCTGAATCTACTCTCATCTCCCAGGGTCATAGACCATGCCTCCCACCCATATAATGCAACAGGCAAAATAATTTTTTTATATATTCCCTTTGATAATAATTTTGATGAGATAAGCCTTTTTATTGAAAGATAACAGGCGTTTCCCGATTGCAACCCCGATTTAAATTCTTCTCAAATATTATTATCCTCAGTGATTACATTCAATTTTTCTACATATTCAAATTCTACATTTTGTATCTTAGGATTTTGTATGTTAATACTCTTCCTCTTTGTTACTAAATATTTTTTCTTATCACTATTAATTTCAAACCTCCATTAAATTTTCCCCGCTATCTGTAATTGCAATTGCCGAATCTCCTATTATATTTAAGTCGTCTGGGTAACCTAATATTTTACAATTGATTTCCGCATCTTATTCTTTCTTTACTACCTTCAAGACAAATTTGAAGATTGAAAATTTGAAAAAGTTTATCCGGATCTATTGAGTCATGCGTATGTTTTACTAAAGTCTACAAATAATTAGTGAACACAAATATTGAATTCGCGATTTTTTTCCTAATATCTGTCATAATTTAAATATCTTAATTAATGTTGATCGATTTGGCCTGAACCCGCAATGATATCTCCTAATATTTCCTCCGCCTATAGTTTATAAGTATTGTATATGTTATAATAGTATAATATATCTTGATCATTATATTTTGATATTTTATTTTCATTGCTAGATTATTATTGAATATTTTTAATTATAATGAAACTTGAGAAAATGCAAAAATAGAGACTTGAGACAATTTATAAAAATTAACGTTATAAAACCATAGATAAATGACCAATATATACATTCATTAATAGTATTAATTTAAATTAATTGATTTATTTGTTTTTTATTATTAAGTCCATTTATTAATTTTTTTAGATCATAGTTATTTTCCTCCTTTAAAAGAAACTTATCTAATTCTGTGGTGCTAGGAGATTTGAAAATTATTCGTCGCAATATGAAGATTTCGCTTACAGTTTCTGTCAAGTCCGACCTCCATCCAACAGTTATTTTTTTCCTCAAGTTTCTTGATTCTCTTAATCATGTGATCTATATATTTAATTTTTTTTGATTCATTGTAATAAAATTTAAACAAATAAAAATTTTCACTTTGTTAATTTATATAAATTTCAATTTAAACTGATTGTGAGTGATACGCTTTGCCAATACTCTGAATAATTTGTGTATAGAAATATTGAATGTTCTTAGCGAGAGATTTTTTAACCTTTCACACACTTTCAAATAGAAAAGAAGAAATATTCAAATATATAGAAAGAATAAATAAAAATTAAGTTAATATAAAAATGATCTAAATATTTTATTAAATTAATTAAAATGGGAACTTTTAGAATAAATTATTTAATTGAATTGATATTTAAATATTAGAATTTAAAATAAAAAGTGAAATATTAAAATAATTCTTTTATTGGGAATCGCTATGATAATTCATTGTTTGAAATGATTCCGCTAGGCCGGCAGTGAGCAGCGAGATGCTCTTGAATGAACAACACGGAGAATTATATAAACTTTAAAAAATTAATTTCTGCGGTTATTGATTAAATATTAATAAAATTTATAGCCTATGTTACTCTAGGGGTATATAAGAATATTGTGATGTAATTTCAAAGAAATCGGTTCAGCCAATTCTGAGTCTATAAAATAGTAATTTTCCAGACAGACAGACAGATATGAAAAATTCTAAAGTCACTTTTGGATTCTAGAGGTCATGAAACGCAAAGATATGCAAAAATTTTTAAATTCTGAGCAATGTGCAGACAAAAACCTTTTTTTATATATATAGATATGTAGAAATATTTTGAGCCACCAAAATAATGTAGATAAAAGCTTATAGATTTCATATAAAACCGCTTGATTTACAATAAATAAACAAACTACTTCACAATTCCAACACTCTCCATATCTCCGGCCCAAGCAATCTCTCGTTTGTGTAGATGCTCCGATTTATATATCCGTCCAATTTCTAGTAAAAATTAATAAATTTTTTCATCTTTCACGACATTACAAAGTTGTTTTTACAACGTTTTCTAATGAATTTATCTAGCGAATAAAATAAAAATGAGTCTAATTTATTAATTTTTGTGTTACATTCAAATTAATGAAATCGTTAAAGCTAAATCCAAATTCGCACGAACTGTTACGACATAGAATTGTCTAACAAATCGATTGTTTGATGTATCCAAAATTCAATTGTTTTGTGTGGTTTATACCTACTTACTTGGTATGTTTACTTGGTGGAAGTTGGATTTGTTATTTGTTATTTGGAGGTTTTCGAACCTGGATAAATCCAAAAAATAGCACACAGATCGATACTCTTATCTATCTTATTAAAGAAATTTATAAAAAAACAAAACATCATCCTCACTAGTATACTGACGGGAATTTTATACAATTATTAATATTTGTCAATTTTCTAAAATTAGAAATACGTATGTGTAACATATAAAAGAGAGAGAATTTATGCATATGTATTAATAGAAATTATTAGAAAGAAAGATAATTTAAAAATATAAAATAGAGAGGAATTAAATGATAAACATTCCAAGTTGGAGATACAGGAAATGAACTAAAGAGAGAAGTTAGAGAGAGAGAGATGGAAGAAATGAGAAAAAGGAGGAGACTCCTGTTGAATATCTAGTTTGTGATCAGGTGACAGTTGTGAGAGATAAAGCATCTTTTTCTTTCTCTCTCTCTCTCTTTCTCTTTCTCTTTTAGTTCCTACAATCATTGACATTGAAAATACAGTGGGTGATCGGTTAACGAACATAATCCGCTCCAAGACTGTGTTCGTTAAACGATCATCGATTTCCCATCGATTTTTATGTTCTGGAGACCCTAAACATTCAATTAAATAAGCTGGAGTGTCTCCACTCGACTATCTATCTCGCAATTTGAATTGGATTATAAATTATAAATTAAAATTAATAAATAATATTTATTAAACCAACGCATGTTTTGCTCTTGGCTGATGACACCACGTCACGTGTTGGCGCGTGTTAAAAAATGAATTCTGGTACTTTCAGCGATTCAATCAAGCTGAAATTCTATACCAATAGCAGTTTTATACAATTTTTAATCATGTGAAAAACTAGCAAACATACCGTATTTCTTTATTTTTACGGTCACTTTAGAGGAAAAAAAAATCAAAACGTTGTAGATAATGACCCACTTCCGGTTGAGCTACATTTCTCAAAAATTGAGAGAAAACTACGAATTTTTCAATAATGCCCGTATACCAGTGGCGTACCTAGGGGGGGGGGGGGGGCACTTATCTTGGGGCGGCATTTTTTATATTTAGTTATAGTTGTAAAAAGCAACTTATTCATTTCATATTTATTTTTTTTCTTTCTTGAATAATAAATGATTATTATGATTATTATAAGTTTACTATATGATTTCTATAAATTATGATTAACTATATGATTTCGAATATTATTCCTCGGTGTATATAAATACATTTTAGTGTAACTTTTGAATTCTAATTCCAAGAACAGGATAATAATTTTATTTTATTGTATTCATTAAAATTCGTTGAATTCGTAAACGCGATTTTGTTCGGCAATTTTTCCTAACTAAAATTTTTTGATATCAGTTTATAAATGTCATTTCTTTTGAAAAGTTTATATGATTACTTTGAAGTGATATACCAATATATTTTTAAATCATCGATTTTTCTTTTGAAAAGCAGGGCCGGCGGAAAAAATATAAATATAAATTTTGAGAGCAATATACACGATTTTTCTAGTATGAAAGCTAGAAGAGTAAATATTATATTAATATGTTTACGAGTGCATACAAATATGTGTAAAAAAATTTACTCTGTGTATTCATTAATATTGATCAAATAACTTAATAATTTATTTATGTGTTTATTTATTTATAAAAACCACTATTTGATTGACTTATAATAAAAAGGGCGGCAAAAGTTCTAGGTACGCCACTGCCGTATTCTGAATTTCATTATTCTAGCTCAAACCGTTTTTGCGTAATCTTGTCCACACACACACACACACACACACACACACACACACACACACACACACACACACACACACACACACACACATTTTTTTTTCTCAACCTTAGTGAAAATTACTCAGGGATCTTCAAAACGTATAAAAACATCAAAATAGTAAAACGGATGTATATGTTTTTCTATTTATTTCAAAAAATAAAAGATACCTATAATTTTGCACTTTAATCAATCTGTTTATAAGGCGTTAAAAAAGGATATTTCGAAAATGGGTAATAGCATTATCATTCTAGATATCTTCAGCCCTACTCGGTTTAGTTAGTTGTCCGAATACGTGTTCGGTCTCCGAACATAAAAATCTTTTGTGAATGGGTTCGTTGTCCGAACTGTTCGTTAACCCATCACCAATCCCCCACTGTATATCCAAATGAAATCATTATCATCAAATAATGACACTTATTATATATAATATTATATCTTCTTACATAATATCGTATATTAATTTATCTTAGACAAATAGTTAGAAATAATTAGAAATCTAATTTTATTGTAAATGATCAATACTCTTTTTTGAAATGTATTATAATATGAAATAGGGGAAGGTGATGGAAGTTACTAGGAAACTAATAGTAAAGTATCTTTTTATTTAGAGAAATAATGGGTAGAATGGAACAAAAGAAAATATTCATCATTTCTCTACTAGAATTTTATTGATTCTATTGATTATCACTCCAAATATTTGAAAATTTTACTTATTTACTGAATTACTTAAATACAAAGATTGAATGCTAAAATTGAGTAATTAAGTTTGGGGATTGTAAAGATCAATGAAAATATAGAATGAGTGCGAATGACAACCGAGAAAGAAAGGAAGAAGGTGGTTGTGTCGCCGTCTTTCTTCTTTATCAAGTTCATTCACAGGGCTGAGACTAACTAACTGGCTAACTGGTTAACTGGTGGCCTGGTTGGCTGGTTGGCTGGTTGGCCGGTTGTTGATTATGGTTCTTGTATGGTTTGTGCAACGCCCCCGTTGACCTGTCCGTCAGTCACTCAGTCAGTGGCAGATCGTGTTCCGATGGCTTCAGCCAATCCAACAGAATCCTTCCATTCCAGATGATGTGCGGATTTCAGAAAATCTGCATCAATGACAACGACGACAACAACAACAGGTCTTTTCAATCCACTCTCTCTATATATATAAAATAATAATAATAATGTTAATACATTCATAAAGGTTTGTTTGTTTGTTTGTTTGTTTGTTTGTTTTTATCGACCGACGATAGGAAGGGAAGGTATTGTGTTTTCACATCAAATGTGGAGATGTGGAGATTTTTTTACATATCTCCATGAATCATGCATTTTGTTATAGAAAAAAGTATTTTTAAGCATGTCTGTCTGTCCGTACGTACGTCCGGCCGTGTAGAAATGTACAGGTTGAACGGCTCAACAGATTTTAATAAAATTTAGTATATATATCTTCTATAATAATAAAAGCAAGTGTAATGTGTATGTCTGTTTGTCTAACCGAGCTCTCCAGGCAAATCTATCGCACGCAGGGACATGGAATTTTTTACACGGAAGCACAAAGGGGCTGGCCACCAGACCTCGAAGCCCGATTTTCGATTTTTTAATTAGAAAAATTTTAAAAAAATTATAAAGAAAAATTAATCTTATCTTATTATGCTAGCTAAAATTGTATATATCTATCTATCTATATATATTGGTTCTCAAAAACCGCTCTAACGATTTTTTTCAAATTCACACTAGATATAGTATTTATAAAGAAAAATTGAGTTTTATTGATCACATCTCTTGAAACATTCAGCTTCATTATTAATTTCTAAATTGAAAATTATATATGGAAAACGTCAAAATTGGCCTCCATTTTTATTTGTATTAATATTTTTTTTTATTTAAAATATTTTAAAATTTATTATTTAATTTCGAAATAAAATTAAAAATATTTATTTTTAATAAAATATATATAGATATTTATTAATCTCTCTCAAAAAAAAAAAAATAAAATAAAAAACATCAAATCTGCCTGCTAAGACAGTAAAAAAATGAGAATTTTTTATCTAAATATATTAGTCCAGATGGTAAAGTGATGTTTTAACGAGTGGATTTCGTCGGTTCGAAACTCTCCGGGTGAATCGTTATTTAAAAATGAAAATGAAAATAATGAATTTGTTATTTTTTTTCTTTTTATCTATTGTTTACATTTTAATAAATTACTATTTTATATTTATTTATTCATTGTTCTTTTATTAAATTTAATATTTATTAATATTATTTATTATTAATTTATATATTGATGACATCACAAATGACATTTATATTGAAATTTGACTCCCGCCTTTTTTTAAAGAATATTTTATTAATATTTTTTTTATATTTAAAATATTTTAAAATTTTTTATTTAATTTCGAAATAAAATTAAAAATATATATTTTAATAATATTTTATAATTATAAATTACGATATATATTTATCAATAATAATGAATTTTTTTTTTTTAACTTAATTACAGAGCCGAGGCTCGGGGTCCCGGTATGATCTTAATATATTGTGAGAATTAGATAAATAATGTAGAGAGAAAAAAATATTTAAAAATAGATATTTATTTAAATGAAATAAAATTATTTAATTTACAGAATGAAAATGTCTATAATAATGTCTAAACATTTTTTCTTTATAATTTTACATTATATATAATACTAATTACAGTAGTTATAATATATGGGGAATTTTCAACTTTGACTGCCGATTTGACCATGTTCCCAAACGAATTTTAAAAAAACCAAGACCACTTTACATTTACACATTTTAAGCTCTAATCGAATCCAAAATCAAAATTTAAAAAATCGAAAAACAAACTCACAGATATATAGATTTTATAAATGAACATTTATACAATTTATTTTAATTAATTTGAAACATTTTAGGAAACAAATTTTTAATGGGTCATTTTTAGAAATCCCATTTAACAATTATAATAAATAATTAAAAAATTGTAAAATTTTTAAAGTATATAAAAATAAATTGTATAAATTGGTTAAAGGGTCGAGTGATAGTTCGGTGTCCCAGGTATATATTTTATATTAACACGCCTACTTTTCTATATAATAAAGATATAAAGAATCATATTTTAATTTTTATATAACCAAGAAATCATTTTTTCACTTAAAATATAGTTGTAAAGCCCAAATCTCCGATCCATATAACATCATCGACTGGGCCGCTACCAAAAGGAGTCTTCTCTTGCTCTGACTAGGGCCACCGGTATTTGCCATTAGTCTCGAAAAAATAATATTAAATTTTATATAAATTTATAAATTAGAATATTTGAATTTGTTTAAATTTTAACACATGTAATCAATCATATGCATAAAGAATAGAAAATTTTGAAAATCAACTTGGTATTAAATTCAGAAAAAAAAAATACTCATATATAGAATATATAGACTATTCGAATATAATTGAAACTCTTTCTCTCCCTCTATTTTAAATTTGAAAAAACGGAGTGTTAAGAAATTAAGATTCCTTATACAACATGGATGGTTAAATGAATTGGGCTCCCTACCTCCCTGAGAAATTCACATTAAAAATGTTTATAATATTTTAGTTTATTAAATCAAACTATTATTTTTTTATTTCAATATTTTTAATGTTAATACAATAATTTTTATTTTATAATCTATAAAATAATTTAATTATTTTTAAAAACAACGGTCTTCAATTACAATTTTTTTACTCTCTACTGACTGTTCATTTCATAACTGAAAATAGTGTCGAATAGAAATAGACGATATTACTTGGATTAATCTTATTATGCTAGCTAAAATTGTTTGTTTGTATTATTGAGGACCCCAGTTCAATTCATTTTAATCAGATTGATGCAATGATGCAACATTTAATAATTGTAATAAATAATTAATTGTAGATTAATATTTTTTAAAGGGTCGAGCGACAGCTCGGTGTCCCAGGTATTAATATTACCAGCCAAACCCAATAATAATGAATCATTTTTTTTTAACTTAAGTACCGAGCCGAGGCTCGGGGTCCCGGTACTGAATAATTAATAGTTAAATAGTTTAGTTACCATACTAGTTTAGTTACCATACTAGATCATAGAGGCGCTGGTGGCGATAATTTAAATTCTGAGCAATGTGCAGATAAAAATCTTTTTATATATCTATACAATATCTCAATTGATCTTATTGGCCTTTTAAACTTTGAAAACATTCACATTACGGCTATAATTTAATACTATTAATTTTTAAGATATGTGAGTAAATTATTTTAATTAAGAAAATTTGATCTCATAATTGGATTTTCACGTAAGATTTTAATATATAATATATTTTTATAGTAGTTTAGTGTTATGCTAATTTTATATTTTATTTTAATTTTGTTTACTTTGATATTTTTTTTAAATAAATTAATAACATTTAAAGTAGCATAAAAAAATTAATCGAGGCAGGAAAATTGATGGGGTTTGAAATTAATAGTGATAAGACAAAATAATTAGTATCAGAGAGAATAATATTTGCAAAGAATTTAAATCAAGGTTGCAATCTGGAAATTATTATCAAAGGGGATCAAAATTATTAAATTATTAATTGTATTATATGTGTGGGAGGCTTGGTCTATAACCCTGGGAGATGAGAATAGATTCAGAGTATTTGAGAATAGGATTCTTCCCAGCATTTATGGACCAAAGAAAGATGAGGACACCGGGGAATGGCGGAGACTGCATAACAAGGAATTGCATGACCTCTATGCATCTCTAGATATAGGTCATAAAATAGAGAAGGCTGGGATCGGCAGGGCACATGGCTAGAATGGGAGAGGAAAAATATATTGGTGGGGAGTTCGATTGGAAAACGTCTGTGTGGAAGATCAATTGTGAACAGGGTGGACAATTTAGGAAGGAACGTGAGAGAGATGGGACAGGGTAGGAGTTAGATGGTTATAGCTCAGAATAGGGACACTCGGGGGGCGGAGCCCCCGTCTAGATGCGAAGAGCGACGAAGGAGCTCTGAGCAGCTAGTATATATATATATATATACAGCAGTAACATGAATTCATCAACTTTTGATGTATATCCGAAAGCCGGAAGTGGTAGTTTACAAAGTATTAATTTTTTATTCATTGTCGGAAAATATTTCACTTAAAATATAGTAGTAATTAATAATTGAGTAATCAAACTAAAAATAAAAACCAAGAAAATATAATTTAATCATTTTAATGCAAGTTTTAAATTTTTTTTTTTTTTTTTTATACTTACTAAACAAAAATGATTTTTGAAGTGAAAACTTCTTTAGCGGCGTTGAGCACTTTTGCGGGATGGGGAAAAGTATAGAACTCGCGTGAGATTCCAAAACGACCGACCGACCGACGATATACGCATGCGCAATACGCCAGAATGTTAGACACTAAACTTCTGATAAATTCTTTACAAAATTTTACATATTTGCCATATTAAATATTATTATTTATATTTACATTAATAATCAGTATTATTAAATTATGTATATATAAAATAAAATATTTTAATATATTATTATGTGTTAAATTATATTAAATTAATTTCTAATATATTTATATAATTTAAAATTAATTTCAGAATATATATATATATATATATATTAAATTATACACTATATATAATATATTATATAATATATATTTTAATAAATTAATTTTTAAATATGTGTGTGTGTGTTGTGTGACCGTAAAAATAAAGATATATGTTTGATAATTTTTCACATGATTAATAATTGTATAAAACTGCTATATATAGAATTTCAGCTTGATAGAATCGCTGAAAGTACCAGAATTAATTTTTTAACACTGGAAATCTCACGCGCCAACACGTGACGTGGTGCCATCAAAAGAGAGCCAAACTTTCGCTGGTTTAATAAATATTATTTATTACTTTTAATTTATAATTGAATTAATTTAATTTAATTTAAATTAATATATGTTATTTAATCCAATTCAAATTTGCGAGATATGCTGAATATGCTTTTAAATAAAAAAAAATTTCAAGAAAGTAATTGGAGTTATTAATATTAAGAATCAATAAATAAATTTATTAAATATACATTTAAACATGTAAATTAATCTATATATAAATTTAATAAATATTCAAACAATAATTGAAACAATATAAATAAAACGATTCAATATTTTACTTACATTGTGATTTATATTTTTATTTTTATTACAACTATTATTATGGGTATGTTATTTTTGGCAGTTTAAAAAAAATTAAAAATATTAATAAAATTTATCAAAATAATAAGTTGAAAAGATTTCCAATTATTTTTATTTATTTATTGTAAATTTTTCAATGTAACCATGGTAACCATAAATAGACTTTTACCAAAATATTACTATTTAAATTAATTTTGGATAAATCGCAATCGGACGGGTAGTTTTTGAGTATTTGACAGACACACACACAGACAGACAGACATATATATATATTCATACACATCGTATTTTTAATATTTTTGTAATAATAATCAGTTTGCTGAAAAAAATAATTATGAATTTTATATATATATGTAACACTTGTCTTATATATATATATACGTATATAAATTTCATTTGTCTCGTGAAGCTGGTGCGCATTCCGTCTGCTTTCAAATTTCTTACGCACAAGTTTTCACTTCTGTCGGCCAGTCCCACGACTGCCAATTCGACTTTTTTTTTACTAGGAAATCAATATATGTAATATTTGTAATTTTACACTCACACGGAATACTAGCGCTCAGTGTTAAATCAATTTCAGAAACATATGTGTACCAACATAACAAAAAAATTTCCATAATCAAATGTACACAGCCCGAGAAAATTCAAAATTCACCTTTTCTTTTGAACAGACCTCGTATAGCCTTAACATATTTATCAATGAACAGGATCCCATAGGATACAAAAGTGCAAAATGGATTCCCACGAAGAACAATTGTCTACGTTCAAACAGAGATTGGGAGATAAGAGTGGGGGTTTGTCAACGAGAGGGGGTGAAAGTCGCAACATAAATATGAATTTTAAACATATTAAAATTAAAATATTATAGTTTATTTATATTATAATTGAGATATATAGGTATGGATTTATATTGATTTATATCAATAAATTTTTTATTAATTCTAACAAGGGTAAGGGTATTTATTTAATAATACATTAGAATATAATGTTTAATATTATATAAAATGCATAAATTAAGTTAAATGTGTCACGTTCAACATTTCAATTCATTCAGCTCGGACGAAAATAGAGCAAATTAAAAACAGTCATATTAAAAACCATGGTTAAACTAGTGTTTAACTACTAAATACAACTAAGTACTACTTTTACAATCTCGCGAGTTGAATTTGATTAAATAATATATAAATTATATATTAAAATTATTAAAAAAATATTTGCGTGTTTGGCTCTTTGTTGATGGCACCATGTCATGTGCTGGTGCGTGATTTGCAGTGTTAAAAATTTAATTCCAGTACTTGAAAATGATTGAGGATCCTTCAAAATGTATAAAAACATCAAAATCTCAACATTGAAAATAGTAAAAAAAGATTATCTAAGAAATGAAAATTTATTCTGAGTGATTTAATGTGTAATTTGGAAATCTAAAAATAAGATTAATAAATCATAATAATAATGATTTTATTTTCACTCATCCTTTCCTTGACGAATGGAGGATACACGAGACAAGCAAATAAACATTCAGATATTTTTGGGTGATTTTTTTTTAAGTTTACTGATTTGATTTGACATTGGCCGAATTTGTTTGACAATTGAGGGTTAATTTTAGAGAGGCGTTATAGACTAAATCTGGGTGCTCTTATATATTTGAAAAGGGTCGATGGCCGGCCTTTTGGTTCATCAACTTGTTAAATTTTCTCTCTTTCTCTCTTATTTAATAATTCAAATTCAAATTTCAATGAATGAATAGAAAATTAATATCATTACTTGTAAAAAAACAAACAAACTATTGAATAACTATTGAAAATAATTTATTATTGGATTTAATTTAATATTATTTATACGAATATAATCGATAATCGTATTAAATTAATAAATAAGATTAGATTTAGATTTTAAGTAAGTATATCATATTTGTTGAAAATATTATTTAAAATGAATTGAAAATATAAATAAGTATAATGAATATTATGTAATATTATCTGGCTATAATTTAATCCCAAATAATGTAGAAGTGTGCATTAAAGGCGGTATACGAGTGAAATGGCAAATAAAAAAAAAAACTAAAAACTTGAAAATAAATTACTAAAAAAATATTTTTAATATCAATCAAAAATGGCCTAAATAATAGAAAATAAAATATTAATTAAACCTTGAATATTATCCTTTACATAAGCCCAACAAAAAAGCATGGGGCGCATATAATAATATTAAATTCTTTATCTACTACTTATGTTCATATGCGCCCACGCTTTTCTTTTTGTTGGGCACGTGTAAAGGATAATATTAGGATAACCAAACGTCCTAGTTTTCTGGGATTGTCCCATTTTTAGGTGTTCTGTCCCGGCGTTCCGAAAAATATCTTCGGGACAACCTATTGTTCATGTTTTTAAATATTTAGGACATTTCGTACTTTTTTTCAAAATTTTTTGAATTTGGTTTTAAAAAGAAAAAAAAAATGTAAAATGTCCCGGTTTGGTGTTTTCAAAATATGGTCACCCTAACTATGAGGTATTTTCAACTGGTCACACGATTTCCTCCCAACTCGACTGTGACGGCAGGCAATTGCAACTGAACGGCTCGAAATTCAATTCATAATAGGAAAGTCGTTATCTATCCAACGGTTGACCATACACTTTTATAAGCACCTGTTCAAACTGGTGAGAGTTTTCATGCACCCTCAAACACATGAATTCTTTACCGATGTCATCGCGGTTCTGTCCAAAAAATGACTAAACATTGTCAATAATATATTACAATATATTTGGTTGAAATAAATTTAATTTAAATGATATATCATCATACATATATTATTATATTAATTGAAAGTTGATTAAAATTATTATTTTTTTTTTAAAAAAAATAATAACATTGAACTGTTCTTTACCTTGATATAAAATTACAATAGGTTTATTAATTTGTTAATAAATTTATATAAGTAAATGAATTAAAAAATATCCATGAATTTCATTACTTTATTTATTATTTTTGTTTGTTTGTTTTCAGTCACGTGACCCGTACGTCATCGTGGTTGCCTCCCCTTGAGACGTGGTCATCGCATACCCTCGGTTTCCCGTATGGCTGGGAGCAGGCTCTCCAACCTGATGGCAAGCCTTACTTTATCAAGTAAATACACTCTCCTCATTATTCCTTTATTTACCTACCTAATTATTATATATTTATAAGAAACAGTACAGTATAACAGCCATGTTAGTATGCAGAATTGCTTATTATTAATTATTTATGATATAATCACCGAAAAAAATCAAGGATGGCTGATCTTTTGCAAACCTAATTAGCCTTATAAAGTATTATAATTAGGAGATTATGTTTGAATAGATAAGAAAAGATGATCTTAATGCTTGTTTAATGTTAAGCGTGGGTTGGAGTAGATCCTATACTTTATGGTAGGTAGGATTCCTTCTGCTTTTAGTAAATACTATTTACTTCTACTACGGAACAATAAATAAACTAGATGAATTGGACAGTCACTAAAAATATATTGGAATTATTTAAAAAGATAATATAAATATTATACAATTTATTCTCTATTTTCCTATTAATTCCCATTTCATTTTCAAATCAGCCATTTTGTTTTAAATGAAAAAAAAAATGGATGTTTCTATTTTTATTATTTTCAAAATATTTATAAATAAATATACTTCAATGTATATATATATATATTAATAATTATTATATATTATTTTTTAAAGTATATTTTAATTTTTTTTATTTTTTTTATTTTTTTGAATTATGTAAGTGTACCATGTTGATTATTATATTACCCATGTCTATATTTTGTCTAATAAATATCCATCTATCTATCTACTACATAAATCTACATGCATGTAACTGTATATATAATATTGTATACATATCCATCTTACCTATTTAATAGTATAGTATAGAAATTATAAATATAATTAGATAAATATCTTTCTTATCTAGAAAATTTTCGAATATTTTTATGAAATTCATCTTAATTAAAGAGATGAAGAATTAATAATTAACATTAATGAATAATCGACTGACGTTTATTTTTTTTCCGTCATTGTACATATTTATATGATTATAGTGTGATGATGATTATCTATTATAATTATACTACTCGTATATACATATATGTAGGTATATAAAAGGTTTTTTTTTCTGCACACTTGTGAAAAATTTATAAAACAATTCATGATTTAGAGAAATTCATATATAACTTTGGAATTTGTTTTGTTTTTAAGTTTAAATTATTTTCGAAATTGGATGAATGGATCATCTTGAAATTTTACCAGAATTTTCTGATAAACCCCTTTTGAAAAATTATATATCATTACCAGAATGGGTGAACAAGTTGGAAGAAGACAGACTATAATATAAGGGAAGAGATTGGTTGATAAACCATGTAAGGAAGGTGGTGAGTCAATTGGGAGAGTAGGATTTGGATAAGGATAAGGATAAAAAAAAATTACAGGAATACACTTCCTGGGGCAAAAAACTTTCAAATTCTGAAATACCACAGAAATTCAATAGAAAAGTTTCTTCTACTCCAATTGGGTGACAATTTCAATTCAAGTCATGTTAAAAGTTTGTTAGTTAGTGGGTGTGGTCCTTCACCCATTGAAAAATGGTAATTGTTTAGTCTTACCGATGTATGATGGATTATGGATTTGGATAAAACTTTACCATTGGATTCCTTTTTTGATTCCAAACAAACTTTTCTTAAGCAGTATGTATGTTCTAATTTATGAGATAAAAATTATCATTTGCATATTAATCCATTGATATTCTATTTAGGTCCCATGTTTCATTATTTGGCCACCAGTGGGCTCCACTAATTTTCCATCTTATTCTTTTTGGTTTGGATATAAGAAGATTAAAAAATAAATTAATTAAATAAATTTTCCTATATCCTAACTGAACTTATAAAAACCGAAAATTAGTGAATAAGTGAATAATTAGTGAATTAGTCAATAAAACATTATTAAATGGCTGCTCATTCATAAATAGTTTATCTGTCAAACTTTAATAATTTTTATCTCGTAAACTAGAAGCGACCGCCACATATTTCTTAAGGGAAGTTTGTTTTGAATCAAAAAAAGTATCTATACTGTTAAAGTTTTATCAAAATCCATCATACACCCATTAAACTAAACAATTAGAGTAAAAATATTTCAATTTCTACTTATATATATATAATTTTTTTTTTTTTGTAAAAAGACAATCTTTTTTTTAAATATGTTTTATTTATAAATTGAAAATCATATTGATTATATACTACATATATATATATATATATATATATATATTTGATTTAATGAATGTGTTGGTTTGATTGTATAATATTGAACGTGTAGGTCTGTAGCTAGATAGATAGATATAAAGTTGTTGTTTCCTGTTTCTGTTGTTCTAAGTGATGGACCTGTTGCTCCTCTTTTTGTATATTGTCATCTTTCTATCACTTATAAATATATATATATATATATATATAATGTATATTTCTATTTATCTGTCAATGTTGGTTGTTGTTGTTGTTATTCTCTCTCTCTCTCTCTCTCTCTCTCTTTCTAAACATTTCTCTTCTCACAACCCACCTCCTCTTACTTTTGCATCCCATTCACCTGACCCACTAACTATGCAAATTTCATTTTCATTTAGATAAGTAAAGTTTGTACTTTTCATTTTAGTGTAATGTCACATCATCTTTTTCTGCACCACTTCATCACGCTCCAACCACTTAGTTCTTTCTTTCTTATTGCTAGTATCCCCCTCCCCTCCCTCTTCTCTCTCTCTCTCTCTCACTTTCTTATCTTTTATTTCTTGAACTTGAATATGAAATTATACATTATATTATTGTAAATTATAGAAAAAATAAAAATAAATAACTTTTAAATATTAGAAAAATTAAAAGTCGAGAGACAAATGGGATTTTACTTATGCATAAGAATTGCAATCCTTTAACAGATTGAAATGGATCATTCCATGAAAATGATCAGATCATTGTGTTTACATTATTTATATTTGACATAATGAAAGCATTCGAATAGTATCAAAGTTCTTTGAGAAAAGCAACCGAAAATTAAAAATATACGTTCCATTCATCAATCGATCCTATTTCATTTGCATTGTCCGCATTTTAGGTAAAATTCATATACGTGAGATTTTGAATCTTTGTCTTCCTTCCATCATTATTTATTTCTCTTATTAAATGGCATTTTTATGCATATATATTCCAATACATATACTTAGAAGGAAATAAATGTAAAACATAAATTAGATTAAATATATATTTAATAAAATATATGATAAAAATATTGTATGTAAAGAATAAATAATAAATATAAAATTTTTTTTATAAAATAACGTTTTATTCATGGACTAAAAAGAATAAAATAATTTTTATATACACCTGACAAAAAGTTTATGGATGAACTGCTTCATATACAACGAAAAACGTTGGGCGCATATAATTTTATTTATTTATATGAAACACATCAAATCAAATTTTTATAATAATAAAAATTTTATTAAACACATAAAGTGACAATTTTTTTTATTACGAAATAAAATTGATAGATTAAGAGCTAAGAAATTAATCTATTATTATTTTTTACTGTAATATACTTACATTTATCAATGTTTATAACAAATTTGAAAAGAATTATTATTTTCTTAAATTTACATATTATCAATCAAATCTAAAACAGTTGATTATATGAGAAGGAATAAGGTAATGGCACCAATAGATGACATTTTAAGCGCTCTTGCCACTATTTTCTTTTATAAAACCGAAACTATACGTCTCACAAAAAAAAATCTTTTGGTTATTATAAAGCTTATCTTACCCTTTATCACCAGGATAAATATTTTAAACTTTTATATGAGTTTAAGAGGAAATATAATTTTTTTTCAAAGTAATCAAATGGCACCTATAGATGACACCAACAATTTTGGTCGAACCTAATGATGACAATTATGGAACCCAAAGATGACATCTACTTTTTACCGACCGACGATAGTAAGGGAGGTATTGTTTTCACACCAAATTTCACATGTGGAGATTTTTACATATCTCCACGAATCATGCATTTTCTAAACAGAAAAAAGTATTTTTAGCATGATGTCTGTCCGTCCGTATAGATGTGTACAGCCTGAACGGCTCAACCGATTTTGATGAAATTTGGTATCTTTACTTAATGCATCAGTGGGATGAATGGATCAACTTTTGGTGCAATTCCGGAAACCGGAAGTGGTAGTATTAGCGATCGACGATAGGAAGGAAAGGGTTATTTTCACACCAAAGGAGATTTTTTTATATATCACCACGAATCATGCACTTTGTATTGGTTTTATCCTCGAGAAAAATCATATTTATTAGTTTTTTCTTGATTTAAAATTATATGACGTCATCCAGCCATTCATGACGTCACAGCCTGGTCTTGCATATATATTATAAATAAAATAAAATTAAAAATGTTTATATTTATTATTTATGTATCCATATCTGTTTTTTATTACATTAATAGATATATGAAAATTATTTGAAATTGTTTCTGTAGCTGGAAATTAATTTATTTCAAACCGTCGGTCGGTTCGGACCTGGCCACAGTTCAACTTATTTTCACTTTGCTTGCTCTCTTTATCTTCAACTTATTTATTTACAAAGTAAAACATCTTTCCAACACTCTGTTGCTGCTTTAACTTTAGTTATAATAAAAAAATCAGGTTTCATATAATGATACATTAGATATATTTATTGGGATTGATTTTATTTTTAGCTGATTATTATAATAAAATAAAAAATTGATTTTAAACAAATCTTTTTTTAATTATGCATTTTTAATTATACATTGAGAAAAGAGTAATTTAAAAAAATTTTCAAAAAAATAGTGTTTGAAGTTCTGGAACAGAAAAAAATTTTCTGACAATGAGAAACCTAAAGATAAAACACATGAAACTTGGTTGAATTATATAAAATTATCTCCTCTTTACAGCTATTAATATAATAGACAATTTTTTTAAAAACCTACTTATAGCTGACATTGCTGTCATCTATAGGAAAAACAATTTTTAGTGGCACCTATAGATGACAGGGTTGATAAAAAAGATACTTTTAAAAAATAGGTGTTTAAATTGAAGTGATTTATATCTATATTAAGTCTATTTTATAATGTACTTATTAAATTCTTGATAAATATGAAAATAAAAATATAAAATACTAATTAAGAACATTAGTTACCTTAAGGTTATCTTTAAGATTTGTGTAAAAAATCAATTGTTGACGATCCTGTCTGCTTTTCAAGTTAAAAGAAAAAAAATAGGGCGACTTATTGTATTGTTGTAGGATATCTCAGGTGGAGGAAAAACAAAACTATGATTTAAAAAAAAAAAATTCCGCGTATGTTTTAAAATTTGCTTATTTTTTTAGTTTAAATTCAAAAGTGTCATCTATAGGTGCCATGTCATCTATAGGTGCCATTACCTTAGTGTTACTTGTTGATGAAGGGTTTTAGTGTGGTATGTAAGTATATTTGTATAAATATAGCTCTATAAAGGAATTTAACTATAATAGAAAGCAAATGAAAACTAAAAGCGCCCAACCTTTTTAGTTGAATATGAAGCAATTCATCCATAAACTTTGTCAGACTCATAGAAAAATTATTTTATTCTTTTTAGTCCATGAGAAAAACGTTATTTTATAAAAAAATTTTATATTTATATTATTTTATTCTTTTTAGTACGATTTTAATTCAATAAAATAAAATTATTAATAGAAAAGGTTCTACGATAATAAATAAATAAAGATGATGTTATACGAGAATTTGCAAATAGATTAAAACAAAAAGAAAATATTAATCTTCTAAAAAAGATTATAATTATAATAAGTAAATGTTATTATTGAAGTAAGGTTTTTAAAATATATTTATTATAATTATTATATTAATTAAAAGTCCCTCTTTTAATGTTATAAATTATTTTCAAAATGAAAACCAGCTCAATATTTATCCGTCAGATGGCGTGAAAGAAAAATTCAAATATTAAAACAATTAATCGCAGATTACATTAAAATTAATTAATTATAATTCAATATTATTTCTTCCATACTTTCTAGTGATCCAATTGAAATAAATATAAAAATTTTCAAAAGTCTATCTCAATCTAAAGATGATGAAAAATTGACTTCAATTTGTCATAAGAGCGAACAGATAGTCAGACAAGAAGTGAAGTTGATAAAAATTGTTATAAAAAATGTGTCACAAAATATGCATAGAATATAAATAATAAAGCCAACCAAATATGTATTGAAAACAAAATATTGGTGTTACCTATATTTTGTACTTAATTGAACATGATTCAATGAAAATAATATATAAGAAGAAGAAGAAGAAGAATGAATATAAAAATGATAAAATAAACGAGGGAGAGAGAATTTGAGAAAGTTTGATTCTAAATTAATCTGAAATATATTTTCCTGTTTATTTTTGTTACAATTTCATTAGTCGTTTTCTGTTTTCCAATGTTAAACACTTCCACCCCTCCTCTCCCAATTGTGAGTTGAATGTGGTAATGTTGGTGTTGTTGCCCACATGTCAGCACCTCTGGGCCGCACTAAGGTAGAATCTAGCCAGAACCAGAACGAAAAACACCCTACCAAGTCCTTCTGTGGTGGTTCTCCGAACAACGTGAACCGATGCATCTGGATGAACCGATCAAGGTATAGAAAGTAGTAGAAAAAATAAATCCAGCAAATATATGATTCCAATCCCACACTTAACCACCACCCATCTCTCTCTCTCTCTCTCTTTTCCATGCATTATTTTATCTTTATTAAAAAAAAAATCTTATAGCATGCTATGCATGGATGCATGGATACCCACCTACAAAATAAAATTAAATATTTCTTTTAATTTTTAATTTTGAATATTTACTTTTATTTAACGACTGATCGATCCAAATTATTATAGTAAGCTAAAATATTAGATAGGTATAGTTATGTTCGTACTCTCACAACACGCACAAATCTTACCTTATAGACATTAAAACGCGAATCTTAACTGTATCTATTATTTATTTGTTTACTTATTTTAATAGAAACCTGACAAATGGATTAATAATATAGTATATCATTTGGAATTGTGAGGCTGATGATCGAAATTCTATCAAAAATACCATTAGAAAGGATTTCACTAAAAATTTATTCAAACATTTCTGAAATTTATATACATATAAACATTAAATCAAGAGTATGAAATTAATTTTATACTTTAAGTCCTTTTAGTTGTAAACTGAGTGACGTGAATAGAAACTTTTTTATGTGCGTGAAGTTAGCACCGCCATTTTATAATTCCAGAAAAAACGCAATTGTGCTATGTTGTGCTAAGTTTGTGCTACGTTGTGCCGCAAACGCCAGTCACCAATCTCAAAAAACAAACCGGAAAATAAAAAAAAAAACGGTTTTTTTTTGCTGGCACCGCCATTTTGTTTTTCCAAAAAAACAAAAATTGTGCTGGATACTATCTTGGTTACTAAACATTGTGCCGCAAACAGAACAACTCTGGCTCTTTCCGTTTAGTCGAGTACAACAACTTTCCCTAATGGCACAATTTCGTCAGATCAAAACTGTCCATGGTACAGCCCAAAATAGATTTTGGTTTGCCTGCTAATCATTATTTCGATCTTTAATTGCATTTTAATCTTGCACCGTTACAGAACTGCTAATTCTTCGAGTTGTGCTGAGTTGTGTGCTCGACTAGCACAATTCAGCACAACTTTCGAAAATTCAAAAATGTAAAATTTCAGTTTTTGCTACATTACTTTTTGCCATTTTTTTGGCAAGCTACTCATTTTTTATTTTATTAATAAATGATACTTTGTTGTATTCTACCAGCACAACTTAGCACAACTCGCAGAATTTGTTTATCTCTCTCTCTGAAAAAATTATAAGAGGTTTAATACTATGTCTTATAATATTAAATTTGGATATTTTTTTCTCCTAAACGGAAAGAGCCAGAGTTGTTCTGTTTGCGGCACAATGTTTAGTAACCAAGATAGTATCCAGCACAATTTTTGTTTTTTTGGAAAAACAAAATGGGGGTGCCAGCAAAAAAAAACCGGTTTTTTTTTATTTTCCGGTTTGTTTTTTGAGATTGGTGACTGGCGTTTGCGGCACAACGTAGCACAAACTTAGCACAACATAGCACAATTGCGTTTTTTCTGGAATTATAAAATGGCGGTGCTAACTTCACGCACATAACTTTTTTAATTTTTCTAATAACAAATTCGAGAATATTATGTATTTAAATTAATTACAATTTTTATTATCATAATTGATTATTTATTAATTGAAGGCGCCAAAGGGTGGGAGGTTAGCGTTGCTGGCTCCCATTCTCGTGGTCCCGGGTTCAAGTCCCGGGCCTGGCAAGGGAATTTCTTAATCTGGGGTCTATGGGACGGAGTCAACCCATTCACCGGGATCAAAATTGATTTTCTTGATCCGAGGCGCTATCAAGTAGCTTCCCAATATTGATCCCGGATTCTGGGTTGACTCCGTCCCATAGACACCAGCTAGAGAAATTCCCTTGCCAGGCCTGGGACTTGAACCCGGGACCACTAGAATGGGAGCCAGCTACGCTAACCTCTCACTCTGCGGCGCCCTAACACATCACACATTGCACTATTAAAATAAAAAGAATACACATATCTTTATATTCAAATTGATTTTGAAGTGTCAAACGTTTCATAAATAACTTTTTTTATCTTCTTTTTCTTTTTATACCTTTTAGAAAAAAGATAAATCTCGAATTCGATTTTTCAACCTATTGACACAATGTTAGATAGATTAACCCTGTTCGAGTCAACTCTAATTTCAGAATCGATTTATTATATCTCACCCTTCTCTTTCTTTCATTTTTTTTTTTCATTTGAAGAAAAGACACTTTCCCCTGCCCACATTTCTCTCTCTCTCTCTCTCTCTCTCTCTCTCTCTTTCTCTCACTTATTTTCTTTTTCCTCCATTAACTCTCAAATCCATTTCCTTTTTTTTTATTTCGTTTAATACTTTTTATTGACGGGGTTGTAAAATAAATCTTTTGGGGATTTTAAAATGAACAAATCTATGCCATAAAAAATAAAATGTATTTGCGAAATTTTACAAGTTCATTTCGTAAATATTGTCAATTGTACGATTAATATTAAATATAATTACCACATTTTCAACTACATACCTAATATTTAGAAAAATTTTAAGAAGTTATTTATTTATTTTTTTTTAAAGAGAAAAATTGATAAAAATTTGTCTTACATATCAATCAAATAATAAAATGTATGTTTGTACCTATGCTTATGTTAATGAAATAGCATTTTATAATAGTATAATTATGATTGGGAAATAATTGAATAAAGGTTTTACATGTGCTAATAAATTTTTAATAAATTATAATATCCTTTCTATTTCTTGTCTTCTACAAATGAATGGGTTTATTTTTATTCATATTATCAAATTATAATGTATCCATGGTTCAAGTTTATTTTAGGAAATATTCATTTATATTACCCACATAGCTACTACATATGTACTCGTATAATATCATATCAAAGGCGTACCTTGGGGAAATGACACCTACTCGGGCGATAGGTACGAGTTTTTTTTTTATTTTTGGCAAGAAAATATATTTCATCTTCCATTTTTACATTTCTTTCTTCAGTTTTTTAATACTCATATTTATTTATAGCTATATAAATATTTTTACATTATATTTTTTCAAGTCGGCCGGACTGGGGGGGGGGGGGCAGTCCCCTCCCCTTGTGTTGTTGCCGTGCTTGCCACTAGTTACGCCATTTATGTACATATATTATATATATATTATTAATATATATTTTTTTTAATATATATAAAAAAGAAAAAAAAAATGATCAAATGTCCTCTGTTGTTTTTTGATCTTGAATAAAGCATGTTATCAATGACTAGTCCAATGCTTGATTTAGCTTTTCAATGCATGTGACTTGTACTCAATGAAAGAATTGAATCGTAATCAATAGAATCACCATCACTATAGTCTGGGAGATGAATGTTGGTGCACGAGCCGACCCCCACCCTCTGAAAACCAGTTCCTTCGCTTGCCCCCACTATAGCGCATAACACATTTTTTTAATAGTTTAGTTTGAGTGAGTAGAAGACTGTGGTGGAGGGGAAATCACTGTTGGAGGGGTACTCTCGCCACCCCTCACGCACCAACTTTCGTCTTTCCGACTATAGTATGTAGGATTGCCGACTCTATAAAGTTCCAAAAAAAGACACCCTAAAAAATTCGATACACTCAGTTAGGTAGTCAACAGTATTTTGGGACATTGTGAATATATTCCCTTTTGGTAGGTGTAGAATTCACAATTATGAATAGAGAAACTTGTGTTTCATAGACAGTTAGCTTACATTGAAATTTTCGTTGTCCCCCTTCTTATGTAACAGAAGTTTCATTCTTTTAATATAAGCCATGAACAATAGTTAAGTATTTATTACTATCTTTGGGAAGAATTTATGAGCCTCCAATATAAAACTATAAGATTATTTATAATTATGAATTCCATTCTAAGATTTCAAAATTATTAATTGTATACTATATAAAAAACAAGCCGTTAAATATATATTATCATGTTTCCATAGTTCGGCGATTATCGAGTCTTGTTGATTTTTAGTGATTGGATAATTTGTTTGATTTCTACCGTGGGTGGATGTGAATCTGAATGGAGGAGAGTAGTGTTTTCAAAATGGAATGTTTATTCAAGAACCTCACTGTTAAGGAGATTTTCATAGTAGTTTTCCAAAATCGCGGACAGTTATCTTTGACGTTATGAACCGTTTTTTCATCAGGATCTTTGAAGCATAGGTCCGCGGATTCCTATTTACTGAGATTATGTTTGGGTGTTGTTGATCATAAGGTCCAGTTCAATTTTTGTGAAAAGTACATTTATTTCTGCGGATAGTTTTTTCCATTTGTTTTCTAATGTCTAAGAAGGTCTTCCAGTTGTTCTTATTCTTCTATGCATTCCATCTTTAGTAAACAAGCCATCCTTGTTTAATTGCTGCAAGCATTCATTGATCCACCATGCATGTTTCTTTGGTTTACTAAGTGAGAAAGTCTCCTTAGCTGTTTTAATCAGGTACTCCTGTACTTGTTTCTAATTCTAATTTTGAGGGTATAAGGACTCACGTTTCTCGATGAATTCTTTATTTGATTTTAACTTTTTCTGTGTTAAATCGGGTGATATTTTTCATTAGATGCATTACATTCATTTTGATTAGATCTCTCCAAGATAGGTATGTTACATATTCTCATAATTGCTACATACAGTCTTTCAAAACTGCGATTGAGAGTGTTCCACTCCTGACTTTAATGACGTAATCCATACAAATCATGTTCCTCTCCTGTTGGAGAACATAGAGGACGAGTGAAGTAGCAGTGGTGAAGGACGCCAGGACGTCAGGACGGCAATTTGACAAAAGAGAGATTGTATTGCATAGTCGTGATGATAATTTGCAAAAAATTTCAGAGTTACCCAGATCTTATGACAGCTTATCATATCCTTTGTGCTGCTATGTCGTGGAGAAAATGGTTATGCCATTAATATTTCTCAAGTTGACAAACCTCTGCGTAAAACAGTGTCATTCATGAACTACTACTACTATTGCTTCCGTATAATGACAAGACGTAACAATTTCAACACTTGGCTTAGATATGGAATGTTAACAAACCAATACTTGGTAGACTAAAATTGGCTGAACGGATTTCGATGAAATTATATCCCAGTATTCTTACATACCTCTATGAATGTTTTATGTAATATACGGATTGAAACAAAATGGATGATGAAGACCTTTTACTACTTCCAACCAAATACTATGGACCACTCGGGGGTACAGGGGGCGGAGCCCCCGTCAAGATGGGAAGAGCGCCCAAAGTGGTCTAAGCAGTTAGTAATGAATAAATAAAAAAAGAGTTAGTCACCAAACTTGAATTTAGATATCGATTAAATTATTTTACCAATCGACCTGGAATTAATATAATCGGGAATCGTTTCCATGTTTGTCGCTTACTATTAGTTAGTTAGTTTGTGTCCCATTCTTCCTATTTCTAATATAATTATGTTAATTCAATGACGTATTCACTGAAGTATATATTCTCTAAAAACTTCATTATTATTTAGTAGTATCTATAATACACTAATAATAAAATGTTGACGAATGGGGTTGGGGGGTGGGGGGGGGGGAAGAAAGGAGAGAGAAAGAGATGAGATGAGATTGATAGCCACATCATTTCAATTATACTTAAAAATATTATAAATGTCTCATCATTATTTTTTTGGTTATTAATTAATTGAACAATGTTATGAAACTTTTAATCCTTTGATTTATCTGAAGAAATGTTTAAAATACATTTTCTTTCTTTACCATATTGTGAATTTTTCATTAAATAATAATATACTTAATTGTGATTTTTAGTCTTTATAAAATTATTAAGTCTATTCCATATTTATAAATGACTAAAGTATTTAAATATACAAAGATCCTAGGTGTATTTAGGGAGAATAAATTATCATTCAATTGATTTTTTTAAGTGGTTATTTTGTTCTTTCATGTCTTAATAAATAAATAAATAGAAACAGAAAAAATAATAGTTAAGAATTATCTATAAATGGTTCACAAATTCGATATTATAGACTAAAGTGGGGGAAAAGATCCGCGCCCTCATTTTAAAACTACCGGTATTTTGGTCGCAGTTCTAAATAACTAATGTAAGTTGGTAACATCAAGAATAGAAGACGCATATATATATAGCAGTTTTATATAATTTTAATCATGTGAAAAGCTATTAAACATATTTCTTTATTTTTACATTCAGTTTAGATGAAAAAAATGAAAACATGGTAGATAATGATCCTCTTCCAGTTGAGCTACATTTCTCAAAAGTTGATAGAAAACTATGAATTTTGAATAATGCCCGTATTCCAAATTTCATTATTCTAGCTCAAGCCCTTTTTTCTTAATTTTGTCCAAACACACACACAGAGAGACATTTTTCTCAACCTTAGTGAAATTGACTCAGAAACCTTCAAAACGTATCAAAATTTTCGTGATCAAAAAAGCGAGAAAGTTTAAAATTTTAAATCTATTTGAAAAATTTAAATTAATAGAAAATATCTTGTATTTAGTATAAAATAAGAATTGTCATTTGTTTCATTTAATAATTAAATTTTTTTATGTTAAAAATACTTCAATGTTGTATATAAAAAAAGTTAATTTTTTTAAGGACTATTAAAATTTTTCAGTAGTGCAGGGGTGAGCAACCAGCGGCCCGCCAAGAAATGTCGAACTTTCGTTTGTCCCTTTGATATAAAAAAAGCAAAAAAAGGTTGCTCACCCGTGCTGAAGTAAAAGATAACCTATTCTATTATGAAAATCTTAGATGATTAATCGTATGTGACTTGGTTTGGTTTGCTAAATGAATCATTTCAATATATATCTATATATGGTATATATTCTAATATAGCTTGTCTAGCTTATTTTTCGTATTTTGCTTCAGCCATCTCAATCGGACGACTACATTTGAAGATCCCCGAAAGGATTGGACAGAGGAGCCTCCGCAACCGCGACAACTTCGACTTCATCGGCATCCTGATCTTGGATTCGGTTTCGTTGCTGGCAGCGAAAAACCAGTCATTGTCAGGTTTGTCATTCTACATTGTAATACCTACATTAATAATAATAATAATAATAATAAAACGTTTTACATGGTTGATTACTAACGAATTAATTAATTATTATGAAATAAGCCAGTTTACAACCATAAAAGAGAGAGTCAACATTTTATCACACGAGAAAAATATGGTTAATTTCTAACGAACTAAATAATTTAATTGAAGATAAATTGCATAGTTTATTTACATTCCATAAAAGTAGTACTTTTACTACTAGAAAGACCAAAATCCCGATACTTAAAAACATACCTAGAAAATATAAGTATCGTCGCAACTTGGAAGAAATCCAGTATATCTTGTACTGAGCTGCTATCACAACAATAAAACTAAACGACCAAAATCTTATTAAATATCCATTATTCATCTATCAATAACACAGACAAACGAATAAATAAATAAATAAATAAATCTGCTTGTAAAAAATGCCTAAAACTAAAAATTGATGAATTTCGAGCAATGTCAGACATCACAACGACTATTTAAACTACAACCATTCTAAGAAACTCAATGACAAAGTTTTTAAAAAATTGGAATAGACCACGACAACAAATCTAGAACCCAAGAACTTGTCTGTTTAAAAGATATCTATAAGTTAAAAAAAAAAAAGCTAAGCTTAAATGATTTAACCAGCTGGCTAAAAGAAAACATCAAAATTATGAATTCGTTAATAGTAGGGGAAAAATTTTCAATCACCTAACAACATAAGAATCTCAAGAATGAAATTGGCAAAAGAAATTTCTTAAAATATTGGAACACTATTTGGTGAACGGTAAAGCAATATGAAAAGCAAACTAAATTTATAGAAAGAGTAGAACACCATCACATTCAGAAAATTTTCGACCCCTAACTTGCCTCTCAGTGGTTTACAATACTTTTACATCTTTGATTACTAAACTAACTAAACTAAGTGAGATTTAACAAAAACTAATTGTGCTTCATATCCCTCGGGTTTACCTTATATATTAAATATTAAAAATATATATTAAGTAGAAACATGTGTAACTATGTATTCTAAACTTATCTGATTAATCAGACAAATTTTTTTTTTTTAGGATTATTGAACAGATTTCAAATTATTTTATTTTTTATCAAAATTTCTATATTAGAACAAGTTTGTTATAATCAGGGAGGTAGGGAGGGAACTTAGAGAACAAAAGTTGTCACACACAACCGCCATTTTGGATGTACCAAAACATTATATTTTCCATTGACCTTTTTTGTGGAAAATTATGTGAGCAAAAATTTCCTCCTGAAGAAAAAACACTTTAAATTTTATTTTAATTGAACTGCAAGCCGTTTTGGTATGCATAATTAAATGTATTGGCAATCATTCTCTTCATTATGCTGATGATTAGTCAATTAAAAAAAGAAATTATCATTAGTTAATTTAATGGAAAAATGATTACAAAAAATAAAATATAAACAAAAAATATATTTATGAATGTATGACGCATCCAGCGCTTATACGTAGCTGTCTTTTACTTTTATTTCCACGTCGGTTCGTGCATCCATATGCAGAACATGCCATGATAATTATTTTTCAAAACTAAAATAAAATAACAACTATTTATAACCTGTCTATAACCTAAACCCAGTTGTATACGTAACCTGGCCTTAGAATCCAGTTTAATCTAATAAAAAATAATTTAATATTAAATACAAATTAAATTATTAAAAACTATTTCTAATTATTAAATATATTAACCAAGCTATAAAATAAAGAAGAAATAACTAAGAAAAACTTTCAAACATACGATAAAATCGGAAACAAAAATGTATTATGTCTTATCGAAAATTCAATGTTTTGGTACATCCAAAATGGACGACAAGAATTTCTACCTACTTACTATGGTGCCACCTCCCACCACAAAAAACAAACGGAATGTTCCCTCCATATACCTCCATGATTATAATATTTTTGCTATTAATTATTAGTTATTTTGTATTTTTTGTACCTAACTTCATACTTAAGCCGTATTAGCATTCTATGTTTTGAGAGCTGATATATACTAGTTAATATAATTAGTTAATTATTCATCAACTTTGAATGTATACCTATTATTTAATGCAATACAAGTATTTTTTTAATAAAAAACAAATTTTTTTTTTTAAATTAATCTTTATTTATATGAAGTATTTTTATTTTTTATTCATATATGTATAGGTTTTTGTGTGGGGGTAGTTTCTGAGGTCATTCCACTTTCTCTATTATAGGTTCAATTCGTTTCGATTATTTTATCATGAAAGGGGGGGGGGGGGTTGAAAACTCGACTAAACCGTTCCCATGGAAACATGAATGAAATCATAAACACTATTTAGAAAATGATCTATACTACATTTCAAATAATTATTACTAATAGATATATTACAATACAAATTCATTCTGTAGGTAAATGGAAAATTGAAAATTATCCAGAAATAAATTATTTATCTAATTTTATTATACTAACATAATTTGTTATCGATCTAGGAAACTAGTCTATTTAATTGGACCGATGACAATTTTTTTTTTCTTTTAAATATCTCATTAACGTTGAAAATTTATTACTTTTGCACCAAGTATAATGAAAAACAATTTATAATGTATCAGTTGTGCAATAATAAAAATAGATATTTAGTTATTATATTATCCATGGATTTTAAAAGAAACAGGGGGCTATGCCCTCTGTACCCCCGAAGTAATACATATTATTTGGTTGAAAGACAGTATACGAGTATAATAGGTTTTCATTTATCTTATCAAACTAAAACTAAAACCAATCTTTTTCACTGGATTGGTCTTCCAACAAGGATTGTTTGAATGCTGAAGAACAGCACTTTCAACACTGCCTATAATAAAGGCTATTGGGTGCATAAATAAGCAATAAATATAATAATTTACTATATTTTAATTAAAATAGATCGTGTAATTATTAATTTATATTTACTAGAATATATCTATAATAATTGTGCCGGTGTGTAAAATATGTTTTAGGTTCGTGACAGAAGGCGGCCCAAGTGAGGATAAACTTCAACCAGGTGATCAAATCCTTTCGATTAATGGCGAGGATGTGAAACGAGCACCAAGGGACCATGTCATCCAGTTAGTGCGTGCGTGCAAAGAATTTGTGGAGTTGGTGGTCTGTCAACCTCCCCTCGACAATGTAAGCCCATCCCATACCTTCACCATCAAATATTCTTTTTTAATTCCTTTTTAATTTATAAAAAATTACCTCTATTCTTCTTCTTCTCCTTCTTATAAATATTATAAAAATAGTTTTTCAATCTTATCAATGTTATTCTAAAATCATTTCATTTATAATAAATCTTAGATTTTAAATATTTATTTAAATATTTAATGGAAATCGTGGTTGCGTTTGTGATTTATTAATTTCATAATATACCCAAATATAAAATAAGATTTTACAATCTTTTTTTTTATTAAGAATTTATTAAATTTCTTCTTTTTTCGTTTTTTTATTTTATTTCTATTATTATATTAGACGGTTTTATTTTTGATTTAACCGATTTTTATACTTTAATTAAAATTTGGTCAATTTTATTATCCATTAATTAATTATTAATAAATATTTTTATTTAACAACAACATAGGATTTATATTTCCTAAATTTTATTTATTCTTAGAGAAAATAAATTTTATATTATTCTTAATACTTTATTTTTTATTTTTAGTCGGCCCGAAAATCTGCGTTGTTGAGTGCTGCTAAAAAAGCTAAATTAAAATCGAATCCTTCAAGGGTTCGATTTGCAGAGGGTGTAGTCGTCAATGGCAGTCCACTCTTTCCAGTAAGAGTTTTCTTTTTTATATTCAATTACCATTTACCACATTCCTACATAGTTTTTATACAATATCAAATATATACCTACATTCGAGCAATAATCCCATTCTAGATATCTAATTATTTTTTTTATCCTCGTAAATTATCTATTATATGCTATAAAAAATAAAATGTATTTGCGAAATTTTACAAGTTCATTTCGTAAATATTGTCAATTGTACGATTAATATTAAATAACTCTACTTTATTGGGTAGTTTACAAAATAGATAAATATTTTAATGTATATGTAATGTACTACATTTTTTTTGAAACGATTCTTCTGCACGGCTTCGGTCTTAAGATGATGATTTAACGGTTTCAAGTGACAGTCACAGTGTTCTCATGTTTCTCAAAACACATGTTCCTGTAAAATTTAAATGGCTCTTATTTTTTGACTAAAACAGGATAATATTCTGTTTCTTTGTCTAAATTTAACCAAATAAGTTGCTTATTTTATTATAAGAAATTTTATTTGTAAAATAAACTTTTGGGTATACAACATCATATACAAGACATGTGAAAGTCAAAAATTTCACAAAATGTTCCAGCTTTACATTATATTTAGGTATCCAATCTAAGGTAGTATAAGCTTCTCTCTAGTTTAAATAGAAACATTAATATGAACAATAATATTTTATAAACACACTGTGACCATCCTGGTAACCAATGACAATCTAGGTAATTCATCAAATAATATTACTAAATTAGTTAATAGAGCACCCCAAAATCTATAAGAGGACATAAAAAAAAATAAAAATTGCACTCCTGTCGCATATCCAACTTAACTTGCTCCTATTATACAACGACTGTCAAAATTAATTATTCTGTTCATACATGTTGAAGAGTTTTTTATTTTTTACTATAATATTTTTTGAAGACTACTGGATCAAACAGAAATCGGCCTATGGGTAAAAAATGGTGGTGTTGCTGGTGGTTTACAAAAATGAAATAAATGAACGGAACTAGTTTTCGAAATCATGTCTCTTGATATCCTCCTTAATATATTTTCTATTTATAAACATTTTTATTAGAATTCTAATTTTGATTATTATTTGTGTGTGTGTTTGTAGCCGTCGGCGTTTTCGGTGGGTGATGCAGCTGTACCTTGCATGCCCAATGTGCTCAAAGTTTTCTTGGAAAATGGACAGACTAAATCTTTTAAATATGATGGGACGACAACAGTAAGAGATGTTGTCCTTTCATTACAACAGAAACTTTGCATTAAAGCTCTTGAACATTTCTCTCTTGTCGTCGAGCATGTCAAATCGTTACGAAGAAACAAATTGACGCTACTCGATCCACAGGAACCTCTTGCCAGAGTTCGTAGATCTAAATATGACATCTATTCAAGAATAATTGATTTATATTCCTAATTGTAATTTTTTGCTTTATTATAATCTTAATAGATTGCTGCCCGTCCAGGTGCTCACAATCTTCGTTGCCTGTTTCGCGTAGCATTTGTACCAAGAGATGCCTGTGAACTTGCACAAAGAGATCTTGTCGCTTTTGAATACCTTTATATGCAGGTGAAACATGGAAACATTTCCTTTTCCAATATTTTATATAAAATACAATTATATTTATCAATAAAATTAAGTAGTTTATTTTTTATATTTTGATTTGTAGTATTTTTTAAATCTTATTAAGCAAAAGGCGGCTTGTACTATTGGATTGAATTAGAATAAGATTGGTAATATCACGGCCGCCGGGTACCCTTTTATAAGGAGGGTTACTTATCCTTTTAATTCAACTATATTTATAGAACGACAAATATGAATGATCCATTATTACCATTTACTCGGTTGTCTTCAATACCTCTCCATTATATAAAGGATATTTAAAGCTTATCCCTGCAGAAACGAGATTTTTATTCTAACATTAAAGAAATAAAAAAAAAAAACACTGGACGCGCTTTCCAAAGTCGCAATCAATTCAACTCACTTGCATTTTCAAATGAAACCAAAAAATATATATTATTAAATAAAAACAAATTTAATTCGGTTTTCTTATTTGTATTTCAAATTTTAAAATTATTATTATATAAATAAAGAAAAAAATAATTATCTACAATGAACAAATAATTAAAGCTAAATTATAAAATGAAATTGAATGTGGTTCTCTATGCATTAAAGAAAATATACAACAGTGGACCTCAAATAAACAATAATCAAATTACATTTTCGAGATTTAACAAAAACAAATTAATTAATAATAAATTTAAATATATGTGCAGTAATAATTATACAAAAAAAAAAACAATTTATTGAAACCTTAAATGATTGTTTTATATTTTCGAAAGATCGTATCAATAGATCCCTTTGTAAATAGATTAATAGATAGAGATGTGCTAGGTTATGTTGCTATGTTATATTGAGCTTGCAACAAAAGGCATAAAAAGGAAAAATATTCAAATTCTCAATTAATATATGTCACGTGACTGAGCTTGTCAACTTCGCCACTAGCGTTTCTCGAAATTTTAAATAATTAATGGGAGGTTTAATTTGGCGCTAACATATATATATCTTTTGTATTAAAAGAAGAAGAGATAATTTAATTCATAATTTTATGTGAAAAATCAATTATATATTGTATATTCTACATACCTACATATACCTATACTAATATTGTATTATATTCTATTTATCATTAAATAAATCATCTACTTATTTCTGTAGATCTTTGAAACTCGAAAGTTCTTGCTCTCAGCAAGTACATTTCCCCAAACACGACCCTATCTTGTGCTACTCCCATCCAACATCTATTTTTTATATATCCCATTTCTCTTATGTCACTTCCTACATTGTTCTTCCAACCAAATCATAATCAAAAAAAGTAATCTTTATTTTCAAAATTCTATTCCTATTATATTTTATTAAATTTTTTACAAATGGTTTATTTATCTCATCCTAATGTTTTCAATATAATTGGAATAATTCATATTAAATTTCAATCTATCTAAAAATAATTATCTACCATCTCCATCTTAATCATTTTTTTTTCTTTTTTTAATATTGTCTCCTCACCACCTTCTTGGTTTATCCATCCTCTTAACGTTTTTCATTTTTTTTTTAAATTTAATTTAAATTTTATTTAATTTTAAATTTATTAATTTTATTTTATTTAAATTTAAATTTAATAATTCTCTAAAATATATTTTCCATCTACATAATCTGTTTATAAATCATATATATTTATTATTATTAATGTAATTATTACTTATTAAAATTAATTGCACCTAATTATCCATTTACCTTATTTTTAATAACTTTTCTTACCTCATTTAAATTGTATTTATAAGATATATTAATTGATCTATAAAAATATAATGAAAAACTATTTTTACAAATTTTTAAAATAAAAAGAAGTTTTCTTTTTTTAAACTTGAAACCAAAATTTTCATTTTCATTTTATTTAAATATATTTTTTAAATTTTTATAAAAAATATATAAAAATTATAGAATAATATAGATAATACATTCCATTCAATAAAAATCTATGTATTTTATTTTTTTAAAATCATTTTTGTAATGTTTTATTAGTGTTGTAACGATGTGGTTCAAGAGCGCTACGCACCTGAATTAAAATATGATATTGCACTCCGATTGGCGGCTTTGCATATCCATCAACATGCTATCTCCAATAACATGACCTCCAAAGTTACGGTTAAAGCCATCGAGTAAGTGTATCATTATTCTTTTCTCTCTCTGCATATGTACAATTTATGTATAAATGTTATATATTTTATCTTATATTCCCTACAAGTTTAAACTTATAAATAAAGATTATCGGAAAATTCCATATTCGATAAAAAGATACTTTATATCTTTATATCCTTAAAAAAAATTTGCATAATCTAATGACACCTTTCATTTTTTTTCTCTCAATACTTCCATTGATATTGTATTTTTATAATTTATTATTTTATTTTGTTTTAGACGAGAGTTTGGACTGGAACGTTTTGTGCCTATCTCACTGATGGCCTCCATGAGGCGTAAAGAGTTACGCAAATTAATTGGACATTTTCTTAAATTGAATCATAACCTGTCCCCAACAGGTCAAAAGAGTCTTACTAGTCTACAGGTAAAATACATTTTCATTGCATTAATTAATTTAATTATGTTAAAATAATATATTAATTTTTTTTTTTGTAATTAAATTTAAAGGCCAAATTATATTATTTAAATATTATAAGTGAGTTGCCAAGTTATGGAGCCAAATGTTTTTCAACAAGTGTTCGTGTTCCGCCCTTTGATTCCAATATGGAACGAGTGATTCTAGTTTCTCCACGATTTGGAATAAGTCAAATTGCAGGCCAACGAAATAGTATGGTAATATTTTGATAAGCTACCTGATTGACTCTTCTTCTAATATTAATAACAGAAAACAAAAGTATTTGCTTATATATATATATTTGAAATGAGGTCTTAATAACAAAAAAAAAAAAAAATAAATCAATTCATGTTGATATTGAAAATCAAATTTGTAAATAAATCTATCTAAAATAAATAAATACTTTTAGAATTGAAAAATCAAATTAATTAAACAACTCTCTTTATTTTTTTACATATATAATCATTAATATTATTTATGATTATGTATTTATTTATTTATTTTATATCAATTTTCTTTTATGGTTTTCTTTTTTATTCAGCCTGTCCCATTGGCGGATATAGAACAAATGTCTCATGTCACGGTACATCGAGAGGATGAATTGACGCGATGTGTACGAATTCATTTGATGAGCACAAATAAAAAGACAAACGAATTGTCCTTTTCCATGGAGGAAAGGGATGCTGAAGAGTTGGTCCTTGTCCTTAATGGCTACCATCATTTATTAACTGGAAAAATGTTGCCAATCGATCAAGATAAAAGTACACTATGGAACGAAGATGCAGGTCAATTAAGAATTATTTTCTTCCATCTTTAAAGTGTGGGATGAGTGGAGGGGCGGGGAGGGGAGTGAATTGAATTGGAAAAGGGGTATTTATAAGAAATTACTAGGTTATTAAGGTCTTAAGAAACAAATGGAATCAAAACGAGTTTTTGTTTTGATAATAACTGGGGAGACTAAATGGCAAGCAAACAAGATAGGTCAAAAATGGGAAGGGCATTTCATATAAAGGTGGATGGAGGTGCCTCTCTCTTAGGTGAAGATAAATACAAATGGAGGAATGTGGCTGCTGTGCCAAGAATTGTTCAGTACACTAGAACAATAGATAACTAGAATTTTATCGATTCGAACTTGTAATACGTATTGCAGCTGCCTAATATCTACATTATTTTGCATTCTTTCGATCTATTCACTTTTTGTTTCTTATTTTTTTTCAGCGCCATCTTATCATGGGACCTTACACAATGTGATTGCTGCCCGATGGAGTTATGGCCCCGGGCATTTGGTGGATCCACCATTGCGGACGGCAACTTTTACACCTCCACCGTCCTATCACCCTTATCAACAACCACACCTCGATAGTAACATGAACAATATGTAATTCATTGACAATTTAACAAATTCTTGATATCGATGGAAAGATAAATACCGATGAATTGTTTTTGTTGTTTTGGAAAAAAGGAATGGGAATAGCAACGGATTCGTTGGCAAGCAGCCGCTGGATCAGGCAACCCCACTCACCGTCGGTGTCACCATGGAACAACTGTTATTGGCTGCTGAATCCGAACAACATGTTGCCGAAATGCAGGAGCTTGTTCGTACTTCCGAGCAATATTTAAAAGATAGTCGCCATCATCATCATTCCGATAGCGATTCCGACGCACCACCCCCGCCTGGACAACTCAAACACAGCGATTCACTGCTTCTACTCACACAGGTTAGTTAACTATTTATTTTTTCGATTCATTTCAATCCCATTTTAACTTTTTAAAAATTGAAATTATTTAAATAAGAATTTCTTTTGTTTAGCAACAAATTTCTTAAAATTTAATATAAAAAGCGAGCGTTATATACGATTCGTATGTAACGATATTGGATTAAAAAAATATATGGCCATCGGCTTGACTAGGTTCTCTCCTCTTTATAATCAAAAAAATTGGTAAATAAATGAAATGTTTGAAAATCGAATCGATTACAAGAGAACTTTCATAATAATTCCAAAATTTCATTTGTATAACAGATGAGTTTCAATCTTTTACCCTTTAAAATACAATTTAATCTTATTACAATAAGAGGTAAAAATTATATCTATATCTATAGATATATGTCTTTCTGATCTTGAAAATGGTTCACAAGCATTTTATGAAATTGACGTATTTTTGTGGGGGTTTTAAGTAGATGAATCGATCTGTACTGTCTATTATAGGGATATAAGAAATTTATTTATTGAAAAAATAATTTTGTCTTGTTTTTTTTCTTAAATAAAATAATTAAGATCAGGTGTTAATAAATATCCAAATCAAAATTACAATGATGTAAGTTGACTAAGATAACTCTTATAGTTTTGGTGCGTTTCATTTTTTTCAGTCATCTGATGCATAAATATTGATTTTCATTTTGAAAATAAATAAAAATATTTTATACCATTAAAATTAAAGATGAATTTTTACCGACCGACGATAGTAAGGGAGGTATTGTTTTCACACCAAATTTCACATGTGGAGATTTTTACATATCTCCACGAATCATGCATTTTCTTAGCAGAAAAAAGTATTTTTAGCATGATGTCTGTCCGTCCGTATAGATGTGTACAGCCTGAACGGCTCAACCGATTTTGATGAAATTTGGTATATTTACTTAATGCATCAGTGGGATGAATGGATCAACTTTTGGTGCAAATCCGGAAACCGGAAGTGGTATTATTAGCGATCGACGATAGGGTTATTTTCACACCAAATTTCACATGAGGAGATTTTTTTACATATCACCACGAATGTATTGGTTTTGTCCTCATTAAAAATCATCTTCATTATGCTTTTCTTAATTTAAAATTATATGACGTCACCCAGCCCTTCATGACGTCACAGCCTCCTTATTATGATCACGGGCAAAGCCGGCTACTTCAGCTATATATTATAAATAAAATAAAATTAAAAATATTTATGTTCTATCCATATCTGTTTGTTATTACATTAATAGATATATTAAAATTATTTGAAATTGTTTCTGTAGCTGGAAATTAATTTATTTCAAACTGTCGGTCGGTTCGGACCTGGCCACAGGTCAACTTATTATTTATCAGATCGATCGTCATTAAAGTAGGGGTAAGTTTCACCTCAAAGAGCATGTGAAAAAAACAAATAATAAAAAAAATATCCGTTTTGTTTTTATTACCGACCGACGATAGTAAGGGAGGTATTGTTTGTTAATGGCATTAGGGAAAAACGTCCACCCAATTGAATAATTGTAATATAATTTTAATCAAAATTCTTATAACTGACAGAAAGCTATTCCTAATAGCAAGTACATAATCTTTATATATATATATATATATATATATATATTATTTCAAGTTATTTAAAGGAAATTTAAGAAATGTTAGATTCAATAATAATTAATATTAATTATAATTAGTTTTAAGTTTTTAATTAATTCTAATTTAATGGTTTTATATTAAAAAGATAATTACTGAGTTTTTGAAAAAATCATTTGCTATTTACAAATCGAGGTAATATGAGTAATTCAAAAAATTATAAGATAAGATATGTAGAATAGAAGATATTTAATCATAATAATCGGGACTGCTAATTCATATTCATATTCATACTCGTATGCCAAGTCAAACCTGCAATATTCTTAAACACCTTAATTATATATATATAATGTGTTCATTTGTTAAAGATAAGCTATAAAGATAAGATTTAAGCTATATTTTCTAAATGAAAAATTGGATGATCATCCTAATATATTCAACTACAAATCTTATCTTCTTATGAGAGTAAAAATTGTTTGTTTCATTGTTCTCAAAAACCGCTCTAACGATTTTTTTGAAATTCACACCAGAGATAGTATTTATAAAGAAAAATTGAGTTTTATTGATCACATCTCAGGAAAACTACATCTTTATTAGTTCTTCTTAATTTAAATTTATAATATATGGATGACGTCACAACCACCGCCTGTGAGATATATATATCTATTCTTAAAATAAAATTAAAAATATTTATATTATATTCATATTTGATTTTTTTTACACAATGTTTAGTAGAAGATTTATCTTTATATTCTATTCGATATATAGGAGAATTAAATGACGTTATCAATTTATTATACTCCGGTAATTATTATAAAATATTATATACTAAATATTCAATTAGTATATATTAGATAAAACATTTATTTGTTTTTGGGTTCTTATTTAAAATATATTATATTTATATAATATTCATATATTTGATTTTTTTTAATTTTATTAATAGATATACATTTAAATTATTTGAAATTGTTTCACACGTTTTGAAGATTTATCTTTATATTCGATTCAATATATAGTAGGAGAATTAAATGACATCATCAATTTATTATAGAACGAATCCGTAACATTATTATTGTAAATGTTATATCTATCTATCTCTATTCAGCCATCTTACTTACTTGAAAATGAAAATCCAATTCTGAGATCAAAATTAAAATTATTTATTCATATAATTTTGAATGTTTTCGTGTATTATAAATAAAAACAAATATAGATATTCTTTGGATGACAAATTCCAATTTATATGATCTTAATATATTTTTATAAAAAGGCCAATTATATATATATGCAATTACAACTGTAGTGCCAAACACTGATTTTGAATTTGGCGACATTGAGCAGTGCATTAAAAATAATTTAATTTTTAAATTAATAAAATAATAACATTAATAATAATTCATTAGAAAATAAATAATTATGAATTATAATAATTGTAAATTTTAGATTTTAAGGCAATTTTATTTTTATCATAAATATTAAGTTGTTTATATTTTTTGATATAATTAATTAGATTGTTAATTGTTGATTAATGAGATGTATTAGTAAACATTATTATAAACTAACATGTACAAAGCTTTGGCTTAAATAAAAAGTGTAAGAATAAATAAATTATCTTTGTTGTTAACAATTAAAAATTAACAAGTGGTGACCCCGAAGCTGATGAAAAAAAAATCAAAAAGGAATCATACAATTTTCAAAATGCCGGAAACACAAATAATAATAATAGTATATAATTAATTTACTGATTAAATTAAAAAATTGTAAAATTTTTAAAGTATATAAAAATAAATTGTATAAATTGGTTAAAGGGTCGAGTGATAGTTCGGTGTCACAGGTATATATTTTATATCAACACGCCTACTTTTCTGTTTGTATGTTATTATTTGAATGACGATTCGGTGAATGGTTAATGGTTAATTAACGATCCATATAACATCATCGACTGGGCCGCTACCATAAGGAGTGAAAATAGTGTCGAATAGAAATAGACGATATTACTTGGATTAATCTTATTATACTAGCTAAAATTCTTTGTTTTATAACCACTTGGGGCGCTAAACAGTTTTTCAAAAAAACACTATAGAAAAAAAAATATATATATTTATTATATATTTATGTATTATTGAGGAGCACAAGTTCATTCATTTTAATCAGATTGATGTAAATGTGTAACATTTAATAATTGTAATAAATAATTAAAGATCTCAGGTATTAATATTACCAGCCAAATCCAATAATAATGAATCATTTTTTTAACTTAAGTACCGAGCCAAGGCTCAGGGTCCCGGTATATATTATAAAAGTGCAATGTGAGTATGTTTTGTGGTGGTAAAGGTTCTAAGGAAACAAACATACTATCAACAAAGCTCAGGGCCAGACACTCAAGTGCTGCGGAGTTCATTTGCAATCCCCATGTTTTTCCCACGGCCAATTATATGTTGCATGTTGTGAGTATGTGATTACACAAATTGGGAAAAAATCACTCGAAATGCAATTAAACAAAAAAATTGAAAAGTTAGACTAAGCAGACGTTTTAAATATTATAAGAGATTCGGCAATTGCAATTACAGATAGCGAGGAAAAATTAATGGAGGTTTGAAATTAATAGTGATAAGAAAAAATATTTAGTGACAAATCTATTATCTATTAGAAAACTTGAAATATTTTCTAAAATACTAATACTGCATCCCAATTCTTTAGATATTAATTAATAAGTACCTGGTTGACCGAGCGGCAGTTCAAATAATTTAAATTTAAAAGAACATAAATTATAAATAAATAGTCATAAAATATACAACCCTTAAACATACCTATTAATGCACTGAAAGACAGAAAAGTATGGCCTATGAATACAACATAAATATTTCGTAATTTTATTTTATTTAATAATATATTTATAACATTTTGTATTTAAGGAAGCGCTGTCTGACGTAGTTGCTGACTTTATTTAAATTTCTTATTTTAATTTAACGAAAAACTAATAAAGATGATTTTTCCCGAGGTTGAAACCAATACAGATCGATTTTTCTTTATAAATATTATCTATGGTGTGAATTTCAAAAAAATCCTTCGAGCTGTTTATTATTTCAAAAATACAAATATATATAATAATATAAACAATTTTTGCTAGTATAATAAGATAAATAAATTAATAAATAAAAAACAAGATAAGAACAAAATTCTATTCATTATTTATTATTCTTATAAATATTATGAATAATAAATACATTCAATTTTTTTTTTTTTTTCAATTTTTCATCTACGATTTAGTGGTATAAGTTTTTAAGGGGAGAAAAAATATAATTAAATTTAATACTCACACATAGAAAAGATGAAAACACTTCTTGTTAAATCTACATTATACTTTTTAAGTAAATCCTGTTGCTAATATTATTTATCCTCAAGAAATAAAAATTATTAAAATTAAAATTAAAGGAATTCAAATTAATGATGAATATGTGTGTATACAAATCGATTTAATTATTCTATATAGATTATAATTCATACATGTTACTTTATTCTCTCTCTCTCTATAGATATAGATATAGATATAGATATAGATATATAAGTGTGTGTGTGTGTGTGTGTGTGTGTTGAATTGGAAAAGAAAAAGAGGGAAAAAAAAATGAAAAAGTTTTTTTTAAGAGTTTAATCGTTTGGATTTGAAATGTATTACGGGGCAGTTATAAGCCCTGGGAAGAGGGCCAGCAACGTTCCCTTCGAAAAAGAGAAAGATTCGAAACCACCAAAATCTTGAGAGTAAATTATTGGGACTGGCTTTCTTGAATTCCTTGTTGTTGGCGAGGGTGTGGTAGATCCAAAAGAGCGTGGTCGTCGCATAATAAGCGATTAGGATGTCAATGGTGTAGTGGCCATGGGCGGTGAGAAGGAAGAGGACGCCACCCACGCAAACGGTCCATGCGAACCAATGCAGTGGGAACAACTTGCGAGGGGAGTACTCGAGGATGGTCAGACAACTGAGGATGAGGGTACTTGTATGTCCGGAGTAAATGTAATCGCCGCAGTAGGTATGCCTACCGTTGATACTCAATCCGATGCCAGTGAGAATATGAACAGCCCGTTTGGCCACTTCGGTGCTCGATGTCGAATTCATTTTCGGGCTACAATAGTAAGTTCGCGAGGCGACTGGCAACACCGTCACGAACATCGTCACGGAACGCATCAGAAAAAGGACCCCGTAGATAAAACAAAAACGTCGAAACACAATGGAACGATGCTTATGGAAAAACATAACCAACAAATTCGTGATGACAAGAACAATAATGCAACTTTCACTGGCGTTCAGGGCCCAAAATCCATTGGCGTCACATGATCGAGAAAAAGGTCTGGAAGGGGCGGCACTCGATCACGATCTGGAACTCGATCGTGGACGACAGCCAAAGAAATGGCACTCAAAACAAAATTCATTTGCATAAACACAAAACCAATCACCGTCTTCCAAATTTCATCTGGATAACGATTTTTATGCCGCACCGTCTTGCCAATATCAATTTGAATCTTTACATCCTTCACGTAATTCTCCGAATTTTCATCCATCAAACACTCATCATCTTCTGTCGAACGAATTTCTTCATCAGACCCGAGCAACGGTTGTTTTAACATCCTCCTCGTTTATCTCTCTCATTTTTTTTTATCTATCCAACGTTCCAACTAAACTAAAAAATTAAATCAACAACCACACTCAAATCAACTTCAATAACCGATATTCTTATCTATTATCACTATCAGCGGCTATCAGATAAGTTATTGATAAATAATAAAATACCTTGTTTCACAATTTTTTTTTTTTTTAATCCAATCGTATCTTTCTTTGTTTATCTTCTATTAGGTTATATATATATATATATATATATATATATGAATAATTAATTAATTAATTAATACTAAAAAAATATAGGTATATATTTTTTAAAAGAAAAAATTTAAACAATTGAAAAAAGAATATAAAATTACTAGCTATTAAATATTACATTCTTTTTTTTTTAAATTGTTTATATTTTTTATGATTCTTTTAAATATATATTATATATGTTAAATGAATACATGTAATATATTTATACTTGGATAGATTTCTAATGATAATGTTGATCGATTATCAATTATCACCAGTTTTGAATTTACAAAGTGAATCATCCTAATTGAGATGGAATTCATATTCAGTATTAAAATTGAATTTTTGCATTTCTTAACCTACATATACATACTATATTATTAACGATCCTATATTATAATCTATTTAAGTATGTGTAACTACTACGAATATTAAGGTGACCAACCGTCCTGCATTTGTAAGCTCTGTCCTTTTGTAAGTGTCCTCCTAACTGTCCTTCTTTTTGATATCTGTCATGTTTTTGGAAATATTTAGGACATTTCGTACCTTTTTCAAAATTTTTTCAATTTGCTTCTAAAAAAAAGGTAAAATGTCTTGATTTGGTGTTTTCAAAAAATGGTCACCTTACGAATATAATACTATGGTACATTTATTATTTCCAAAGCATATAACTCAATAGACCGGGAAAAACTTTTTCAAATTTTGATCTTAATGAGAATTCCAAAAAAATAGTACGTATGATTCAAATTTGTCTTGTGGGTAGTAAAGGAAGAGTAAGATGCGGGAATCAACTGTCAGAAACAAGGAGACGCATTATCACCAATTTTATTTAATTTAGTTCTGGAATATGTAATTAGACAAATTGGGGAAAAATCAAACGGAATCGATTTAAAACGTTGAAAAAATTGAAGTATTAGGTTACCCAGACGACTTAAATATAATAGGAGATTCGGTAATCGGAATATTGCAATTAAAGATAGCGTAGAAAAATTAATCGAAGCAGGAAAAGAGGTGAGGCTGAAAATTAATAGTGATTAGACAAAGTATTTAGTAAAAGAGAGAGGAATAGTATATTAACCCACCAAGTCTTAACATACAAAATGTAGAATTTGAAAATGTAGAAAAATTTAAATACTTAGGTTCTGTAATAACGAAGGATAATAATATTCGAGAAGAATTTAAAGCGAGGTTGCAATCGGGATGCGCCTGTTATTATGCAGTAAAGGGGCTTATCTCGTCAAAATTATTATCAAAGGGGATAAAAATTAAAATATATAAAACAATTATTTTGCCGGTTGTTTTATAGGCGTGTGAGGCATGGTCTATGACCTTAGCAGACGAGAGTAGATTTAGAGTATTTGAGAATAGGATTCTTACTAGCAAATTCACCAGAAAGATAAAATTTTCTTACCAGACCTTGGAATCGAATTGGAATTAATACCGAAGTAAGCAATATAATAGACATTTATCGGCCTTTAATATAATCTATATCTATTTAATATTAATATCATATTATATTTTTAAAATTCTTATTTCTCTCTCTCTTTATAATTATTATATACAAATACCTACCTACTATAAAATAAAATCGATTTTATATTATCATGTTTTGTTTTTCATTTAAAAAAAAAAGATTTTAATTAAAACGAATTATTTTTTCTATATTCTACTTAAATTTTAATAAAAATTCCTCCGTATATCTCATCAATATTAATAAAAGTTAAAGTCCAAGACACAAAATTGGATTGTCCCCTTCTCTGCGTTACACATTTCCTTTCTCGTTCCTTTAAGTCTATCGATCAAAGCTCGATCGATTCATAAGTCATTCCTAAATCTCAGAGAGAGATTCTACAAGTGGTAGGTTGAAATTGATTGGAGTCAAGATTACTTTTCATTTGGTCAACTACCTTGTCAAGAGTAAATTCACCGTACAATTTATTTATAATAAATTATAACTGAAGGATCAAACTGGACAAGACATAATAATTATAAAGAGAAAAGAGAACCTTCAAAAATAATGTATTTGTATATTTTCTATTTAAAATAGAAGTAATATATAAATATTCAAATGACTAAATCAAACAAATTAAAATTATTATTAATAAAAATTTTTTAAAAATAATACATAATAATGCTTTATCTTATCTATCGATCTTCGACTTGTTAATGTAATTAAATATTTTCAAATTATTATAAAATATATATTTAATTAAAAAGAAGTTTATCACTAATATATTCTTATTTTTTTTAATTTAATTATAAATTGAAATTTTATTAGATGTTTTTTTTTTATTATTATTTTGATTTACAAATATGTATGATATTTTGTCTTTATTTGATATTTTAATTAAAAATTTAATACTTATATTAATTATTTTCCAAATGTTTATAATATTATAATTAGTTTCAAAGTATATTTTGAACCATTTTAATAAGAAAAATTATAATGTGAAAAATAAATAATATAATTATAAATTTTTACCGACCGACGATAGTAAGGGAGGTATTGTTTTCACACCAAATTTCACATGTGGAGATTCTTTATATATTATCTCCACCAATCATGCATTTTAACATGTAACAGAAAAAAGTATTTTTAGCATGATGTCTGTCCGTCCGTCCGTATAGATGTGTACAGCCTGAACGGCTCAACCGATTTTGATGAAATTTGGTATATTTACTTAATGCATCAGTGGGATGAATGGATCAACTTTTGGTGCAATTCCGGAAACCGAAAGTGGTAGTAATAGCGATCGACGATAGGAAGGAAGGGTTATTTTCACACCAAATTTCACTTTGTATTGGTTTTATCCTCGAGAAAAATCATATTTATTAGTTTTTTCTTATTTAAAATTATATGACGTCATCGAGCCATTCATGACCTCACAGCCTGGTCTTACATATATATTCTAAATAAAATAAAATTAACAATACCTCCCTTACTATCGTCGGTCGGTAAAAATGTTTATATTTATTATTTATGTATGCCTATCTGTTTTTTATTACAATAATAGATATATTAAAATTATTTGAAATTGTTTCTGTAGCTGGAAATTAATTTACTTCAAACCCTCGTTTATAAAATAACGCTTTATTCATTGACTAAAAAGAATAAAATAATTTTTATATACACCTGACAAAAAGTTTATGGATGAATTGCTTCATATACGACGAAAAACGTTGAGCGCATTTAATTTTATTTATTTATATGAAACACATCAAATCAAATTTTTATAATAATAAAAATTTTATTTAACACATAAAGTGACAATTTTTTTTATTACGAAATAAAATTGATAGATTAAGAGCTAAGAAATGAATATTTTATTATTTTTCTCTGTAATATACTTATATCAATGTTTATAACAAATTTGAAAAGTATTATTATTTTCTTAAATTTACATACTCGTATTATCAATCAAATGCAAAACAGTTGATTATGTTAGAAGAAATAGTGTTACTTGTTAATGAAGTGTTATAGTGTGGTATGTAAGTACCATATATAAATAAATTATAACGTGAATAAAAATTCAAATACTAAATACAATTAATCGCTAATTAAATTACAATTAATTAATTATAATTCAATTATATTTCTTTCATATTTTCTAGAGATCCATTGAAATACCTATAAAAATTTTCAAAAGTCTATCTCAATTTAAAGTTGATGAAAAATCGATTTCAATTTGTCATAAGAGCGAACAGACAGACAGACACGAAGTGAAGTTGATAAAAACGTTATAAAAAAAAATCCAAGTACTATCTATATCAATCATAAAATATAAACTAAAGAAAATACCTAAATTTTAATTATCGAATAAATCTTTCTTATAACTGAAAATTATATTTCTTACTCATTATTGTATCTAGAAATAAATGGTGACTTTTGAGTTTTATTTTATTAAATATGGTCAATATCCATTAACATATTAACGTATACAAGAGAAATCTTCTTGAATTTCTTCTTATACCTTTCCTTTTTTCTATAAATTAATCTAAAATCAAAGATAAATGTATCGTTTGATTTTAATTAGGATTCTAATAAGTTCATATGATTATTGTATTGAATCAAGTAGTTATGTTAACTTCTAGAACTTTTCTTAATCCTGCTTCCTGCCTTTTTTTTCTATTTACAAATTCCATCCTTTTAACAATTTGAAAAATTCAAAAAATAGTTAATTCCTAAAATTAATGTTGTTGTTGTTGTTGTTGTTGTTGTATAGGGCCAGAAATTAAGTGCAGAACAGGTAACGGAGGCGGTGCGTAACTCCGTCGAGCTTGACGAAGTGGAGCCAAGTGAATCGGACACGGATTCAATGTCGACGCCAACCAATTCACCGATTCGTCGGGCGCACGAACAACGCCAGGAAGAAGCGGGCCTTCAGCAGAGCGCCTCCAGTTTTGGTCTCCACAGTCCAGACAATCTTCTACCCGAAGGACTTCGACATGGAAATTTACATGTGTGTAGTTACATTTTCTTATACAATCAACAAGCATTTCTAAAACGGCTTCTTAAAACAACATGGAAATGGTGAAATCTCCCTTTCAATCACAATTATAATTTCTATTTAGAAAATATTATATATATATATATAATAAAAAAAAAAGATTAATTTTTCTTAAAGATGTTTTTATTTTTCTTGATTTGCTTGTTTCCATTAACATTAGATTCCAATTTAATTTTTAGGATTTATTGAAAAAACTTCAAGAAGACAATACCTTGCCTTATGCATTTGCCGAGGGCACTTTGTATCTCGATCCGGATATAATTGATCTGACGATGATCCCCCCACCAATCACTCCGGATGAGGTAATCGATCATCTCTTCTATTATAATTATTCCTATTGATTTACGAATGCAATTGCATTTCCCTCTTCTCTGAATAATTTCTAGTAATACTAGATACAAGTTAGTATATACCAATATTCTATTATACAAGGAACGAAAGATTTCAAAAGATCCAACCCCCTTTTAATTATTCTTATTCTTTTCAATTTTTAATTTTTTATTCATTATTATTAATGTTTTTTTATTATAATATAATATAATATATATATAATATGTATAATATGCATAATTATCCGGCGTTTATATCGGCGCGTTTATTATTTTTATATGAAAATAATCTTCTCTATTATTTTAGAAAAATGCGTATCGAAAAGCATAAGTTGGTCCTTTTGGCCATATTATGGCTCTACCACTTCGGGAAAGGATGAAAAGCAGCACCGTCCTTTTTGTGCAGTGTAGGGAGGGTTTGCCCGTTTCAAATCAGATGATACCAGCTTGGAAGTTGGCCATCGAATTTCGACGATCAAGCTATGTGGGAGGTGTGCTGGTGTGGGACAGAAGAGAAATCATCCATTAAAAAGTTCGTTGAGATCGTGAAATGGCTGTGCTGCTTTCCATCTTTTTGCAACTTGTAGATTATAATATGGCAAATAAGACTATGGTTTTCGACATGAATTTTTCCAAAACAATAGTAAAGTTTATTTTCATACAAGAATAATAAACGAAACGAAAAACCCTCCAATAGTTTATCCATCAACTTAATATAAGTCATTCATTCAATTAATTAAATTAAATGATTAAAATATTCAATTTTTTCCACAAATAGAATATTATTAATTAGTAAAAATATAAAACAAAATTTTATTTAATTTAAACCATGATAGGTAGGATTTTGAGAAAACTTTTAGACTCAATTGATGCCATTTCTCGTCTATTAACATTTTTATATACGATATATTAACATTCACACTGGTGCTGGTGTATATTTGTAGTATAGTATTGAACAGTGGTGTGTTTTCTATGTCTAATAGACGCAACGCAAAAGTCGTAGTTGTTGGTTGTCTACCTAGATTTGCAGTTTCCGATTTGAAATTTGGATATCATTAACATGAAAACATTATTTTTGTTGTGGTTATTATTATTATTATTATTATTATTATTATTTAATAGGCACTCGAGCAACACAGGCCATTGGTGTACCGTATAGATCCATATCAAATATGAACACACCCTATCTTATCTCTCTCATTATTTATATATCAAGTGAAGTCCTAATAAAGACAATTATTTTTTATTGTATAGGATGGGAGCAATGGTCTACCAATTCCGTTGAATATTCCCCCCACTCCATTTGCTGATCAACCTGGTGGGGTCTCTATTACCACGCTCGGTATAAAAACAAACTATTTTTATTTTACAATTTTCAATCCCCATTCTTATTGGATGTATTCTTTTATTTTTTCACTCTCAGATCAGCTTTTAGCCCACGAATTGAACCGCGCTCTTCCGGTTCATGAGGATGATACTATCGACTCGGATTTGAATCTCGATTTGAGTTTAGATTTGGAGGCTTTCCTCGCCACAGTTGCCGTCCCACCACCCACCAATCAAGTAAGCTTTTTTCCAATTTCTTATTTTCTTTAAAATGAATCGATATTCTATGAAATATGAATCCCTTTTTAGGCACCACCAGCCGTAGAATTGACGCCGGAAGAAATTTTAGCTTATATCATTCCACCACCACCAGAAGATCATCATCCACCTTCCATACAATCTACAACACATAAGACAAATGTAAATCTCTTCTTTGCATCTAAAATTCATATTAATTTGGAATGGTTTAAACAAAAGAAGACTTGAAACCGTTCAATAAATCTTTCATTATGAAAGGAATCGAATTAACAGTACCCCTATCGGTTGGTAAACTAAAAATGAAAAATGAAAATGAATGATGATAAGAGTAATATTTAATGAAATAAATGATCTGTTGAGATGAAAGAAGTTGTTTAATTAACTTAATTAAGTTTGTTTTTGTTTTTTTAGCTTGCGATTCAATGTTTAATAGTTTTGTTTGTTGATGAGATTGCAGGGCACCTCCAATAATCCTGTAATAGAATACTCGACTCTGCCACGCCAACACAAACCGGGACCGTTCTCTTGTTGTGGCAAATCCGTTCCAAATACAAACTTGGATACGGGAATTCATCAACCACCGCCACGCCCACCCAAAAACAATTATTTGGATTCTCATCCACCTCCACAATTACCACCCAAAGGACTTGACACGAAACCACCTCATGTAATGAAAATATCTCTATTCTAATCCATTTTTTTAATCACACCTTCCAATTTATCTATTATAATTGGAATCGAAATTCTTTTGCATCCTTCATGTTTTGTTCTAATCGTAAATCGATTTTGGTTTGTTTTAGGGGCCTCGGCGTCTTTGTCACACTTTACCACGAAACGGACATATGGTCCCATTCGCTCTCACTCAACACAATCGGGATATGTTACTCACACGAAGCGATGCAGCAATCGAAGACATGCTCGAGAAATTAGGTTTATCTTTTTCTCTCTTTCTCTCTCTATCAATATACATAGATCGATTCTAAAGAATTTAAATTTTATTTTCTATTCATTTGTTCAATTTCTTATATTTTGCAATAATTGCAACTTGCATTGAACGGATAATAATTGATATTATTTGTTTTTGGAATTTGTTCAGCTGCTGTCGCTATTGCCTGTACAAAGTCTCAGTCAGCAGGCGGAGGTCCCAAAATGGATGAACGTCTTTTCGAAATTGCCAAAGAATCTCTAACAAGCGAGGCTCGTCAACTTGTTACAGCCTCCAAACTACTTGCAAGTTCACTATTTAGTTTATTTTATATATATAAATTTTTAATTTTGTTTTATTGCTAAAAAATAATTTTTATCAGGTGAAAAGCGCTTCAGCTGAATTGGAATGCCAGGAGTTGGCGGATCAACTTGCAACCTGTCTCAATCATTTGCGTCGAATGACAGATTTATCAGCGGATGTTGCAGCATTCACGAGTGCTCCATTACAGACACGGAATCTGGTTACGAAAGTGCGCGATGTTGTTGCCGTATTTAAGGTACAACATTTATTTTTCTCTCTTCTCGTGTACCTTTTCTTTTAAAAATTATTCTTTTAAATTCGAATTGAGCAGGATACTTTGACATCGGCCCTTGATACCCGAGAAAAACCGGATTCGATTCTGTTGCGTCGGGCAGAAAATCTCGCCTCCGTTCTCGCTACACTTCTTCGTAGTCTTCGCGTCTTCTCGCCGTAATACTTTCTTCTTCTCTATGTGAATGTGTCTGGATATCGTTGATGAAATTTCACCATCATTCCCATCCCTTCACCCTATTCATCATTTCCCCTCCATCTATCTCTCTCCCCCGCCACCACCATGTAGCTAAATCAAAATGTAACAACTTAAATAGAACAACTCTTCATCTTAAATTCAACGTTAGCAAAAAAAGTAAAAAAATCTAATAATACGAAACAAATGGAATTGTATTTATCAAAGCCCACTGAAAATTTTAGGAAAAATAATATTAATTGAATTTTCATAGAATTTATTACTAATATATTACAAAAAGTTAGAAGTCGAATTAAATCAAATAGCGTTTCTCAAATTTTATGATATTGTAAAAAATGTGTATGTCCCCTGCCTTCTAAAAAGATATTTTTATATTTATTATTCGCCATTTATAAATATACTCATATATTTATTATTCTACTTATTATTAAATACAATAATAAAAAAAAAACAGAATTTTTAATAATCTATCAATTTTTGTATTATTTATTTGATGCTTTAAGTTATTTATTTATATTTGAAGATGAATCTCTTTGATAACGACGATACGAAAATGTTGCACAAAATTACACAAAGTAAAGTCGTAAATCATTTCAAAAAAAAAAAATAAAATTTCTATTCAATTACTATTCAATATTTAGAAAAAAAAATGCATAGAATCGAAATTTCAAAGAGATTAATATATAAAAAAATATATATCTATATATTTAAGGTTATTTAAAGAAAAACAAATTAATTTTAAATAAATATTATTTTTTATTTATTTTCTTTATTTATCTAAAAATATTAATTGAAATCATTAAATGAATGTATTCTTAAATAAATGAGCTCAAAAAGAAAATAATCAAAAATGCTGTCAAAGATTACTGCTTATTAGGAAATAGAGAAAACAAATCACCATTGTTTTATTGCAGTTAGTCATTAATAAACCATCTATTATTTATGAAATATAAATATCAAAATATCCAAAAATTTTGAGAAACATTTAATTAGAATTCTCTAATAATTCTAAAATTCTTTTTTTTTTTTAATTTTGTTACTTTGGAGGACAAATTATAAAAATCAAAAATTTTAGTGATAGATCAAAATAATAATCAAAAATAAATAAATAAATGATAATCATAATAAATTTATATATAAAAATAATTAACTAAAATTGATTTTCTATTGTGTTTGTATAAATAAAAATGAAATATTAATTATTAAAAAATAAATATCAGGGCTGAATTTAAGTTTGGAGAGGCTTCTCTTTTTTTTTAAAAGATTCTTTTCAATATATTTATTATAAATGAAATAAAATATACAAAATTTAATTTATTAACATAACTAATTAATATATAATTTTAATTCTAAAAATAGGACATTTATTTCTCGCCCTGATTTATGCTCAATAAATTGTTTCTTTATTTTTTTTATCTTTTAAGAATACTTATTATAAAATTATTTTATAGAGCTTTTATTTTCCAGTGAAATTTCATCAAAATACAAATATCAAATATTATTTTAGAAAAAAACAATTATTATAAATGAATAATATAATATATACATCTACATATATATATCGAATAATATATAATATATATATATATATATATATATATATATACAAATATGACAAGGCTGATAAAAAGATATTCATAAGTTATATTATGATGGATTTGTAAAAGATACACAAAAATAAGAAATAAATATAAAATTAAAATATATATACTTAAATCAAAATAATTTAAGATTATACATTGAATATTTGTATAATCTTTATAAATTAATAATATATACATATATATATAAGCATATAAATAAATAAGATATGAAATATTACTAATACACACAACATTAATAATATATAATTTTATTTAATAATATAATAATAATAATAATAATGTTAATTCAATGAATACGAGGTAATAATAATAAATTTAAAAAAATAAAATTTCATTTTCTTTTTCTCTGTTTGATAACAAATCAAAATTATTATAACGAAACAAGTAAAGAATATTTAAGGAAATAAAATAAAATGAGATTTTTGTTTATAAATAAATAAATATGAATTAGCTGCTGTTCAAAATAGAAATTTAATTATATAATAGATATTTCTTTACTTATAATTTTCTTTTTGTTATTAAGCAAATATAAATATAACTGGTTTATATATATATGCACATATACACACATACCCTCTCTCTTTTAGTAAATCAAGTTTTCATATCAAAATCATATTTGCTCAACCATAAAATATTCAACTTACTAAATTAAAAAAAAAAAACAGAAAAAAAACTAACACACTTTTTTCTCCAATCTAAATCAGGTATCGATTTTTAATATTAAACATTTATAAAAAAAAGTATTATTTAATTATTTTTTAAAATTATATATAGAAAGAAAAAAAATATTATTTTTTTTGGCTTTCGAAAATAGAATAAAAGCTTTTAAAATTTAAAATAACAAAATTTAAAACCACTTAGTTTGACTGGAGAGAGGTGAAGGCAAGAAATCCTCCCTCCAAGTGTTTTTTCCATACCTTTTTAACATTCTTTGATATATTTCTTTATATTTTACATTTTTTATTATTTATTAGAAATTTTAGAAATTCAATCCATTTTATTTTTATTGTTTTATATTGATTAAAGTCTCTCCTATTATTCTGGTGTTATGAAACTTCATTTTGCTAAACGTAAATTTCTCATTAATTTTCTTATTGGATAAAAATAAAAATAAATTAGAAATAAAGAAGCAATCTGATGTGATTAATTGCTTTATTAAATAAATCCATTATGTGAACTGTATAATTATTTAATTATTTATTTATTTATAAAGAAATATATAAATATAATTATAATATTTAAATAATTCCTTTTTTTTGACTTAACTTTGTCTCAAACTCTATGAACATTTTTGAAATTATAAGTTCACTTTCACTGTCTAATATTAACAAACATTTAAGTTCTTTAATATATATATATATATATATATATTATGATTAAACAAAAAAAATTCATGCAAGATTTCAAATCAGGATGCTTTTTTCTAAATTCTTTACTTATATATATAAAGAAAAATTGTCTATTTGTAAAATATGTATTGAGTTTGTTTTTATATTTAATTGAAATAATAATAATAATAATAATAATAATATATTCATCGAATATACCTAAATATGTAAAAAATATCTATCTTTGTTGATTTGTTTTGTATTGTAACATTTTAGACACTGTTGTTGTTTTTAATTTATTAATTAATATAATTTATGAAATCATTCCTAATGAATTTTATTTATTTTTATATTTCAATATAAGATGTATATACCTTATATTTATTTCCCCAAATGAGAATTGAGACAACTTATTCTACATTTTCACAAATAAATCATTTATCTAATTAATTTTCTTTGTTTATTGTAACTATAATCAAAATAATAATTATTATTTTATATTAATATTATAATTACTATATTATGTAATGTAGAATGTATTTGCTTCTATTATTGTTGTTGTTATTGTCTAACACACAAAATTTTTTTCTGTCTAGCAGCTTCTTTCATTACTAAGATAGAGAGAGAGAGAGAAATAAATTAATGTTCCAATATGACAATGGTCATTTGAATGAACATTATTTATACATGTTTATTTCATTTTTTTTTTATTTATGATTATTTTTTTTATATTTTATTAAAAAAATAAATAAATAAATAGTGTAGCGATGTATATAATAACACACACCCCTTTCCCTCTCTCTTCTCTCTTATAAGTTATACATACCTTCAGGAAAAGACGACATTATCAATTATCCTTGAAAAATCACCATTTATTAGTCGAAATTTCCGTGTTTTTGTAATTTAATGTAGAAACAAAAAAATCATTATACAACTTTAAATGAATATATATATAAATATAAAAAAAACATTGCTTAGTTATTAGTCATTAATATTAATTTCTTAGAATTATTTTTTTTTTATTTTTATTTATTCGATTTTATACTAGATAATTGAATAAATTTATTTATTTTAGTTTCATTAACAAGTTTAGTTGGATTTTTCCTTTTCAGTGGTTCATATCGTTTTCTAATAAAAGCAAAGAAGATGGATATTATTTATCGAAATACAAATACTAATTCAATGATGAATAATACTGTTTTGAATATATCGTATTTGCATTATTATGGAATCAAGAGTTGGCCAAAAGAATTACAAGAAATTTATCCAACCGTGGAGACATTCTCCTGGATTGGTATTTACCTTGCATTCTATTTTACATTTCCATTCTCAATCCTTGGTAAGTAAACAAGAAAAATTAAAAATTATGTTGTTTTTTTTTACATTTCTTTGTCAATTAGAAATGAAATTTAGATATAGCTAACTATCTCGAAAACTATGATAGTTACAATAGATAGAAGAAATACGGACTGGATTCAATCAAATTTGCATACAATCTCTAACAATAGAATATTTTATTATCAATTACGTCAAATAATAGATTTTTGAGCTGTAGATTTAAAAAAATTTCTATGAAGAATAAAAAAAATGTCTTTTCTTACTTTTACTTAATTATATTATTTTAATTAAAAAATACAAAATTAAATATGAATGTTATTATTTTTTTTTTATGATCATTCATAATTTTCTCTTCCGTTTTGGCAATAGCAAAAGCTGACGGGAGATTCAATTTGGTGAATATAATGGTTGATATCATCAAAAACTTTTCTACACTATTATATTGTAATTTCTTCAAAGATTACATCAACTGCTAAAGTCCAGTGATCATCAATCAACATTTTTTTCTCGATCTTGTTGAATGAACTTGTAATATATACTCGTATAAAGAATTGTTTACTATGCCACCGTCAACATTTCAAGTGTTTTGGAATCCTACACTTGATAACGTTGATATCTCTGATAAATAATCGAAGAATTCTGTAAAGCAGGGATGAACAATCCGAGGGCCACCAAGCATAATACTATAATATCAATCCTTTTATTGGTATTCCAAACGTTTTTCAGGGCATCCAACGATTTTTGGAGACCTTTAAAAAAAGACAAGTATTATGTGTATTGTTCATGAAGCATTTAAACTTTAATAATTTATCGCGAATCAATCACAGAGAGCACAGCCATGTTTAATATAATATACCTACAAAAAAAAAAAAAAACGCTAAAATTGAGTTTCTTAAATTACTTATGCCTGTCCGAATCCTATTTTATGTCACATCGTCGAGCGTTTTACACCGACTGCTATCATGCCTCGTCACGTAACCATACACACAAGTAATCTATAGATACCCGCATAAGTTATTTTGTTGATGTGCATCGCGTCTAATATCAGATCTGCCCCCCCCCCCTTGTATGAATCTTCCCCACACTTTTCTTTTCCCCATACATATTATATTTTAATATAATAATATCTAGTAGGTATATGTCAATAGAATGCATACAAAGAGAAACTATTTAAAAAAAAAAAAAATAAATAAATATCTATAAATCTTTTTCTTTTCTTTTATTTTTTAAAGGTGTAATATTAAATACTGCCTCAATATTAGCACTACGTTCAAGTAAATATCGCTCTCTGAGTATAACAAATTATTTACAAATGTTGACTGTTGTTGATTTGCTTGCTCTTTTCTTTCGATGTGGCATTGAACCTCTCCGAGGAATCTCTAAAAATTTCAATCAATTATTTTTGGCAAGTCAATTCTTCATTTCATTTATCTCCTTGTAATTAGAATTTCATTAAGAAAAACTTGCTTTTTTTTAGGATAATTTCTGGCTTTGTTTTCTCTACGGGCTCATTTCCAATTCGTTGAATGTAATCTCAGCATGGATGGTTGTATTAATTACAGCTGTAAGGGCAGCGGGTGTTGCCAGACCCTTTGTACGTCATCGTCCAAATGGAACGGGATCCTTTAAAGAGGCAGTCCTTCTCGTTGTTTTTCTTATTGTGTTTAGCGTATTAGCCACTTTTCTACGTTGCTATTATAGCTTGGGTACTCTAATGACTCATTCATCTCTCCTCTCCTGTTCTCTTTTCTCTAATCATACATAGATCGATCGATTGATTTTTATTCTATTTTCAATAGCTTATGAACCAGTAAGTCCATTTAATTATCAACAGTGTGATTGTCATGGCCAATCGTTTAAATTAAGCCGAATCATTTATGCAACTCATATGGCCTTTTATACTTGGGTTCCTGCCTTTCTCACGCTCTTTGGCAATTTTCTTATCTACTTTTGGATTCGACGAAAACAACGAGACTTTAATCAAATTAAGTATTATTTTATCTATTCTTATCCTTTTTTTTTTAAAAAGAAAATTAATTAGAATAGATAAAACACACACAATGTGAAATTTGTTTTTTAACAGCTTTCTAATATATAATATATAATAAATTGACAACCTATTTATTTCTAAATAGAATATCTATATTTATTGGGATTTGAAAATTGCAAGTCCACTTTTTGAATTCAAATTTAATCCTTAAATCAAAACAACACACAACAGAAAATAGGAATATAGAAAAAAAAAATATTTATGTAATATACTTAGGATATAAATATGAATAATTACACAAATTGTCGTATTTATAATTATTTTATTATTTTTATTATTAACAATTTTTTTATATTGGTTCGTAATGTACAAACAATTATTTAAAAGAAATTGAATTTTAAAAAAAGAAAAATCTGAAATCAAAACCCCTTTTATAGATTTTTTTTAGATTTTATTATTTTATTTTAAATGGAAATTAAATTTTAACTTCAATAAGATGAATTTTATTAATTTTTTTTTATCTATTGAATTGATTATCCAATATTAAATAATTAAATAATTTCGTTGTTATTTATGTGCAGGTTTTGAAATTTCCCCTGCGACTTGTTGGCCACTGGCGTTTCTCTCTTTTGTTTGTACCATGCTCATGATGCCTTTAGGACTCTGCTCTATATTAATTCTTTATTTAGTTATTTCCATTCCTAATAATTACAAATGGATGCCAGGATTATATGACAATACCACTTGGTGAGTTTAGTGAGTTTATCCAATCACACATAAAACATGAATGAAATATTTACAAATTTTTATTTAAAAGTGGAATAATATAATAAAAATTATTCATTTTTTTTTCTTTAGGACAAAGCTTCGTATGATTGTGATTGCTATGATGGATATTAGCAATAATCTTTATTTATGGCGATTCAGTCTTCATTTACCTGTTTTTGCAATGGTCGGCAACAGTCAACTTCGTAATGCAATTTTCCAAAATTTACAATTTTGGATTAAAAATATTAAAAAAATTCTACAGAAAAAACTTTCAAATTTATTTAATTTCATAAATATTATTAAAAATGATAGTAAATAATTATTAATCATAAAATCAAAAAAATTACCTATATTTATTGTATTACACATAAATTGAATAAATAAAAACAAAAAAAAAAAAAATGAAAAAATATCAATTATATATAAAAATATATGGGGAATACTGAAATTTATAAGTGAAATACGCACAATTAAAAATAAAAATAATAATGATATAAAAACAATTTTTGAAACCATATTCCTCACAAATACTTTTCTTTTGCAAAAAAAAAAAAACTGTTACTAATATAAACAATATATACAATATTGATATATGATATATATATATATATATATATCATACTTAATTTGGATTTTTATATATATTAAAAATAAATTTTTGATTGTCTTATAAATAACTATAAATAAATTTATTTTTTCCTTTTTAATTATTATTCTTTGAATATTGAATATAATAGTTGATAATATAATATAAATTTAACAATTTTTATTTAAATCTCAACTTAGATGCATGCTACCATCTAATGGTTATTGCTCAACTAAATTAGATTGTGAACTGACACGCCATCTATGTTTTAATCATATCAAACTATATCACTTGTTTTTTTTTATTTTATTTTTTACTTAACTAAACATTGAAGAGAATTCATATGTTAAGTGTGTGAGAGAGAGAGATAGTATAATGGCGAGTGAGCATAAACGTTGTTCAATTCTATCGAGACATCGTTCACCTTTTACCATGAATGAACAATAGTGAAAGTGACATAAAAATGGGTTGATGGAATATCTTCTATAACTATAACTTTTTATCTTATCAACCTTGTTCATATTTATACAAGTGATAATTTCTTGCATAATAATTCGTGATTCAAACGAGTGACCCTAACCTGTTTTAAAACACAATCTTCTCTTTTAGTGATTCTATTAATGTATATATATATATATATATAGGTATATATATATATATTATAATAAAACAAAAACAAAAAATGTTTTATACTTTAAAATATATACAATTTTTTTTTAATGAATAAACTTTAAAAAAAAGACCCTTGTTTATTCCTTTCAAATTTTATATATATATGTATATATATATATATATATATATATATATATATTTCACAATGACATTGTGTTTAGTTTTTGTATAAATTCTTTATTTTTGTAATTAAGTATTTTGAGCATTTTTTTGTTGATGTAAATTTTTGTGGTGGAAAAGTGTCATAGACACAAAACATGGCATTCATGATGAAGAAAAAAAAGTATAAATTCCAAGTTGAGATAATGTTAGAGGACTTGACAGCCGTGCCGTTTGTCAATGCTGTTTTATTTGCCAAATTACGACTCCTTGATGGTGGCAATTTTATGGAAACATCAAGCCGGTATGTCTACTTGGTTTTAAAAAATTATTTTTACTTTCAATTTTACTTTTCAATGAATTATTATTATTTTAAATATGGAGATGATGCTTGCTAATTTTTTATCCTTTTTATTTATAATTTTTATTTTATTAATAATAATTAAAAAATTTCCATTAATATATTTTTTAAATTTAGAATAATTGTTTTGCAATATATTATATATTTATTTATCTTATCTTTATCTTATTAATTAATTAATTAATTAATTCTATTATATTAACAAATATACTTCTTCAACCATTTATATTCTGACATGAATCTCTTGCATCCTACAAATAATTTGACTAGCATCTTTGGAATTGTAATTCAATCGAAACAAGAACTTTAAACCTGAATTATTATTTAGTATTCTTTGAACTTTTTCAAACTTATAGAATATACAGGTTGGCTTATTTTCAATTTTCAAAATATATTAAAAAAAAAAAATTTAATACAAATATATAAATGCACTTTTCAAAAACAAATAAATATTTATTTATTATGCTCTTATTATTATTAAATTTAATAGTCAATATTATATACTGTTAACATGACTTATCTATAAAGTAAAATTGTATATTTCTTTTTAGGATTTTCAAATAGAAAAAAACAAATTCAAATTTATTCATTTATCTATTTATCTCAGGTAATAAATTAATAATAACTTTGCATCATGGATTTAATTATTCATTTATTCTAATGAATTTAACGCCTTTTAAAAATATCAATGCAATTTTATTGTTGTAAAACAAATCATCTCATGATTTATTACAAATTACAAATTTGTTGAATGAGAAATTCTTTAGCTATCAGTATTGTTATCTTAATGATATACCTAAATATAATGATCTTCCTCATCCATTTCCTCCTTTCCTTGTTCACATCTATTTATTTGTATCATTCTTTAAATTAAAATCAAAATTTGCTGAAAAAACAACCCTTGATTTTAATTGATTTTAGTTTATAAATTCATTCTAGAAGAAAAAATGAGAGGAAGATGAAATATTTTAATAATACATAGATTAATATAATTATAATGAATTTGTATACTAAAAATTTTGAACTAAAACTTCAATGATATATCAATTTTTACAATTTTTTTTTTCTAATCGGTCTTTATTAAAAAAATGTATACTTTACAAACTGGGTATATTATTTTGAAAATATTCTTTTAAGAATATTAACTAATTAATTTTGATATAAAAATTCTTAAATAAAAACATTAATGTTTATAGCAAATGCTTTTCTGATTATTTCTAAAAATCATACCTATTTGTAGAATATATATGTTAATAATAATAATAATAATTATAGTAATTAATGGTGTTAATGTTTTCCAAAGCCACCTTGAATCAATGTCATGTTTTGATTTGAATATTTCTTGACGCATGTTAAATTATTGACTTTAATTAAAAACAAAAAAATAAACACTTCAAATGATTCTTGATTTCCTATAAAAGCTTCATTATAGATAGTATTCTTCTCTTCTCCTAAAAAAACAAAAAATTACCAATACTAATGAATTTAATAAAAATTCTTTGAACAATTTTCGTGATCAGAAATATTTATGTACAATTATAATAAGATTAGTTATGTTTGTAATGCAATTAATTATAAAGATATTTTTATTATAATATAATTATACCATTAACATTATATTATTTGCATATCATTTTATTTATTTACTATTTATTTATTTCATCATTTTATTTACTAATTTTGAGAATTAATTTACTTTTATAATATTTATACTATGTATTTGTTTTTTAAAAGTTTTTTTTTTCATTTTTAGTCTATTCTTCTTATTATTATGAAATTCTTACACAAGTGCTGGTAATCTGTTATTTTCTTTATGTGGGATTAAGCTCTGTCGATGTGGAAAGGGAATTCCCTCTGGTCCACACATTTCTTTCGATCATATTCCATGGAGAAACTTGCCCACCAAGGGATATATTGGAAGTATCGTTGCCTTCTGTGTGTGTTTTAAGATGTTTGATAAGCCAAGTTTCTCGATGTTCTTATTCAAATGAACAGAAATCACTAAGGAAGGGGTAGATGGTCACCCTTTCTAGTTTCCATATTTCCCTAATCTGCCAATCTAATTCCTCTTATTTGTTTCTTTTTTTAACTTCCGATTTTTTTATATTGTAAGTGAAAGTAACAGCAATTTCTATTTTTTTGTCTGATTTTTCATACCGATCGTTGAGAAGAATATCGGGCCGGTTGTAGCCTATAATGTTATCCTCTCATCGCAGCCATTATGGGCTTAGTCCAATATAAAATATGGATATCCGATTTTAATACGGGTACTGGTTGGTATTTTTAATAAGTAGGAGTTGTCCAACTAACAGACCATACTTGACTCCAATTTGTTGGTTGATTATGTTTTCCTAAATAGGCATTTTCTGATAAGGTTGAGTAACCGGCCATTATATGTTTCCTTGTTTCACCAACAAAACCACATTTGCTACACCTATCCGACCCATTTAATTTATGGAAATACTCTTCTCGTAATTTCTAGTTCATCTTATTCTATTCTGGATAGAAATAAAGAATACCTCCCTCTCAGGATACAGAGATTCACACAAGAAGCCAATACCTTCTTCTTTGAAAATATTTGGAAACTTTTCTTTCTAAGAACTTTTTGAATAATTTTTAGTGCCCTACAGTTCAAGTTTAGAGGGCCAAATCCATCTTCGATCCGACTGACAGCTTGGATCGCCTCATCCTCATCCAATTTAAGAATTTATTTCTCAAGTCTTCTTCTTGGCTTCCACATATAAGTTGAAGATATTAATTAACTCTCTTACTTCTTCAAGAAGAGGCAAATATATTCTTGCAACGGAGGAATTCTTATTTCATTCAATGATTATATCATTCTTTTCACTAGTAATATTATATACGTTTCTAGAATTCATTTTGTATCGAATTGATTTTTTTTATTTATTAATATATATATATATATATATATATATATATATATGTGTGTGTGAGTGAGTGAAAACATGAAAGGGAAATTAAAACAGAAAAAACAAATGAATAATATTCTTAAATGTATAATGTAGGTTATAATTTAATGAAATTTGAAATGTGAATTGACGTATACTGCATGGTTTGTGTTGTTTCACTTGTTTGCTAGTTAATTAATGTAGTTGGGTGTTCTCTCTCTCTCTCATTGCCATTCTTTCCTAACAGATAGATCATCTGCATTATTCCTCACTTTTCAACTTGGATATCCAAGTCAGGAAATTAATAGTTAAGATTATAATATATATATATATCTTATCTTATTATGCTAGCTAAAATTGTATATATATATAGCCATGGGTTCTCAAAAACCGCTCTAACGATTTTTTTCAAATTCACACTAGATATAGTATTTATAAGGAAAAATTGATTTTTATTGATCACATCTCAGGAAAAATACATCTTAATTATTTATTTCTTAATTTAAAATTATATATGGAGACGTCAAAAATGGCATCCATATTGAAATTTGACTCCCGCATTTTTTTAAAGGTTATTGTATTAATATTTTTTTATATTTAAAATATTTTAAAATTTTTAATTTAATTTCGAAATAAAATTAAAAATATATATTTGAATAATATTTTATAATTATAAATTACGATAAATATTTATCATTCTTCCAATAAAAAAAAATATTCATTCACTTAGAAACATACCTAATAATACATATTTATGTATTATTGAGGACACCAAGTTCCATTAATTTTATTCAGATTGATGCATTTAATAATTGTAATAAATAATTAAAGAATTGTATTTCAGCTCGGTGTCCCAAGTATTAATATTACCAGCCAAACCCAATAATAATGAATTATTTTTAACTTAAGTACCGAGCCGAAGGGCTCGGGGTCCCGGTACTATATTACTAAGATGAAAGTAATTATATATGTAATGCACACCATCTTAGGATTATAATACAATTTTTAAATAAATATTACTAATAATTGTATAATTGAAAAGAAAACTACAAGTGATTTGTTAAATCATTTTGTTAATTTTAAAATACAAATATTTCTAGTAGATATTGTGATAAGAGGGGTGGGGGGGGGGGGGCTCTTACTTCAAACTATCTCACCCAATATTTATACATATTTATTTTTAGATAAAAATTATTTAATATGTGTGGTTTAATATAAAACATAAATCAATCCAAAGTCATTCAATTATAACGATATTATTTTACCTTTATACTTTTTAATAGTTTGTTTTATAATTATAAGATTATTATTATTATTATAAAATATTTCCTATTTTTTTTTTTTTTTAGTTTTCAATTCATTACGTAGTATGATGCAATGTAAGGTGATATAATATTATGTAAACTTTTCAATATATATATATATATAATTTATTCTATAATATAACGAGCGCAATTTATTAATTTTTATTGAATTTGGAGAAACTGTCTGCAGGTTTTATCCTCTTATCAACCATGTAGATATCAATGAGAACAATTTCGTTTTGTTGAATGAGCTTTGCAGGCCCACGCTTTCCAAACACCGTTCCATCCATCTTCTTGTTTTCAACTTCAACGATATCCATCGATTCTATAGAAACCTACCAAGAGATACGAATGCTTTTTAAATAGACTTTTCCTTTTTCTTTATGCAAACCTCTTTAGAAATTAATTATTGAATTGAATTCGAATCATCATGTCCAATGATTATTGACATTGGTTTGATTTTTGTCGTATATTTTTTCTCTTTTTAAATAACGACCTTGCATGGTATTCGAACTCCAGTCCCTTCTTTCATCATCGACATTATTTTTTGCTTCTTTTCTCTTTCTCTCTCTCTTATTTAGTAGAGCTTGGGGAAATAGGATACAAAAAAAAAAAAAAACCGTTATTTTTCACTACCAGTTGCAATCCATTCCGGACCAGATCATGGACACCATGATCCATGAGTATCCAATCTGGTAATATTAGTTTTTACTATATATCTCTCCGTGTGTGTGTCATTTTTTTCCTCTAAATTGACAGTAAAAATAAAGAGATATGTTTGATAGTTTTTCACATGATTAAAAATTGTATAAAACTGCTATATATAGAATTTCAGTTTGATTGAATCGCTGAAAGTACCGGAATTCATTTTTTTAATTTTTTAACACTTGACTGCCAATCACGCGCCAGCACGTTTCGTGGTGCCATCAACAAAGAACCAAACATGTCCTCGTTTAATAAATATTATTTATTAATTTTAATTTATATAATTAAATATATCATATATGTAATCCAATTCAAATTGCGAGATAGTCTAGTGGAGACACTCCAATTTTTTTTTTTTTTTATTAAATTAAACTTAATCAATAAAACAAATTATAACAAATGACTCTATTTTATATGTATTTTTATTTTTGAAAAAATTTTAAATTGTTTAATTTGAAAACTTAAGATTTTAGTATTTAGTATTTTAATAACTAATGTAAAAAAGAAATAGAAGAGTGGATTTATTTTCAATATCTATCTTTCTTATTTTGATTGAACTTTCCATTTGTCAAGGAATATTTGATGGACTGCAAACCCCAAATATTCATAATTATAATTTGTAAATGGATTAATGTTATCATGAAAATCAAAATGGGATTCCCATTTGGTTAGGAATCCATGTATCGATTGAAATATCATTTACTAAACAGAACAGGAACTTGTGATCTCAATACATTAATATGATATCTCATTTTAGTCCAAGGTTTCTTGTTTAAAAGTTTAAAAACAAGAAAACAATGAAAATAATTAAATAAATATAAACAATAACATCATAAATGAAAATTCTTTGAATTGTTAATGCATAATGCATTCCAGGTTTTCCACATGAATTTCATCCTCTTGAAAGATTTTCATTTTATTCAATATTTTTTTTCATTCTATTGGTATAATCTTATATAGAATAAGGTGGAGCAAAGATCTGCAGTTTTTATTTGATTTTTTTCTTTTTCTTTTTTATCCTTCTTACAATTTTGTACAACATTGGTTGTAAAATCACCTGAAAGCCTGTAATCTTGACATCTTAACTGATTTTATAGATTTCCCAGTCCGTAACATAAGAGTAGTCGAGGTATCTAAACAAAATCTTGCACCTGTGGATGTTTGCCCACGAGGGAGATGAAGATCCGCACTAGAGCCATTTGCCCCTGCAGTAAACAACGATCTCGAACCAAGGCTTTTTTTTATTATTTTTATTTATTATTATTTATTATACTTTTCCAAAGGGTTTCTGTCGTATCGGAACTTTCGGATATAGAACGATAAAAGTTGTATGAACTGTGCGATTTTTTTCCAAGTGGGTTGATCGGTTTAAAAGTGGCCGAACAAGTGTAAGTGATGAACCCCAATATGGATGTCCAGTCCAGTCTATTGCGATTTCCTTAAAGATGAGATGCGAGAAGACTTTGGTTAGACCAGTTATCAGGAGCAAACGCCGTGGACTCTTGTCAAGAGGAGTCACTCTCTTCCGCCCTTATACAGCCCAGCTTCCAAAATTGGGTTGGGAGGTCTTTTGTCATTTTGTCTACAGTCCCAACCTCAGTCCATCTGATTTTTACCTGTTTAGACGCCCTACGTGGAAAAAGATTTACTAACAATGAGGAAGATAAGGAAGGGTAAATCGAAAGAATTCTTCGCCAAGGAAAGATGGGACAAGTGCATAACATGGTATGATCGATTGCCAAGAAATTTTGCAAATATTTATGTTTTTTCATGAAAAAAGTTTATATGGTATCAAATTAGTTCGACGAGTTACCTCGACACAAACACATCAACTTCTATACCAACAAACCGACACTATGAAAACTGATGGATATAGGTAGTTGAGCACATTGAATATTTTGGCTCTGTCCACTTTGTTCGACACCACTCGATGGCACTGAAACACATCCACTTTTATACAGTTCAACTGATTGCCATGAAAATTGGTAGGCATAGATTGTTAAACACACTAAATGGGTTGTATTGGATGCATTTTGTTGTAAATCGAGCATTATTTTCTACATCGTTTGACATCCTTTGAATATGAATATTTTTGCGCTATCCAATTTGTTTTAGATTGTGCTTTTTAATTTGAAAAATATATAAATTTAAATTTTTTTCAAAACCTTTGTTCTTTCTCATTCCTCAAACATACACCAACAACCGACAACCAACAACCATTGCATTTACCTTCCAATTAATCAATTTAATGTCTTTATTATGAATGGACATCAATCACTCACTTTTCAAATAGAATCAAATAGAATGTAAATTATTTTAAATGAAATAAAAATAAAAAAAAAAAACGAAACTGATGCGAGGCAACCCATAACTTTCATTTATGTGACATCAGTTAATAAAGTGAATAATTAATTTTATTAAAATTATATAATAATTAATTTTAATATCAACAAAAGAAAAAAAATTAATATAGATAAAGATTTAAATTGAAATAATATTATATATTAATATTCTTGGAAACAATCTTTGTAAAATTATATATATATTTTCATATATTGAATTGTCATATCAGTGGATCCTATTACTTTTTTGGACGATAGAAAGGGAAGGTATTGTTTTCACACCAAATTTCACATGTGGAGATTTTAACATGTTAACAGAAAAAAGTATTTTTAGCATGATGTCTGTCCGTCCGTCCGTCTGTGTGTCCTTATAGAAATGTACAGCTTGAACGGCTCAACGGATTTTGATAAAATTTAGTATATTTACTTAATGCATCAGTAACATGAATTCATCAACTTTTGGTGTATATCCGGAAACAGGAAGTGAAACTTTACAAAGTATTAATTTTATATTCATTGTCGGAAATTTATCACTTAAACTTAAAATATAGTAGTAATTAATAATTGATTCATTAAACTAAAAATAAAAAACAATATTATAATTTAGTTCAAGTTTTTAAAATATTTTTTTTTATACTTTATATATATAGGTATAGGTATATAATGTTATCGGGAAATTAATTTATTTATTTGAAATCGTCGATCGGTTCTGTTCCTGGCCACAGCTCATTTTTTCAATCTATTATAATGTATAAATTAGCTGGAGTGTCTCCACTCGACTATCTCGCAAATTTGAATTGGATTAAATAACATATAATAATATTATATTTAAATTAAATTTAATTAATTATAAATTATAAATTAAAATTAATAAATAATATTTATTAAACCCGCGCATGTTTGGCTCTTTGTTGACGGCACCACGTCACGTGTTGGCGCGTGATTAGCAGCCCTGTTCAAAAATTAATTCTGGTACTTTCAGCGATTCAATCCAGCTGAAATTCTACTATACCAATAGCAGTTTTATACAATCTTTAATCATGTAATCATATGACTTATCAAACATCTATCTTTTTTTTTTTACGGTCACTTTAGAGGCAAAAAAATCAAAACGTTGTAAGTAATAACCCACTTCCGTATGAGCTACATTTCTCCAAAGTTGATAGAAAACTATGAAATTTGAATAATGCCCATGTACCAAATTTCATGATTCTAGCTCAAACCGTTTTTGCGTAATCTTGTCTACATACATACACACATACACTCACACACAGACAGACATTTTTCTCAACCTTCGTGACAATGATTCAGGAACCTTCAAAACATATAAAAACATCGAAAATTTTCGTGATCGCAATACTATCATCTCTGGCGAGATAGTAAAAATGATCTTAATAGTTTTTAAAAATATTCTCCCTTATAAAGGGGCATAACATTTTTTTAGCCACCATTCATGAATTTCTTTCCTCTTCCAATCAACCTTTGCACTTTTTAGGATGGTGACTGAATGTGAATGAATAAGCCTTGTAAAAGTAATATCCTTGCATTTTCTTCATTTCCATTACAGAAACGTCTTTTCATGGAAACAATTTTGCTCAGGCTTTAAATCGATCAACCTTTTTTTCTAAATAAATGATGAAAATTAAAAACCATCTCAACCACATTTCCTAGATTATATGATGTACCTAGCATTATACTATAACGTCATTTTGCCCTAAAAATGGTTCAATCCTTGGAGGATATTTTCCTATTCTCACCTCTCCACTTCTTCCTTGTTCTTTTATTCCGAATCACTGAACAAGATTTGTAAAAACTTTATCATCGCTTTCCCACTCGCTATTCAATTCAGCCTTATCAAAATCACTTAAAATTTGCGATAAACTTTACTAACAATCACTATCATAAGCTATTATTATTATTAGTATTATTAGTGTTATTATATTGTAAATAACTTCTGATAATAAAAAAATAATTAAAAAAAAAAAATATTTTCGACTTCCAAAGTCAACTAAAATCTGAATTATTTTTAAAGATCTATGTTCAACATCACTTATACGTTTATCTTCAAGGGAAACTTTTTTTTAAGCATTTTTTTTTTGTTCGTTTCTTCTTTTCTTTGCTACTAATCCAATGATTTGTTATTTCTATTCAAAATAAGTTGACCTGTGGCCAGGTCCGAACCGACCGACTGTTTGAAATAAATTAATTTCCAGCTACAGAAACAATTTCAAATAATTTTAATATATCTATTAATGTAATAAAAAACATATAGGCATATAACATAAATATTTTTAATTTTATTTTATTTATAATATATGTATATATTTATATGTAAGACCAGGCTGTGACGTCATGAATGGCTGGATGACGTCATATAATTTTAAATCAAGAAAAAACTAATAAATATGATTTTCCCGAGGATAAAGCCAATACAAAGTGCATGAGAGAGATTCGTGGTGATATATAAAAAAATCTCCTTTGGTGTGAAAATAACCCTTTCCTTCCTATCGTCGATCGCTAATACTACCACTTCCGGTTTCCGGAATTGCACCAAAAGTTGATCAATTCATCCCACTGATGCATTAAGTAAATATACCAAATTTCATCAAAATCGGTTAAGCCGTTCAGGCTGTACACATCTATACGGACGGACGGACAGACATCATGCTAAAAATACTTTTTTCTGTTTAGAAAATGCATGATTCGTGGAGATATGTAAAAATCTCCACATGTGAAATTTGGTGTGAAAACAATACCTCCCTTACTATCGTCGGTCGGTAATTATATTTATTTTATCAACAAAGTTTCTTCTTTCTTCTTATTAATTGTCCTATAAGTTGATTATATATAAAATTCAATACTACTTTTATCAAGGATTCTCTTTTGGTTTCCCATTACACCAACCCTCATCTTTTTTTTTTTATTTTTTTTTTTTTCAAAAGAATGTATGTTGAAGCAAACTCTTCTGTGGTGTGCACCTTGAAGGTTGTCAATGCTATTCTTTCTCCTTGATCATGAATCGGAAGGTGTATTTCTGGCTCGTGTGGTATTCTTATCCCAATAATAAATTGGCAGACAGTCGTTTGGTTGCATGTCTCCCTTCTTTCTCTTTTCCTATCCTTACCCCCCTCCCCCTCCCCCTTCCTTCATTTCTAATGCTGGAAGGCCTTGCCAAGGTGAACGAGAAGGTTGGTTGCCTCCTTCTCGTTGTGACGTATACCCATTCCTTTGGAATCACCATCACTAAGCATTTATTTATTTATTTATTTATTTATTTATTTATTTATTTATTTATGCTTATCTCATCCATTTTTGGTCGTCGTCACTTCTCCATTACTCTCCCCACTCCCTCCCTCCTTTCTTCTTTTTTTACTATCTCGTCAGAGATGATAGTATTGCGATCAAGAAAATTTTCGATGTCGAGATTTTGATGTTTTTATATGTTTTGAAGGTTCCTGAATCATTGTCACGAAGGTTGAGAAAAATGTCTGTCTGTGTGTGAGTGTATGTGTGTATGTATGTAGACAAGATTACGCAAAAACGGTTTGAGCTAGAATCATGAAATTTGGTACATGGGCATTATTCAAAATCAGTAGTTTTTTTATACACTTTTGAGAAATGTAGCTCAACTGAACGTTTTGATTTTTTTTTTCCTCTAAAGTGACTGTAAAAATAAAGATATATGTTTGATAGTTTTCCACATGATTAAAAATTGTATAAAACTGCTATTGGTATAGTAGAATTTCAGCTGGATTGAATCGCTGAAAGTACCAGAATTAATTTTTGAACAGGGCTGCTAATCACGCGCCAACACGTGACGTGGTGCCATCAACAAAGAGCCAAACATGCGCGGGTTTAATAAATATTTTTTATTAATTTTAATTTATAATTTATAATTAATTAAATTAAATTTAAATATAATATTATTATATGTTATTTAATCCAATTCAAATTTGCGAGATAGTCGAGTCAAGACACTCCAGCTTATTTTTTTTTTAATTTTCTTTCTAACAGCCAATAAATGAGTAGATTAATAAAACATTTTCATTTTCCTCTTTTCAATTCTTTAATAAAAATGGATGAAATTGCTATTCCGTTTTCAACGTCATGCTATTTAAAAACGATTACTTTATTAGGGAAGCGATTTATTTTTTTGAATTTATTTCATTTTAAATCTATTATAAAGAACTGAACAAATCGCTAGAAAGAAAAAAAGATAGAGTGTTTGAATATTAATTAACACGATATACAATCTAAAGTGGGTATTTTTTCAATTCAAAACATTTGGATAGGAAGATGGAAGAGAGAAGTGGAAGTTGTACGTAGAAGACCTATCACCTTTACAGTTGAGTAAACGGGGAGAGAAAGGAACCACCATTTCATTTTCATTTTCATTTTCAATTCATTTGGAGCCTTTCTAATCCAATTTACTGATGAAATAATCTTTCACGGATTTCAGATTTAGATATTTTTTCTTCTTTTCAATTTCTACCTGACAAGGAAAAAAATAAAATGAATGACAAAGAAAAAAATAATAACAACGATTTAATCGAAATTCAAATCAAATCAATTGAAAGAAAGTAAACGCTTTGGATTTAAAATTATTACATTAATATAAAAAGATCATGAATCATAATTTGCAATTGATAATAATAATAATAATAATAATAATAATATACATTTTAAATATATGTACATCATCATCATCATCATCATCACTTAATATAATTTAGTTATATATACAATTTTATTTCAAAAATATTATACACTTAAAAATAAAAAAAAGATGGGATTCAGGATGTTCTCTTGTTATAAGACACTTTGGAGCTTAAAGGGGAAAGTCGAACTTGGAAATGGACCACTGACTGACAGGTACCACCTTCTTCTCTTTTCCCCATTTTATCCCAAAATTCATCTTTTTTGGACAATATCATGTTCTATTTTAATGAAGGATTGTCCACATTGGGAAATGGAATCACACGCGTCTTTCTTTCTACATAAATAACTTTTATAGAATATATATAAAATGATTATTTAATAGTAATATTAATGGAATTAATAAATTAAAACAAAAATTCCCTTATAAATAAAAACAGCCACCAAAGCTTTAATAATTTAATATCTACAAAAAAAATAACCTTTTTTTTCTTTTTCTTTTTTGAATTAAATTCTTATTTGTGAGTGAGATTAGAAGCAGAAAAGAGGGATAAGAACATCAATCAGAGAATCGATTGAAGATCTTAATTTTAATCTTAAAAAATTAATAATTTCGAAACGAGATGTAATTTATAATATGTAATACTAATATATGTAATGGTGAGTTTATCTGATGTATCTTTTTTGAAGCGAGAAGGTTCATTTTGTATAAACAAACATCAACGTTGAAACCAGAATAATTAATTTCAATTTGTTCCATTCTATTTTTAACCAATTCGGTCGGTTCATTCCGATATTAGTTTGTTAATTCTTCAACAAACCAAACTAGAGGATGAAAAGGAATCAACTGCTCGAATTTGGAAACAAGAGACACTTTCTTTTTCTTTCTTTTACCAATCTCTATTCTATCTTTGATTATATCCTCTCATTCAATATAACAAATGATATTTTAATAATATATATAAAAACATTCGAAACACAAATGGATCGCGCACCATGAACATTTTATAAATGAAAATTATAATATTACTTTCTCTTTCTGTAACAAATAATAAATAAATCAATAATTCATAATTTCCAAATTACATTATATACCTATACCTATATATATGTAAAGTATAAAAAAAAATATTTTAAAAACTTGAACTAAATTATATTCTCTTGGTTTTTATTTTTAGTTTAATGAGTCAATTATTAATTACTACTATATTTTAAGTTTAATGATAAATTTCTGACAATGAATATAAAATTAATACTTTGTAAAGTTTCACTTCTTGTTTCCGGATATACACCAAAAGTTGATAAATTCATGTTACCTATGCACTAAGTAAATATACCAAATTTTAACAAAATCCGTTGAGCCGTTCAAGCTGTACATTTCTATAAGGACACACAGACGGACGGACGGACAGACATCATGCTAAAAATACTTTTTTCTGTTAACATGTTAAAATGCATGATTGGTGGAGATAATATATAAAGAATCTCCACATGTGAAATTTGGTGTGAAAACAATACCTCCCTTACTATCGTCGGCCGGTAAAAAGAAAAACACAGTCATGGATGTTATTGACAAAATATGATTCTCTTTTTCTATTTTACGTACAGGTGAAAAATTCTTGATTTTCCCTAAAGCAGTGTTTCCCAACCTTTTTTTTTTTTGCCATGTCCGATCTAAAACTCTTATGCCCTCCTATGTTACATGTATATAATTTTTAATATTAAAAAAATGGAATTGTTAGGAATTAGGAAACTTAAATGATAGGTTTTAGGAAAAAATCACTAGGAAATTGTTAACGAAACACAGGGAGTAAATTATCAAAACATATTATTAAGAAAAACTAAAATTCCAAATCGAAATAATTTAATATTTAATTTAGCGAGATCCTTGCGCGTGATGCTTGCTCCACAGCGATTTTATCATAGGTTCCAATTTGGTTACCTTCACTCTCAAGTCTCCCCGATCTTTTTTTTTTACCATTAACAAAAGGGTTGATCTCGTGTCGAGTCCATTTTCGAATTGCCTCCCTTTACAATCCAATTGCCCCACGTTGGGAAACAAGGGGCTAAAGTAAGATGATATCATCGGGGACTGACAAAGAATGCATAACGAGGAATTACATAAACTCAATGTATCTCCAAAAATAGTTAAGAGTATGAAAATTTGCCATTAGAATTGATGAGATTCTATCATCTACTCTTTTATACACATTCATCAATGAACGATAAAATATGGTAAAGTCTTTTCATTTATTTATTATCGTTGTATAAAATGTTGATACCTTTCCATTTGTTCATATTAAATATACTTATACATACATTATCTTATTATATTTATTTTTCTCTCTCTCTCTCTTCTTTATATGGGTTCTTTTTCGTTGAATATCTTTAATAACAGGAAATCCGCTCGTTAATTCTCTCTCCCTCTCTCTTAAGCTATTGATTAAACAATTGCTTTATTAATTGATAACGATTGATTTTTAAAGTTAATAATTACAATTTTATTTTATTTTTCAATGTTTTGCCGAAATTTTTTATTTACAAAAATTGTACCATTTTCTCTTCCAATTCGAATTCATCTTTAATTTCAACTTTTCATTTATAAATGATTAATTATCTTTTTTAATATTTTAACATTTTAATCTTAGTAATATTATATAAATCATTTAATACTAGAATACTATAAAATGGATGGCTGCATTAACTGATAGCTGAATTAACTTATCTTACAAAGTAATATTACTATAACCAATATTTTATTAAATTTATTTTTATGATAAGATTATATTGAAATTAAATTATTAATCAAATTCAATGGATTATCTAATTTAGAAAGCAAGTACATATTATTTGAATCGAAGAAAACAAAAAATAATAAATTTAAATAAAAAGAAATATTTTTAAAAAATACACTTTACTTAAAATTGTACTAAAAAGTAACACCGTAAAACATTTGCTTCCATTTGGCCTTATTATAATTTGAGCGCACACACTTTACAGTGATTTTATTTTTTACTTTTTAGTACAATTTTAAGTAAAGTGTATTTTTTAAAAAAATTTCTTTTTATTTAAATTTATTATTTTTGTTTTCGTGTTCAGCGCCTCGAGAACTGCTCGGTTTTCATTTTTTAGGTTTTTTAAGCTCAATACATACACAACAATAAACACTATCAAGACACTGGAAAGTTAGAATCGCAATATCACGACACTATCAAGTTAGAATCAAGACTAACTACTAACTTTTTATTTCTGATAATATATATATATATATTATTATTATTTATATAATTTATTTTTATATATATATATAATATGTATGTGTATGTTTATTTTTTTTATATATATATAAGAAGACAACCGATTCCTGGAACTTAAAATCGGCCAGAAGAAGAAATATTACGTGGTTAATTAGAGATGTTTTGACATTTGTAAATATAATGTGGGTTGCAAAAACTTTTAGTTTTAAAACGGCTTGAGCACCTCTAGAACTGCTATCGCCATCTATGATTGAAATAGTGAACTATTCCATATTCCGCATATGAAAGTTTAGTTAATTAATTACGACTAATAGATAAATAATTCAGTGGATTTTTCAATTGATTCGTGTATTATTAGCAGGAGTAAGCGCGTATGCAAAATTTCAAGTTGATTGAATGACGGGAAGTTGTTGAAATATCGATTATAAAATGCCGCGGACAACGTACAAATGTACAACCGGACAGAGTGAGTTAAGTAAAAGTGTATAAAAATATAAATGAATTTCAATATTTTATTATTTTCTAACAATTTTTTATTATGATTCTCATCATTTTCAAATTTAATTTCATATATTTTAAATTTATTAGTGTCCAATTTTAATTATTTAATTAAAATAATATCCTCTCTTAAAAAGACAAACATAAATTAATAAATTAATTTAAGTATATAGTCAATTCAATAAAAATCTTTTTTTTTTTTATTATAACAAAATATATTTAAATTTTTTTTTTCATTTATTATTTATAAGTAAGTATATGTTTTTACCGACCGACGATAGTAAGGGAGGTATTGTTTTCACACCAAATTTCACATGTGGAGATTTTTACATATCCCCACGAATCATGCATTTTCTTAACAGAAAAAAGTATTTTTAGCATCATGTCTGTCCGTCTGTCCGTATAGATGTGTACAGCCTGAACGGCTGAACGGATTTTGATGAATTTACTTAATGCATCAGTGGGATGAATGGATCAACTTTTGGTGCAAATCCGGAAACCGGAAGTGGTAGTATTAGCGATCGACGATAGTTTTTTTTTTCATTCATTCATAATAATTCATAATAAGAGCCAGGTGACCCTTGAATAAAAAAAATAATTTTTATACTTCCTATTTTTGAAATATTCTAAAAATTCAATGTGGTGCGTTAATTTTGTCCAGGAGTATATATATAAATATATATAGATGTAATTATTTATTTTGTATTCTTTTGTTCTTCAACCATTCTCTTTTCTAATGACAAATATATGACACTTTCGAAATCAAGGGAAGAAAGAGAGATGCGAGTGAATATGTACAAGGAATCGTATTTTTTTTTTAACTTATTTTAAAAAATCATGGGAAATTGCATGTTTCTTTCACATTGAAAATAAATAATTAATTAACCAACAAACCAAGTGAATTGGGTCAAATCTCAGACAGACCATGAATAAATTGCATCGTCAACATAACACTTAACGCATGTAGAAATGAATTAAAGTGTGTAAGAGAGGGAGAAAGAAACCATAAGTATCGCACTTTTATCATTTCTATTGATATTCAATAGATAGATTGACTTATTAATTATTTAATATTAATAGATATTTTAAGGACAGAATTTAAAAATAATGTTATTTTTAATTTTCATTACTATGATATTATTATTATTATTATTATTATATAAATGAATTTAAATTTAATCAATTAACTTGTTGCTAAATTATCAGCAATTTTTTTTTTTTTTTTTTTTTTTGGAATTTGAAATTTAATTTATGATATATGAAAAAAAATTATTTATTAATTTTGAATAAAAAGTCTCTTTTGTGAATTCCTGGTGCCACTTTTTTCCATAACTACTCCACTGTCCTTGAAATAAATACAACTGAAGAGTAATTGACAAGTAAAATTACCACTTGTTATCGAAGTTAGAAGCATTAAACAACAACAACAACAACTCTTTCCAAATGATATGCTTTTTCCAATAGAAATTATGTTTTCGCCTTGAAAAGAAAGGGAATCCAATTTGACTGTCTGTCTGTCTGTCTCTCTGATGATTATAGTTACATAATCAAGATTACCAACACAGCAACAGTTGCTCTGTGTTACAGTTTCTTCTTCTATTCTTAGCATATACTTGAATCATTTTGTAAGCAAAAAATAAAGTTTAGTACTGAATACCATTACTTCTTATTCAGTAAAATCATGGAAAAAATAAATAAATTATTTTATTTATTAAAATAATACAATTTTTTCCTTTAATCTTATCAAAATATATTGATTTACTCATACATCATTTTTATATAAACTTTATTCTCTTGCATACAATTCGTTTTTTTTCAATATCTATCCATGTTATTATTATTAAATTATAATAATTTAATGAAATACTAAATATTCTGGATTGCTAATTTTTGATCAAGGTTAGACATTCCTTAAACATTCTCTATCACAAATTTTTATCAGATTATTATTATCATTATTAGTATTATTATCTTTTTCATTATCGTATTAATAGATTTGCTTAAATATTAATAGGAATATTTGTAATTAATTTTTATATATCTTTATTTTAATTAATATTTTTTAATATGTCTTATCAGCCAAGCATTAAAAGATTGGTTTGTCTGATTATTTGAATTTTAACTGATAAGATGAATAGGTTATATATATATATATATGTAGGTATATTCATTCTATTATTCATCAGAAATTACTAGGAGAGGTTTATGTTCTTTTTTCTAGCTTCCAAACATTCTTTATTCGCATAGCAAGTTTCTTATTTGTTAGATTTATTATTTTGTTTTTTAATATTATGAGTTATATCAATTAATTCTGATGAATTGGTTGAATTTTTGGTTAAAAGAATAATTGATCGGTTGTAGATTATTGCCTTATTCATCAGTACAGGTTTATCCTAATATATTGTAGTAGATTTTTTTCCTATCACAGTGATGAGTATCAAAAAACAACAAAAATTTTTAAATTAATATAAAAAAAAAAAACGAAAAAAATAACACAATTATTAAAAGGAACGAAAGAAAACAAAAGATTCCATAACAAAATGAATTCTAAAAGCGAGAATCCAAAAACGAAAAATGGAGTGTATCGAACGAAATTCTCAAGGAAAGTTAATTAAAAAAATATGAACTGTCCCTTATGTTGAGAAACAAAGAAAACAAAAGAAAATAAAGCACATTCTGTAAAATATTTTCAATTCTGGTGCGAAAATTCTTAAAAACTCCCCCTCCCCCTACTCATCCTTGTTTGTCCTCACGCGTAGAGCAGACAGTCGGACTAAAACCACTGAAAGGATAAAGCAAATGTTTATTTCCTTTAAGAATGTTAGTAAATATTAGTTGGAATTACATGGAAATAGAAATAAATAAATAAAGGATTCATACAGAGTGATAGAGGAGGGGGGTGGGGGTACTTGCTTGGTAGAACGATGATACTTCCTGGCTCTGCTTAGTCTAAAGATTAAAAATAAAAATAATCACTATCATTAATAACCATTAATACTCTATTAATATAAATTCATTAATGACTCGATATTAATATCAAGAATTAATATTGGAGGATTCATCGCGTACACCTTGAAACTAATTGATCGAAGATGTGCTCGATTTTAAAGAGCACTTCAAGACAAGGAAGATGATCTAAAATTTATCTATCACCTTTTTACTATCTCACTAAAGTAAGGTCTCTTTGTGTGTGTGTGTGGGGGGGGGGGTGTAGATAAGATTACGCATGGCGTGGTGCATTATACGTTCTTGCCAACAGGTCGTACGTAGTGTTAATAAGGAATACTACAAGGAAGTTATGCAATGTTTGCGTGAAGCAATACGGCTCAAACGATCAGAATTGTGAAAAAACAAATTATGGCTTGTGCAAACAACACCGTAATCATGCCTCAACCACCGTATTCACCAGATTTGGCTCCCTGGTACTTTTTCCTATTCCCAAAACGGAAGAGACCTAAGAATGGAAAGTGTTTTGCCACAATGGATGAGATAATTAATGTCGGAATCGAAGAACGAACTGATGGCAATACCGTAAAGTGCATTTCAGAAGTGTTTCGACGATTAGAAGAAGCGCTGGCTGGCATAAGTGCATTCATTCTATCGGAGGGGAATTACTTGAAGGGGACAAATTGGACATGGAAGAATAAATAATAAATACTTTTCGAAATAATTCAAAATTCATCTTTTCTCGAATAATATAATAGAATGTACATTTACATAAAAATAATACAAAATCCTCTGTTTGAATGTTAGATTCTATATTTTCGATTTATAAATAAAATTTATTAAAATAAATATTAATTGAATCAATTCCAATTATTAATTATAAAATTATAAAATATATTATTTTAAATTAATAGCAAAAATATAATAACAGATATTTATCCTAATTCCTAATAAAAAAAAATGTTTGAAATAGGAGAAGTTATTTCTAGGTGAATTTTTACTTACGCATGAGGCTCCAAAGTTCGTGGACGTTTGCACTATCACCTCAGTTTTATGCGATGTTGATATAAATAATAATAAATAAAAAAGTTTTTATTTAAAATGAATCCATTTATTTTTTATTATTAATAGATTTTAATCAATTCCATAAAACATGACACCATTTTCATTTCAATCGGATGCCTTGAAAAGGTGATGGAGGTGAAATCAAAGAAAAAACAAAAAAATATTTCCTCGATTTTCTTGGCCACGAGTGTACCTTCTCAAACATTTCTTGCCTCCTCTTTAATTTAGTCAGCCAAATGATTGTGCAAGCATACTAGTCAACAGAATTACTTCAGAATACTTGATCTTTGATTGGTGCACCTTTAACGACTCTCAACAGATTTGTTTTTATTGAAAATCCAACGTCAACAACAACAACAACAACAACTAACTACTCGATATAAAAAGAGATTGATTAATAAGAGAAGCTGGTCGATAAATCAAAAAGACGAGAGGTTTTTTTTTTTTTTTTTTTTTTTTTAGTTTACAATTAGAAAAAATAATCCTATTTTCAGTATAGAATAGAAGAGAAAAGAAAAGAGGTGGGTGGGTGGGTGGTTTGGATAAAAACTCTTTCAAATGAAACGATTACTTTAATCACCACTCACAATTGTGCTCCATGTTATCTACATCTCTATCGACATAGATATACAGTGGATACTCGGGTGTCGTCGTTAATTTGATTCAGGGTACCGACAATGTTCAAATTGAATTCGCAAAAAACAAATAAAAACCAATTCCCCAACCCCAATACCACTCAAGTATAGGTATACTATATTCAACTTAATTTTAACCATATTATTCCTAATTTAAAATAATAATTAAACTTAAATTACATTATTAATAAAAGAAATAAAAAGAAATAATAAAAATAATAAAAAGTTGAAATAAAACGATCGATTATAGAAGTATAGCCCAGTCTACCACGTTTTTATGATAGTAACACAGTAGTGACTACCCTTTTCCTTCTGTCCCACAGTACTCTATGTTATTTTTTCAACATTTTTATTGTAAAATAAACTTTAAGTACAGTTGATTTAGTTTACCCCCCCCCCCCCTCGTGGGTGCTGCAGCGATCCAGGGGGGGCGGTGCATTTAGGAAAAAAATTTTTACTAAAATTTACTTTTCTATTCTGATTTCAATAAATAGATAAATAATTTCAATGTTTCTAGTTTACACCATTATTTATAATATGCGAATAGGTACATTTATCTTTCTGTTTAATTGTTATTAAAATATAAAAAAAAACAGATAGGCATAGAACAAATATTTTTAATTTTATTTTATTTCTAATATATATGTAAGACCAGGCTGTGACGTCATATAATTTTAAATCAAGAAAAAACTAATAAAAATGATTTTTCTCGAGGATAAAACCAATACAAAGTGCATGATTCGTGGTGATATGTAAAAAAATCTCCTCATGTGAAATTTGGTGTGAAAATAACCCTTCCCTTCCTATGTCGATCGCTAATACTACCACTTCCGGTTTCCGGATTTGCATCAAAAGTTGATCAATTCATCCCACTGATGCATTAAGTAAATATACCAAATTTCATCAAAATCCGTTGAGCCGTTCAGGCTGTACACATCTATACGGACAGACGGACGGACGGACAGACATCATGCTAAAAATACTTTTTTCTGTTAAGAAAATGCATGATTCGTGTAGATATGTAAAAATCTCCACATGTGAAATTTGGTGTGAAAACAATACCTCCCTTACTATCGTCGGTCGGTAAAAAACAAGTAAATTTCCAGGGGGCGCTGAGTAAATTTTTTTCTGGATAGGGGGCGCTTGGCCAAATAGGATTGATTGGAAACCACTGATTTAGAGGAGAAGTTCACAATTCAAACATTTCTTAATTTGTCTTTAAATAAAATCATTTGCTTCATTCAATTAATGCCAGTCATTTGAATAGTTAATCCTTATCATACATAATATATGATTTATGGTATATAATATGTAAATATATAAAAAAAAAATTTAAACAGATAATTTAAACTGATTAGAAAGTAATTTAATATCACGTTTTATTATTTTATTTGAGAATTTACATTTGATTATACGAAATGGATTAAATTTCACTCCAAATATTTAAACAAAACATTTCAATGTAATAAATATTTTCTCCTATTTGAATAAATACAAAGAACATTTTATTATATTTTTTTTTAATTATTTTATTTTAATGGAATGTATAGATATGTTACATGGTTCATGGTTCAAGTCCTTTTCAATGAAGATTAATCCTCCATGACTAGTAACAGACAAGAAAAGCTTTCTTTATTTATTTCATCTTCATCTTCATTTTGTAGTATCTTATGAACTAATAACAATAAATAGTTCAAATATCTAAAACTTATTATTATTATTATTATTATTTTCTAAAGAAAAATACATACTTTTAGTTATTTTTGTTTTGGGTGTTGATAAACTAACATTAGAATTCGTATAGTATATTTATAGTGAGTGGATTTTCAGGAATTTATACGATTCTGAAATAATAAGTTTTATTTATAATATTTTACAAATATACAATCAATAACAAACAATTTCAATTATATTCTCATGAAATAATAAGAATTGAATAAAAGTCCTTACTTGCTATTTTATAGTATTTTCACTATTTTTCTCTAATAAAGGGCATTTTTATGCCTATATATTAACAATTTTGATGTGTAGTGATTTTATTCCATGTTTTCCAGAAATCCGATTCTCTATATATTGTGTCATTCGAAACCAATAATACTCCGAAACTGCCAGTTCCGGAGAATATGGTGGGTGTGATAGTGTATTCCATTCAAACTGTAAAAGATTTTGCACGAGGCCTCGCATTATTATCTATGAAGGCGACTTTCATTTCAACTGGAAATTTTATCTGCACTATTCGAATGTGTTTTAACAAACCTAACCCGTAGAAATAATTTACAAGAATTTGGTGAAAATTAATTTACATTGATGATAAATTTACTGAAAATACGATAATAAAACAAAAAGGACATTGAGTAGGTATATATTATGGTCAGGTTGATGGAGGGGGAAGTGAGGGAGAAGGGAAGGGCGTTAATGTAGTGAGTCACGCGTCACCCCCGCTTAAAGGATTATAGCAAACAGATATCACGTCAGCCCACCACATACAATCATAATAATAATAATAATAATAATAATAAAGACCAGGCGATCAACCACCCACAGCCATTTCAACTCCACTCGAATGGAGAGAGAAGGTCATCAACGAAAGAGTGGATAGGAGAGAATAGTTAAACAGCCGAAATAGAATCACCCCTTAAATGAACGAATGCTTTTTCTATAAGTCAACTTATTCTAAAGACCCTTTGTTCAAGTTACAATGTTACAAATGGGAAACGTGAACTCCTCAAATATTCAAGCTCTCCAACATTTTTCACAGAGTCATCAAATAGAAATTATATTTTGAACAAATTTTGTGTGACAAATGAAATTCAATAAATTCTCTGTTGAATCCAATTTTTTCTTCTCCTTGTATTCAATGTTTGTTGTTTGTTGTTGTTGTTGTTGTTGCCGTCATTTGCATGTCTAAAATTGTTTTATTGATTTGATACGATACGTTTAATAAAATCTACTAATTATTGAAGTTGTTCTTTTAATGGAAATATAGAAAAGGTCAATTACCTTCTCTTTCTTTTTTCTCTTCCTCCCTTCCACTCCCCCCCTCCCCTTTTTCTATTATATATCGATGATTATTCGTCATGGAATAGAAAAATCGATACAATTTCAAAATACTTGATCAATTCTTTAAAGGGTAGTTGAAATAATTTTCTATTTATTATAAAATAAATAATATGTAATTATAATAAGTATTTTTTACCTTTATCCTAATAGTTGTTGTTTTTTAAATGTATAATAATTACTCTTAATAATAATTAAATAAAATGTTAATCATTCAAAATTAATCATTATTAATCTCATTCTATAATTAATAATAGTATATTATATAAATTATCAATTGAAAATTTTATTGATTATTATACGTAATATTATAATTTTTTTTATCATTAGCGTTTCTATGCCAGTCTTTGGATAGCCTAATAATCTTCATAAGATATTTACAATTGGAACAGAGAGAGTAGATATTTCTACCTACCTATATTCTACATACTTTATATGTAATATATACGTATTATCACCAAAGTGCATATGGCGTATGGCAATATGATAATTAATACAATTCTAACATACAAGTACATACAAATCTATTATTATTATTAATTAACATAAAAAAGGTGAGAGTCCATTTATAAAAATTCTTAAAAGAATCATTTTTTGTCATTTTGTCAAATTAAAATCACAGGAGTGGGGGTTATTTTTAATGTTAATGTGATTGTACTTGTAATGTTACTTTCGAGGTTCGAAGGGAGACAGAGATAGTTAAATAATACTTGTAGTGTCCATCTTTTTAATGAAATAAATAATTAATTGATTATGAATTAATCAAATCTTTTTGTTTAACCAATTCAATGTCAGTCAGTACATAAAATATTTGGAATTAATTTTTTTTTTTTTTGTTATTATTGATATTAATAATTTTCATAACTTGGAGGTACCGCATCCAACTAATAACTCCGAGGAAAATTTTCATAAATTTATTTAATTTAAATAAATAAGCAAGAAATTGCTCTCCACCTTCAAAATCTTGTTTTATATGAATATATTAAATTTTTTAGAAAATAAAGTGCATTAAATAATATTACTTGCATAGATTTCAAGCTAGAAATTTAAAAAATTCGCAATATTATAGTTTATTTATATTATAAGTGAGATAAGAATTTATATTGATTTAAAATTTTTATTAATTCTAACAAGGGTAAGGGTGTTTATTTAATAATATATTAGAATATAATGTTTAATATTATATAAAATGCATAAATTAAGTTAAATGTGTCACGTTCAACATTTCAATTCATTCAGCTCGGACGAAAATAGAGCAAATTAAAAACAGTCATATTAAAAATCATGGTTAAACTAGTGTTTAACTACTAAATACAACTAAGTACTACTTTTACAATCTCGCAAGTAGAATTTGATTAAATAACATATTAAATTATATATTAAAATTAATAAATAATATTTATTAAATTAAACCAGCGCGTGTTTGGCTCTGTTGATGGCACCATGTCATGTGCTGGTACGTGATTAGTAGCCGTGTTCAAAAATTAATTCCAGTACTTTCAGGCTGAAATTCTATATATAACAGTTTTATACAATTTCTTATCATGTGAAAAATTATCAAACATATATCTTTATTTTTTACGGTCACTTTAGAGGGAAAAAAAAATCAAAACGTGGTTGAGCTACATTTCTCCAAAGTTAATAGAAAACTACGAATTTTGAATAATGCCCGTGTACCAAATTTCATGATTCTATCTCAAACCGTTTTTGCGTAATCTTGTCTACACATCTTGTACACACAGACATTATTCTCAACCTTCGTGAAAATGATTCAGGAACCTTCAAAACGTATAATCTCAAATCAAAATTTCAATATTGAAAATTTTTGTGATCGCAATACTATCATCTCTGGCGAGTTAGTAAAAATGACATGGAAATGGCTTTTGTCATTAATAAAGAGGTTACTCGATTTCACAATAAAGAACCAAACCAAAAAATACTCCTTCCTGTTTAATCGTGGATGGGATGCACCTATCAAGATTGCCAATAAGAAAAAAGAAAAAAACCTGATCCATATTCTCCACTGGAAGAGAGACCCTCCTCTTCACTGGCCTTGCTTGATCCCAAAAAGTGTCAATTCGTTATTATATTATAAAAATTAGGCTCTCGATTATTTATTTTCATTTTGATTCTATTGGAACACAAAATAATTTGCCATTGGTCCATTCTTGGTCTTCTTCCTTGGTCGATAATTGAAAATAGCTCAAGGCCTCTTAAAGAGAGGGACCAGTTGGACAGTTTCCATGATTTAATGACAATTCTATCCAAGAAAGGGCGAATGAAGGGAGAGGAAGGGGGACATTGACCTCCAATGGATCAGGAATCAATCCATGAATGAATGATCTCTTCTTTCTTCTCCTCCTCATTTTATTCGATATTTTGTTCATGGATGACCATTTTAGTTTTTTTCTTAAATTATAAAAAAACTCAACAAGGTCTTTCAAAATCAAAAATTATTCTTCAATTGTTTCATTGATTTATCTAGACTAATGTCTAAGACATTGTCATGAGACATGTTATTTAATGCAAGTCAAGAATATATAATAATCGTTAGACAACATTCAAAATGTATTAATTTATTGAAATATTGAAACACATTTGATTCATGATTCATTAATATTATAATTATTACTATTTTTTTTTATTTAAATGAGTAAATAAAATTGAATTTAAAAGAATGTAGATGCTATATTTGGCAAATTAAAATTGGAAAATAAGTAAATATTTTAAAAAAATATGAAGTATTGATAGAATCTCATTACTTAAAATCTATAAAAAAAAATGTAGAAGAATTTTAATACTTAGAATTTATAATAACAAAAAGATAATAATAATAATATTCGAGAATAATGAAAAGATTAAGATTACTATCAGGTGGTGGTTGCTATTAGGGGGGGATTAATGGTTTTTATCACAAGATAACATAACTGAAGAATAAAGAATGATACATGTTGTTGTTGTTGTCTTATCAATAATATTATAGATAAAATATAGATAAGTTTCTTCTAAGGGAGGAGACAAACTATGGCCTAGAAAAATTAATAAAAAACAAATCAATTAATTAATTTAAATTATTACTATTAATGAATGTATATATTTTCAGTTTATCTATCTATATTTACTCTACCTCAAATATCTGACGTGCAGTCCGGCTTTATGCCAGGAAAAGGCACCAGAGAACAAATCCTGAACGTAAGGCAGATAATTGAAAAAGCCAGGGAATATAATGTGAAAACGATCTTGTGTTTCGTTGACTATAAAAAGGCTTTTGACAAAATAAGGTGGGATAGAATGTGGGAGGTGCTTGCAGAAATAGGAACACCCACGCATCTAATACAATTAATAAAAAACCTCTACGAATCCAACACCGCAAGAGTAAGAATTGAGAAGACTCTTTCGTCAGAATTTAACATAGAAGCCGGTGTAAGACAGGGATGCGTCCTATCTCCGATTCTCTTTAACGTTTACGGCGAAACTATAATGCGCACCGTTTTGGACTCCTGGGAGGGAGGAATAGCAGTCGGGGGAAGAAAGATCAACAACCTCAGATATGCGGACGACACCCTCATTCTAGCAGCTGATGAAGAAGAACTAACAACGATAATGAAGAAGCTGGAAGTCGAAAGTAAAAAGTACGGTCTGGAGATCAATGTTGATAAGACTAAAGTAATGATATAGACCGTGCTCATAACAACCAACCTCAAACAGACAACATCGCAGGCTTTCAGGTGGTTGAGAGCTTCGAGTATTTGGGCTCTATATTAAACAACCAGGGCCAATCAGAACCAGAAATACGCCGAAGAACAGCGATAGCCCGAGCATCTATGACCAAACTCTCAAAGATATGGAGAGATAAAAATATCACAATGGCTACAAAGTTGAAGCTGGTCAACTCGCTAATTTTTCCTATCGCCACATACGCAGCAGAAACGTGGACAATGAAAAAAGCCGACCAATTGCGCATAGATGCATTTGAAATGTGGTGCTATCGCAGATTACTGCGGATTCCCTGGACCGCTCACAGGACAAATGCATCAATTCTTAAAGAACTCAACATCCTTAAAAGATTGTCCACAAAAATAAAAACAAGGATGCTGGCATATTTTGGTCACCTAGCCAGAAGAACTGACGGCTTAGAGAGACTCGTTGTTGAGGGGAAGGTCCCCGGCCGACGTCCACGAGGGCGCTCCCCGAAAAGATGGGCTGATCAGGTGGAGCAGGCTGTGGGCCCGAACTCTTCAGCAATCCATCCACATGGCCCAGGACCGAGCTTCATGGAAAACGGCTACGGAAGGCATCGCATGACTTCACCACGCTTATTTGAGAGCAAACGGACTGAATATATATCTATATAGAAAGTTAAAAATGTTAATTTTACTTTTATAAAATGACTCAAGTCTTTATCTTTCGATTTTCTTAAATTTCATTATAATAAAAAATATTCAATAAAAAATCAAGCAATGAAATTTTAATATCAAAATGATTAAGAAATATTATATGCTCTCTATTATAACATATCCAATAAAATATAGAATTAATTTAGTGATTAAATTAAAATATATTGTTAATTAGAACACAAAAATCAATGAATGAAAACCTTTTACAGACTTTCAACCAAATACTATGTATCACTTTGATGGTACAGGGGAGGGTGGGGGGGGGGGGGGGGGGCAGAGCTCCCGGTCTAGGTGCGAAGAACACCGAAGGCGGTCTTAGCAGCTAGTATAATATAATATAATTTAATTTTAGAAATATCATTATTTTTCTAATTAATTTTTTTTTTTTTTTTTTTTTTTTACTATTGATGAAGTGAATAAGTAATTTCTATTTCAATAATTGAATAAGTTATAGTATAGAAAATGTAACTTGTAGGTAGATCATATGTGTTTAAACATTAAACTGAATGTAAGACAGATACCGGGAGAGATAAAAAAAATAAAGATGAAAGTATCTTAAAAGAGATGAGGATGACACTTTGTTCCCATCTCGTATAATAGAATTGCTTTTATCATTTACTATCTATTTAGTAATGAAAAAGAGAATAATAATAATAATAATAATAATACAAATAATTCATTGAAAGGTTTCGTGAGAGTTTCATTTATGAACAGACCACCTTTCTATGAGAAGAGAATTTCTTTTTAGCTTGAAAGATGAAGAGAAAAAAAGGAATACATTTTATCAGAAATATATCCTATACTTATTTATAAATATTTAATATTTAATAAAAGATTGATTATTAACCATTTCTATTTAATTTTTATGGCCGATTTTTTTAAAAAATAAATTAATATGTAGAAAATCGTTAATAAAAATAATTTTGATTTGTTTTTTATGAAAGAATTGTTGATCATATTTTTTTTTTCATAATAAATTTATAAAAAAAAACAAAAAGTTATCAACATATATCTTGAGTATACCAAAAATATCTCTCCAACTGTAGTATTAGATACTTGTAAGGTCCATGACTCATTTTCACTAAGGTTGAGAAAATTATGTGTGTGTATGTGTGTTTGTAGACAAGATTACGCAAAAACGGTTTGAGATAGAATCATGAAATTTGGTACACGGGCATTATTCAAAATTCGTAGTTTTCTATCAACTTTTGATTCGGAACAGGACCACATTTACCACATCTACCACGTTTTCATTTGTTTTTTTTTTCCTGTAAACTGACCGTAAAAATAAAGATATATGTTTGATAGATTTTCACATGATTAAAAAATTTTTTGATTCCAAACCAATAGAATTTCAACTTGATTGAATCGCTGAATGTAACGAAATTAATTTTTTCAATTTTGACTTAAAAATGACTGTAAAGGATATTAAATTCAAAATTAAAATCAATTTATTAATTAATTAATTTAATTGAATAACAATACTATACTGTCAATTTAAATTTTTAATTAATTAATCCAATTCAAATTTGCTAATGAAAAAGGATATAATATTCATTTATTGCAAATATAATAAACAAATAAAATCCAAATGCAATGGTCTACTGAGTATACTCATTTATATCGTTGCTAAATATAATATAATTTCTATTTCTATGATTTATCAATTGAATTTAAATTCAATTTCATTTTTTTATTAATTTTCCATTTTTTGTTGTTTCAGGTAAGCATTCAATTCACCCAAAATTCGAATTGATTTGTTAAGAAAGAATACTTATACTATATAATAGTTATATTCCAAGTTGGTAAGTAAATAATAATAATTATTATTCACAATCTCTTGTTATTAACCAACAACTCTCTCCACCCCCCCCCCCCCCCTCTCTCTCTCTCTCTCTCTTATTTCATACTATTTCAATTTCATAATCTAATGGAGTTGATAGTATGCTTTAAAGGGAACTAATTTAAATTCACATAATTGAATTGTATGATTATGAGGATGATAATTGATAATTAATAAAAGCGTTTAAGAAAGATAGAGAGATTCATTTCTTCATTCATTCATTGCTAGATGCACCTTGAAACTCAACAGGCACCTATCAAGGTTCACACTTGAAATGTAGAATAATTACGAGGACATCCTGATCTCTCTCTCTCTCTCACACACACACACACACACACATATATATATATATATATATATATATATATATTATATACTTTATATTTTTATCTATTTTATTCGTTATTAATTAACAAAATTTTCATTCTTTTTTTTCTTTTTCTTGTTTTAATATCTTATATAACAATATTATCTTTTATTAATAATAAAAATATATGATTATTTTATTTATATCATTTTAATTTTGTATATCAATCAATATTTGTTATTTGTTTTTCATTTATAATTGTTCGTTCTATGTTGGTAACTTCATGAATATTTTTTTTTTTTTTTTTTTTTGGGTGAGAGAAAAATATATTTCATAATTTGATTCTAAATTATTTTAAATATAAATAAGTTGACCTGTGGCCAGGTCCGAACCGACCGACGGTTTGAAATAAATTAATTTCCAGCTACAGAAACAATTTCAAATAATTTTCATATATCTATTAATGTAATAAAAAACAGATATGCATAGATAAATAATAAATATAAACATTTTTAATTTTATTTTATTTATAATATACTAGCTGCTCAGAGCTCCTTCGTCGCTTTTCACATCTAGACGGGGGCTCCGCCCCCTGTACCCCCGAGTGGTACATAGTATTTGGTTGAAAGTAGTAAAAGGTTTTCATCCATTTTGTTTCAATCAATGTATAACATAAAACATTCATTTCTTATTGTGTGATTATTTAAAATATATTTTAATTTAATCAGTAAATTAATTATATATATTTTTATTGAATATGTTATATCTATCTACTCGAAAGTTCTTGGCAGCTACAACCACATTTCTCCAAGTGTCCTTCTCCTGAGCCTCTGTTCCATCTTTCTTACGTCATTCCCTGGTGTCCTCATCTTTGGCCCATAAATGCTGGGAAGAATCCTATTCTCAAATACTCTGAATCCTCTCATCTCCTAAGATCATAGACCATGTCTCACACCCATATAATACAACAGACAAAATAATTGTTTTATATATTTTAATTTTCATTCCCTTTTATAATAATTTTGATGAGATAAGCCTCTTTACTGCATGATAACAGGCGTTTCCCGATTGCAACTTCGATTTAAATTCTTCTCAAATATTATTATCCTTCGTGATTACATTCAATTTTTCTACATATTCAAATTCTACATTTTGTATGTTAATACTGCTCCTGTTTGTTTCTAAATATATTTATTTATCATTATTAATTTCAAACCTCATCTCTTTTCCTACCTCGATTAATTTTTCCTCGCTATCTGTAATTGCAATTGCCGAATCTCCTATTATATTTAAGTCGTCTGGGTCACCTAATATTTTACAATTGATTTCCGCATCTCACTCTTTCTTTACTACCTTCAAGATAAATTTTAAGATCAAAATTTGAAAAAGTTTATCCGGATCTATTGAGTCATGCGTAGGTTTTACTAAAGTCTACAAATAATTAGTGAACAGAGATATTGAATTCGCGGTTTTTTTAATAACTGTCATAATGAAAATATCTTAATTAATGTTGATCGATTTGGCATGAACCCGCAATGATATCGTCTAATATTTCCTCCGCCTATAGTTATAAGTATTGTATATGTTATAATAGAGTATAATATTTCTTGATCATTTCATTTCGATATTTTAATTTTTATTGATTTTTATTGAATATTTTGAGAAAATGCAAAGTTAGAGACTTGAGACAATTTATAAAAATTAACGGTATAAAAGTATTGATAAAACTAAAGATAAATTAACAATATATACATTCATTAATAGTATTAATTTAAATTAATGGATTTATTTGATTTTTTATTATTAAGTTCATTTATTAATTTTTACCGACCGACGATAGTAAGGGAGGTATTGTTTTCACACCAAATTTCACATGTGGAGATTTTTACATATCTCCACGAATCATGCATTTTCTTAACAGAAAAAAGTATTTTTAGCATGATGTCCGTCCGTCCGTCCGTCCGTATAGATGTGTACAGCCTGAACGGCTGAACGGATTTTGATGAAATTTGGTATATTTACTTAATGCATCAGTGGGATGAATTGATCAACTTTTGGTGCAAATCCGGAAATCGGAAGTGGTAATATTAGCGATCGACGATTATAAGGGAAGGGTTATTTTCACACCAAATTTCACATGAGGAGATTTTTTTATATATCACCACGAATCATTCACTTTGTATTGGTTTTATCCTCGGGATAATCATATTTATTAGTTTTTTCTTGATTTAAAATTATATGACGTCATCCAGCCATTCATGACGTCACAGCCTCGTCTTGCATATATATTATAAATAAAATAAAATTAAAAATATTTATGTTATATTCATATCTGTTTTTTATTACATTAATAGATATATTAAAATTATTTGAAATTGTTTCTGTAGCTGGAAATTAATTTATTTCAAACCGTCGGTCGGTTCGGACCTGGCCACAGGTCAACTTATTTTAGAGCATAATTAATTCCCTCCCTTAAAATAAAAGAAGTATTCAAATATAGAAAGAATAAATACAAAATAATTTAAGTTAAATATGATTTAAATATTTTATTATATTAATTAAAATGAGAACTTTTAGAATAAATTATTTAATTGAAATGATATTTGAATATTAGAATTTAAAATAAAAAGTTAAATATTATAATAATTCTTTGATTGCTAGTTATATACATTGTGTACAATGAGTCCGCCAGTCAGTGGGCCACGCCTGGCTCTTGAATGAACAACACGGAGAACTATACAAACTTTAAAAAATTAAATTCTGCGGTTATTGATTAGAATTAGATATTAATAAAATCTATAGCCTATGTTACCATAGAGATATATAAGAATATTGTGATGTAATTTCATAGAAATCGTTTCTTATTTTGATGTTCATAATTCTAAATTACCGGTAAAGTGTCGGTTAAGTAGGAAATTTCTTTTTTGTTTGTTTCTATGACAGCAAAAAAGTAAACAAATTACATACATACATACATACATACATACAAACAGTCTCCTTTATATATATAGATATGCAAGACCAGGCTGTGACGTCATGAATGGCTGGATGACGTCCTATAATTTTAAATCAAGAAAAAACTAATAAATATGATTTTTCTCGAGGATAAAACCAATACAAAGTGCATGATTCGTGGTGATATATAAAAAAATCTCCTTTGGTGTGAAAATAACCCTTTCCTTCCTATCGTCGATCGCTAATACTACCACTTCCGGTTTCCGGATTTGCACCAAAAGTTGATCAATTCATCCCACTGATGCATTAAGTAAATATACCAAATTTCATCAAAATCGGTTGAGCCGTCCAGGCTGTACACATCTATACGGACGGACAGACATCATGCTAAAAATACTTTTTTCTGTTAAGAAAATGCATGATTCGTGGAGATATGTAAAAATCTCCACATGTGAAATTTGGTGTGAAAACAATACCTCCCTTACTATCGTCGGTCGGTAAAAATGATGAATGCAATATTAATTAACAAAGAATATAACGGGGACAGTTGTCACTGTGGAGGCGCTCATATCGTTGCTGTCATCATTTGAAATTACTATTTTAAATTAAGAAAAACTAACAAAGGTTATTTTTTCTCAGGTTGAAACCAATACAGATCGATTTTTCTTTATAAAAATTATCTATTGTATGAATTTTAAAAAAATCCTTAACAGGAGAAAATATCTCAAAAATATATACCAGAGGTTCCCAAACTTTTCTGGTTTGCAGCTCCCTAAATAATCGGATTTTTTCCGAGGCTCCCTTACAGTGGTTGCCAAAGTGGTGGTCCGCGAGAAAATTTCGCTGGTCCGCTGAAAATGTGGAATATCCTTACTCATCATGTTAAGTTATGTTTGAAGATGCATTAAAACATGATTCAATTCATAACATTACGTGATAAGCTGATAAGTTATAAAAACTCAATGTTTATGTGTTCTTTGATCACAATTTTTATTTATAAATATATTTAACACTTAAAAAATTTTATTAGAGGTCCGCGGGATTTAAATTATGAATTAACTGGTCCGTGAGGTCAAAAAGTTTGGCGACCGCTGCCTTAATACATCCGATTTTTATATAAATTCTTACTTTCTTGAAAAATTGCAAAACTTTTTTTCCCTCTATCAGAAATGTTTCAGACCATCGCAAAATCATCTGACCTTTTTTTTTTTTAGAACCATTCACTTATGACTTATGTTAATGTGAATTGCAATTTATGAAATAGGTCATAGGTACATTTGGGCCAAACAAACAAGGTTTTTTACATTTTTTTTTATAGAGACAAATTGAAATTTTTTTAAAACAATACCTCCCTTACTATCGTCGGTCGGTAAAAAGTCAAAAGTCTGGTCGCGAAAAACATTTTACCTTTTTTTTAAGAGACTAATTGAAAATTTTTTAAAAAAGTCGAATGTGGTCGCGGGGCGCGAGTTTGACACCCCTGATCTACAACTAAAAACAATTAAAGAATTTTCATACAATAGAAATAAAGACAAAAAAATAATAGACCATTTTTAGGAAAGATATATTTTTACCACAAATAAATTCCAAATTTTTTAATAATCATTTTATTTATATTTTTTGGTATAATGTTTAATTGTATTTAAAATGGCAACACTTTTATACAGGTTATATCAAGCTATTATATATTCAAGCTAAAAGAGGTACAGGTGGTGGAGAAAAAAAATCATGACAATTTTGTGGCACGGACATTGAAAACGGTTCGCCATCCCTGTCATAGATAATGAAAATGGATAACCAAATCGGATGTCTCGTAAGAATGGAATCCAAATGATAGTAACAGATGACTACAGATGAAGCCAGTGGAATTCTCTCTCCTTGTACATCGTATAACTCGTTGTGGATACCGTTTTTCTTGTAGATGTGTTTCCGAATTGAAACACGATCTTATAGTTAAAATAGAATGGAACGAGTCTACTTACTTAGAAATGGAAATGAAGGAGAAAAGGATTCACTGGGTACATATTATCTGTAGATACACATACATATACTGCTAACATAGGAAAATTATGTATCTTTTATTGATAAGCAAACAAATTCGACTTTTCTATTTTTTTTTTTTTTTTTTGAAGTGAAAACTTTAGCGGCGTTGAGCACTTTTGCGGGATGGGGAAAAAGTATAGAACTCGCGTGAGATTCCAAAACGACCCGACCGGTGAGATCGACCCGACAGATATACGCATGCGCAATACGCCAGAATGTTAGACACTAAACTTCTGATACATTCTTTACAAAATTTTACATATTTGCCATATTAAATATTATTATTTATATTTACATTAATAATCAGTATTACTAAATTTTGTATATATAAAATAAAATATTTTAATATATTATTATATGTTAAATTATATTAAATTATATACTATATATAATATATTATATAATATATATTTTAATAAATTAATTTTTAAATATGTGTGTGTGTGTGTGTGTGTTGTGTGACCGTAAAAATAAAGATATATGTTTGATAATTTTTCACATGATTAATAATTGTATAAAACTGCTATATATAGAATTTCAGCTTGATAGAATCGCTGAAAGTACCAGAATTAATTTTTTAACACTGGAAATCTCACGCGCCAACAAGTGACATGGTGCCATCAACAAAGAGCCAAACACTCCACTATCCACTCGACTATCTCGCAAATTTGAATTTGAATAATATTTATTAATTTAAATTAAATTAAATTAATTAAATTATAATTTAATAAATATTATTTATAAAATCAAAAACATCAAAATCTCAACATCGAAAATTGAATTGCTGAAAGTACCAGAATTAATTTTTCAACACTGGAAATCTCACGCGCCAACACGTGACGTGGTGCCATCAAAAAAAGAGCCAAAATTGCGCTCCTTTAATAAATATTATTTATTAATTTTAATTTATAATTGAATTAATTTAATTTAATTTAAATTAATATATTAGGTTGGGGAAAAAGAAATCCATTATTTTTACGTGAACTTCAAGACTTTATTTAACATGTTTTGCATTGTCCGATTTAGGTCAAATATGCACCATTTTGTTCTATAATTTGTTGCCATTTTAATGGTAGCTTCATTATGCCTCTCTCATAAAAGTCTTGGTCCTTATTAGCGAAAAACTCCAGCAATTGATTTTCACACTCTTCCCTTGATGCCAATTTCTTATCACTAAAAAAGTTTTGCAATGCAAGAAAAAGATGGTAATCGCTTGGTGCGAGGTCCGGACTGTATGGTGGATGCATCAAAACTTCCCAACCAAGCTCCCGGAGTTTCTGACGAGTCACTATAGAAGTGTGTGGCCTGGCGTTGTCCTGATGGAACACGACACCTCTTCTGTTGGCCCATTCTGGCCGTTTCTGGTCAATTGCTCGCTTCAGACGGTCCAGTTGTTGACAATAGATGTCTGAATTTAATGTTTGGCCATATGGAAGCAACTCGTAATAAATGATTCCTTTCCAATCCCACCAAACGCAAATCAGAACCTTCCTGGCCGTTAGTCCCGGTTTGGCCACCGTCTGTGCTGCTTCACCGCGCTTTGACCACGATCGCTTTCGCATAATGTTGTCGTAAGTGACCCATTTCTCATCCCCAGTCACCATCCGTTTAAGAAATGGGTTGATTTCATTACGTTTGGCCAAGGCTTCGCAGATGGAAATTCGATCCATCATGTTTTTTGGTGTTAATTGGTGTGGCACCCAAACATCAAGCTTTTTTTTAAACCCACCTTTGTGCAAATGGTTTAAAACTGTTTTGTGGTCGATCTTTAACTCCTGGGCGATGCTACGACTACTAACATGCCGGTCCACTTCGATGATTTCAGTGACTGTCGACATTTTCGACGACAGGCCTGCCTGTGCGAGGGGCATCCTTAACGTCAAAAATACCCGAACGGAATCGACGAAACCAAAATTGCGCGTAATTAGCTGTTACAGTATCGGGACCATAAACACTATTCACATTTTCAGCCGCCTGACTTGCATTTTCGCCCTTATCAAAGAAAAACTAAAATGTACCGAATTTTCTCTTTGTTGACTTCCATCTATAACGGCGTGTAACTCAGAACTGAATGGACAAAACAAAAAACTGCAAACGAATTCTTTTAGTGCGAACTGTTACCTTGACAACGAGCATAAATTTGAAATTGTTTGATCGATAATTTACGAGATATCGATCACTACAGCCATCTACCGAAAAAATAATGGATTTCTTTTTCCCCAACCTATTATGTTATTTAATCCAATTCAAATTTGCGAGATATGCTGAATATGTTTTTAAATAAAAAAAATTTCAAGAAAGTAATTGGAGTTATTAATATTAAGAATCAATAAATAAATTTATTAAATATACATTTAAACATGTAAATTAATCTATATATAAATTTAATAAATATTCAAACAATAATTGAAACAATATAAATAAAACGATTCAATATTTTACTTACATTGTGATTTATATTTTTATTTTTATTACAACTATTATTATGGGTATGTTATTTTTGGCAGTTTAAAAAAAATTAAAAATATTAATAAAATTTATCAAAATAATAAGTTGAAAAGATTTCCAATTATTTTTATTTATTTATTGTAAATTTTTCAATGTAACCATGGTAACCATAAATAGACTTTTACCAAAATATTACTAATTAAATTAATTTTGGATTTAACTACACTAAAACCTTCCCTGGGACGCCCACAACAATCCCTGAAAGTTTCATCGCAATCGGACGGGTAGTTTTTGAGTATTTGACAGACACACACACACACACACAGACAGACAGACATTGCCTTTTATATATATAGATATATATATATATTCATACACATCGTATTTTTAATATTTTTGTAATAATAATCAGTTTGCTGACAAAAATAATTATGAATTTTATATATATATATATATACGTATATAAATTTCATTTTTCTCGTGAAGCTGGTGCGCATTCCGTCTGCTTTCAAATTTCTTACGCACAAGTTTTCACTTCTGTCGGCCAGTCCCACGACTCCCAATTCGACTTTTTTTATTTTTATTATTTTTTTTTTTTATAAGATTTTATTTCAATTTATCGTTTTGATTGATTATAATACAATCAAATATATCGTAGACACAAAATTCTTTTAAAATATCTAATTATGAAATTTTCAAATAGTTTTTCGAGAAAATAAAGTTTATGTTGTGGTATTTTGATGAAATTTGGTATATTTACTTAATGCATCAGTGGGATGAATGGATCAACTTTTGGTGCAATTCCGGAAACCGGAAGTGGTAGTATTAGCGATCGACGATAGGAAGGGAATGGTTATTTTCACACCAAATTTCACACGAGGAGATTTTTTACATATCACCACGAAGAAAAATCATCTTCATTCGTTTTTTCTTAATTTAAAATTATATGACGTCACCCAGCTCTTCATGACGTCACAGCCAGCTCCTATTTATATGTATTTTAAATAAAATAAAATAAAATTAAAAATATTTATGTTATATCGATATCTGTTTTTTATTGCATTATTAAATATATTGAAATCATTTGAAATTGTTTCTGTAGCTGGAAATTAATTTGTTTCAAACCACAGGTTAACTTATTTTTTGTTTAGTTCATGAAAACAATGTAACATTATCTAACATCATATTTATTAATCATTATTCTTATCTTTCTTTTTTTTTTATAATTGCAGATTACATATGTATAATACAGAGGTGTGTTTGCATGTTTTCTTTTTTCATAAACTTTTTCATTTATTTGAATTTTGATAAACGTAAGGGACAATTATTTTTCAAAAAGACAATAAAAAACAAAAAGCAAATCTCTCGCTAGCTAATGAAAGTGAAGTTAGGGGATGTTCCTAGATTTGGTTGGTGGTGCACTGATGAGAGGGATCTGCTCGACGGGGTGTGTGCCCGGTTGGTTTTAGGGCGTCGGATAGTCTGCGCACCCCCGAGGTATTGACCCAATTCGGCTCTCCATGTCAATGGGACAACCAACACAGAAAGAGAGCCTTTCGAATAGAACACGCCCTTACAAGTCCCGTCACACCATCAACCCCCCCTCCCCCCTTCATCTTCTATCTTATCCGCCTCTTCAATCCATGCAAATGCGATTCTTTCTACTACTTCTACTTCAGCTTAGGATCTCTAATCCCGTGCTAACACTTCAATTTTCTTCCGATTGGTAGAGCAGTACAGAATGTACACTTTAGAGTTGTAATTTTCACAAATTCATTTTATTTATTGTTAGACTATATAGAACCATTTTTGTTTCTCTATTTACTCTTTAAAATTATTTTTACAACAATTCTGCTCGAAAAAAAGGTGAAGATATTATCACAGAGATTTTCAGTTATTCAAAAAGAATATTTTTTGCTTATTATCTTTTTGTAATTTGTTATTAGAATCATTCTACAGTCGGATATTTTGTTTTATTCATAACCTGGGGGGGGGGGGGGGGCGAGACGGTTGTAAGGGGGTATGAATGTATTAGAACCAATTTTTTTTCTAAAATCTATAATAATCTATAATTTGTTTTTGCTTAATTGAGTGTGTGTGGGTGTGTAATGTGTATGTGTGATTTTGTAGTCCATTAAACAAATTACTATATTATGTGAGTATTTATGAAATTCGATTAGTATAGGAATTAAGGGCTGGGGGGGGGGGCGCCGGTACAGAAAGGTTGGAAACCTTAAGCCTTAATATATGTTTGTTTGTTTTTTATTTTAATTTCAAAATAGGAGCTCCTAATTATTAGCCTTTATTTTATAGCTATATTACTATAAGTTTTTTTTTAGTAAATTATATTCGATGTTTAAGAAGTAAGCCACCATGCCAACATATTCCTGCACTCAGGTTCCCATCAGGTGATTGGGCCCGTACAAACTCGCAAAAGGTCTCCAATATATCCATAAATAATTTCTCTATTCATTAATTCGATTCGAAGAACAAAAACATTGAAAAATTAGGCTTTTGGTGTTCACTCGAGGTGCCATTAGCTTCGGGCTTTAGTACTTCAATGATGTTTCGAAAAAAATATCCAATAATTTTTTTTTAAACTAATTTTAATAAATATTTAATATCTTATTTTATCTTATTATACTACCAAAAATTGTATATATATATATATATTTGTATATTTTGGAGATATTAAACCGCTTGATGGATTTTTTTGAAATTCACACCATAGATAATATTTATAAAGATAAATCGATCTGTATTGATTTCAGCCTCGAGAAAAATCAACTTTATTAGTATGTTCTTAATTTAAAATATTAAATTCAAATGACGTCATCCATATTTTCCTCGTGCCATTCTTTTTTAATTGATATTGTATTAATATTTTTTTTATATTTAAAATATTTTAAAATTTTTTATTAAATTTCGAAATAAAATTAAAAATATTTATTTTAATAATATTGTAGAATCAAATTACGAAATATATTTATTAATCTCTTAACAAAAAAAATCTAAAATTTATTTTATTTGTCTTGCAAACATTGTAAAAATATATTATCTTTCTGTGTTTCTGTTAACATATTTTTAAAGAACAAATTCTTTCTTTAATTAATATTCATTTAAATTGATAATTAAAGAATATCTTATTCAAGATAAATTGTTGAATAAATCTGATCTAATAATATTAAATAGAAATAGAAAAGCATAATAGCAGCATAGCTGAAATGTCAGTTTTATCTCTAAAAAAATATTTTTTTTTTAATTCCCAATATTTCTTCTAAATAAAAATAAATTTAAAAAACTTGTCCAATCCACTTTTTTTCTTTAGTTCTTCTTGGGACGCTAGCTAAAGTGTTTCAAAAATTAACATTGAGTGTTAAGGATAGTTTGTGATTCACAAATTTAATATTTAATAATAGTTATTAGAACGTCTAGAAGATTTTCTCTAACGTTCAAGGTAATATATCTTTACTCAAACCGGCGGAGTGCGTTAAGTTCAGCAGCATTAGGACATTTAAGGGATGTATAATCCCATAGTATTTTAATACACTTTACTTAATTCACACTGTCCGGTTGTCCGTTTGTTTGTACGCGGGTTGTCCGCGGCATTTTATAATCGATATTTCAACAACTTCCCGTCATTCAATCAACTTGAAATTTTGCATACGCGCTTGCTCCTGCTAATAATACACGAATCAATTGAAAAATCCACTGAATTATTTATCTATTAGTCGTAATTAATTAACTAAACTTTCATTTGTGGAATATGGAATAGTTCACTATTTCAATCATAGATGGCGATAGCAGTTCTATTAAAATTAAATTAAATGTCAAACTATTCTGTGGTTGTAAAAAAATGTTACACATGTTATTAATAAGAAATATTTAAAATAACGACTACATTTATTTACGTACGACTAAAAAGTATAAAATAAATTTAAGTAAAAAGAAATATTTTTAAAAAACACACTTTACTTAAAATTGCACTAAAAAGTAAAAAATAAAATCACTGTAAAGTGTGTGTGCTCAAATTATAATAACACCGTAACCACTATTGGGCGTACACACTTTACAGTGATTTTATTTTTTACTTTTTAGTGCAATTTTAAGTAAAGTGTGTTTTTTAAAAAAATTTCTTTTCACTTAAATTTATTTAAGATATTTTTTCGATTTGTCTTCCTTTAAAACAGGGATGACCAACCTTTTAATTTAATGGGCAACATCTCAAACTTAAATATTTAACTGGGTCGCAAAATTACCAGAATATGTTAAGCCTAGCTAGTGAATGTCTCAAAACTTATGGAGATTTTTGGGGATAGAGGTGGTTTTTTGTTTTTGAATGTTGCAGCCTCGAAGTTATAGGTCGCTTGCCGGACTGTGAATTCTTTAAAATTTAAATCCAAAATGAGTGAATGAACGATAGTGGGCCGCATCAAAACTTTGAGTGGGCCGCGAGTTGGACATCCCTACTTTAAAATATTTGAAATTTTTTAATCTGTTTTGTCGTTTAATTTTTTGTTAATTCTTATAAATTTTATGTTTTTTTTTAATCTATTTTCCTGTTTATTTTTTATTGAATTACTAATTTATATTTATTTATTGATTGTTCTTTTATTAATTAATTTTTACATAGTTTTATAATTTTTAATATTTTTTCACTAAAATATTATTTAGGAGTATTTATTATTATTATTATTTATTATTATGGAAGACCCCAAGTTCCCCAATCATTTTAATCAGATGGATGCAATGATGTAACATTTAATAATTGTAATAAATAATTTAAGAATTGCGTATCAATATTTTTTTAAATGGTCGAGCGTTCCAGGTGCAAATAAATTAATTAATTAGTTAATTTTGTTATGTCTTTTTGTTTAAATTTTAAAAAATCTGAAATATATCCATTCTCTCTCGTTCTTCACTTTAATGTCAAATATTTTCTATTATTATAGAAATTATTCAAGTATTCATTCGATTATAAATTAAATTGAATGGGCTCAAGGATAAGACGTTGTATAAATAAATATTATCGATGCTCAATCAAACGAAGAATAATAATCTTTGAAAATATATCCAAATAGAAAAACAAAATGAAAGAGAAAAAAAATAGTAGTTTTTTCATATCTTCATTTATTTTCAAATATTTATTTCAACTGATTAATAAAAAAAGGTTCTTTTTTATAAATTTATCTGCATAATTAAATGTAAGGTAGAAATGACGTCAAAAATTAGCATCTTTTAACTTTTGCCAAGAGATTGATTGAATACTTTGTATAGTATTTATACAATACGATAGGTATACGTATTTACCTACAGAGAATATAATAAAAAAGAAAAGAGTATAAAAAAGGTAGATAAACTAGTAATATTAATTTTAAAATATTTAATTGTAATTATTTAATTAATTAACGAGAGTTTAATTTATTTTATTAGTGGATAAAAATAAGAATAACAAATAAAAACATAAAAGTTAGTTTTTCTAAATGCTAGTAATCCTGGAAGAACGTCGATTCCGACTCGAAACAAAAAATGTACATATTTTCATCTGTTCTTGTCAAATCTTTTATTTATTTTTCGAAATCTTCCATCCGTTCTAGTAGAGTAGATCACTTTTTATTTCGAAAGGAGAAATATTAGATTGTTTCTCGAAAAGAAGAAATACTCACGTTTATATCCAGTTACTGTTACGTTAATAGTACGATTTTATTCCGATGCACACACCGATTAACAATTTTTGATCAACCTTTACGTTCCATCTGATTCGATTATCCAAAAACTGCTTTAACCTCTCATGAAGTCGATTCGATTGTATATATTATTTATATATATAACAGTTAGTTAGTTGGATATTTATTCCAGTAAGAATATTTTTGAAATTCTAACGAATATAATCCCGAATATTAATCGGCTAAAATAATTTTAATTTTCTTTTTCTTTGCAATTATATATCAATTAGCTTTATAAAATCTCTGGAACATCTCTGGCCTACTGATATGTGAGTTGATATTCAAGATATATCTACTAAAATGATCTAAAATATTTGTTTGATGATCTATTTTTGGTACCTCTAAATCCACTCCAATTGTGTCAATGGTCATCGTTTCTCTCATAGGATTCTTTCACTGGGCTTAGTTTCCAAATTAAACCAATTTCTAAAATAATATTTTCTTATCTTTTCTTTCAGATGTACAACCCCAATGTGACAATGATAATAATAATCATGTAACTTTTGTATTAGTTTAATGCCAAAATTGACTTCAACGAATATTCTAGATTTTCTCCTTCAATTTTTTGAATATATTATTTCATTATTCGATAGTTTTTCCATGATGTTTTGATTTGAGTTCGTTCATCTATGTTTTCTTTCTTTCTTTCTTTTTTTTGATCTCTTATTATTTCATTTAACTTTATTAAATTTACCACTTGAATTCCATCTTCATTTTCAAAATATTCCATTGTACATTAAATCTAATAAGAATCAAAAGAGGCGGGTAATATATGTTAATTTTTTTTTTTTTATAATTATTTAATTTATTTAAAAATAATGAAAAAAATATTTTATTTTTATTTGCATTTATTATTTGTAAAATAAATAAATATCTTTATTATTATTATACTATTATCCAAAATTCAATGTTAAATCGTAGTGAGTTTGATTGATTGATTCTATTTTATTATACTATATGAATGGATTATATGTTATATGTAAAAAATAACGGACCAAGCAAGTCCAGTCCAAGCAGGAAGGATATGCTTGCTGGTTGAATCCCTTTTAAGGATAGATAATTCGACACTTCCATATGCGGGGGCGAGACGCCTTCTAATCAACTCCCTCACTGATTGGGGCCCATTTACTTGACAGTTTGGCCTATTGAAGATTTCAAACGACCACTCTTCCATTTATCACAATTTATTTTCACTGGGTTCTTTAATTATAATATTTGAAACGTTCCCTTCTAAACCTAATATTAATCATTTTTTAAGTTACTTTTAATTTTTCCATTAGTTGACTTTTAAATTAAGGGTTGCTTCACATCAATTCATCCATTTCTAATGTTATTTTGTTGCTATTGCATTATTTTTCACACACAACACATTTCTTATTCATAACATTTCATCAGAAGAAAATACCAATGAAAGTCGTTGTGTATTCTTAAGAAAACTTACGATATCTTTGTCTTTTATGTTAACAAATTTTCAATTTTTTCAAATTTTCAAAGGGAATTGGGAAAGTATGTATAAATATGCTGAAATATCGATATCCATTAGGATAATAATTCGATTTTTATAGGAAATAATAATACTTGGCTTATACTTGACATAATTAATCTCACTAACGAAGAAAGAGAAAAATTCTCTTGCTAGTTATGCTGCCCTCCGTCTGGCACTATTCGAGAGGATTTTGATGAAAGAGTCCTTCCACTTAAACGATCCAAACAATAATTCCGAGGAAGATCCCATCCCGACTATGAAAGCAGAAATGACAGCGATTTAGATAAGAAGTAGCACTTGAAAGCTTAATTCAAACTTTCAAATGGAGATGTGTACTGTCTCATTTCTCTTCCGGTACGGAATACCGTCATACCCTGTATCGCTGACAAGGGCCTGGTCAGTATTCAGAGAAACGTACCTAAAAGGATCTCTGGCCAATGATCCTTCGGGGTCTTTAAGATGTGCTTGCACAAATCGAATCACAATGGTATCACGGGATCGTGAATCAATCCCATGGAAGTGTCACGATTTTGGACCGTCACCATTCAAGAAGTGTCATCGTACATAGCATCTTTGATTTTACTATGTTGTTATTTTTGGAAGGAAAAATAAAAATAAAAAATAATTTTTTAATCCAAAAATCTGTTTCATTCAAAAAGTCACGAACTTATTGACCTGTCCACGTATACGTATACCTACCATGGAAACAAAAGATATTGAGCCAATCTCGCCTTGCATCTAGGCAACCGTCCATCCATCCAATTTTATTCACGCATTAACAAACGATGTGTTTTACTCTCTTGCCTTTTAACGTCATACAAAATATAAAACTGTCAATCACATTTAACTTTAAATTAGTATTAAAAATTAATTTCTTCAATTTTTATTCACATATTAATTAAATTAATTCCAAAGTTTTATTTAGATAAAAAAACAAATCAACGAAATTCATAATAATAAATAATTATTTTTGAAATAATTTTTTTTAATAACATTAACAGGCAAATAAAACGAAATTTCCCAATACATGCTCTCTCTAAAGTCTAACTTTCACTTCAAATGATCTTTCTAAGGAAATATGCCAGCCGGGCTAAATCTTTTAAAATTAACATAGAAATTTTGTGATGTTGGCTCAATACCTTTTTCCTCCATGTTTATATTCTCAGACATATTTTTTAGATTCTGCGTTCATTCAGTAATATTTTCTTCCTCCTCTTCTTCCTAAATCATTCTCAAATCGAAGTTTTGTTCATGTTATTTCGTCATTGATGTTAGTAAGATTTTTTTTTATAGTGTGTACTGTGTAGCTCTTCACAAACGTAAAGTATGTCTTTGAATTTCTCTAATCTCCATTATTCTATGTATTTTTCTATGTATGCATGTATGTATTATTTCTTTCATTCTTCGATATACATTTTTTGTTCGTTGAGTCAGTAAAAACCATAAAAATTGAATAATTATTTATGTTTTTGCAATTGTGAAAAATGGATCTGTACTTTCTAATAAGTCTCATTTAGAGAAACAAATTCATTTTTGAATTGTTTGTTAAATTAATTAATCAAATCTCTCCAACTTAATCCAAACTCCTAAAGATATAAATTCCAACGATTTCTTATCCCTACTCTAGATTTTAGATCAGGGATGAGCAACCTTTATTTTTTATCAAAGGGCCAAACAAAAGTGTGACATTTCTTGGTGGGTGGACCGCAGACAAAAAAAAACAACAAAACTTAATAAATTTCGTTATTTTCTTTTTTTCTTTTTTTACCTACCGACTCCTGTGTTTTTCAACTTGAAAAACTTAATAAATGATTAAAAGCTAAATATTTCACATAATACATGTCCCAAAAAATGGTTTCTTTATTATAGCGATTATTCTAAAAGATATTCAACTTAATCAGTAATCAAGTGGGCAGGCAAAAAGTTTAGGATACCAGTACATAAAATGATATTGTATGAGTACTACTATGTTATTTTATGGTTGCTGGGCCGCATGTTGCTCATTCTTGTTCTATGGAGACAGAAGACAGACATATAAATGGTCTCTAATGAGATTATATGAGATCTGACATCATCTTTGACGGTTAAAAACCATATAAGAGTTTTTAAAGATCTTCATACACATTCCATTCCAATTTAATAGTCTCAGCACAAAAGGACTCCATCCTATCTGGAAACTAGCCCAGAATCTCAGAATCTCCAATTATATTAAATTCATTATGTTACATAGATCTTGGCAAAGGTTAGGATTGAGATTGTAAATAGCCTTTAAGATGATTGGTTAACATTCTAATTACAATTATATTATATTATTTATAATAAATCTGCGTTTTTCTATTTAAAAAAAAAAAATTATTTAATTCATAATTTTGCTTTTTTTTTTAGAGAGGAGGTGAAAGAGCATACAGTTCGATGGGCTGCTCGTTTTGAGTTTGTATGCAAAATGAGTGCAAACGCTTCAACAGGTGTACTTGATCCTTGCATTTTACGAGTCTCCGTCCGGAAGGTAGAATATATAACTTCTTTTTATATAAGTATAAATAAATATCGATTTACGAGTATAAAATATTAATAGATTAGAATGGTTTAAATATTTTTGATTTATTTTTATCTACTAGATATCTGTTATTATTCTAAGCTGTTTATTTTTTTTTTTTTTTTATTTTTATTTTTTGATAAAATAAATAAATAAATCTTAGAAATGATTAGTCTACACTCACATACATTCATTCATACAGCTTTTTGAAAAGTAAATTTGTTTTTCTTATTTTCTTTAAAATAATAATAATAATAATAATAATAAATTCAATATTCACAAAAGTTTAATTATGTAAATAGATAAGAAATGAGAAGAGAATAGAATATCCATAGTTCGAGTATAGATCTATCGATTGTCATGTGTCATGTGTCATGTGCCAATAAATAACTCTTTCAATTGGCAATGGAATCTGTCTTATTGCTTCCAATCATTAAGTGATTAGATTCAATTCATTTTTACACACACAAATTTACACTCTCTATTTTGAAAGATTATTTCATTAAATTAAAGACAACCTTTAGATATATATATACTATATATAAAATAGGTGATATCAACTCATAATAAGATTAACTAAGAAAGCTTAAGAACTTATGTTACAATTATAATAAGCGTAAGTTACATCATCTTGGAAAATTTTCATTTGACATAGTGTAGGTTATCAATTTAAATTATATTAAGGGAGCATTATTTAAAAAATTATTATATGACAAAAATAAATCAATAGAAAACTACACTAATAATAATAATTAATCATGTTAAATTATTTTTACCGACCTACGATAGGAAGGTATAAAGTATTGTTTTCACACCAACACTTTCACATGTGGAGATTTTAACATCCAAACCACCACCTAACATGCATTTTGTTAACAGAAAAAAGTATTTTTAGCATGAAGTCTGTCCGTCTGTGTGTCCGTATAAACATGTACAGGTTGAACGGCTCAACGGATTTTGATACAATTTAATATATTTACTTACTTAATGCATCACAGTAACATGAATTCATCAACTTTTGGTGTATATCCCGAAACCGGAAGTGGTAATTTACAAAGTATTCATTTTATACTCCTTATCGGAAGTTATTTCACTTAAAATATAGTTGTAATTAATAATTGAGTAATTAGACTAAAAATAAAAACCAAGATAATATTATTTAGTCATTTTAATTCAAATTATCAAAACATTTTTTTTTTTTATACTTTCTATATATATTGTCGTCGTATATTGGAGGCTTAGTATGGAGTTGGTTTATAAATAAATTTGATATTTAATTTGGTAGCACTCTGGTAATTGTGAATAGAATATATGTAGTTTAGTGAATACACAGCGAAGGTTGATAGGGAAGATGTAAAGTTGAAAAATCAAATATTTAATTAATATAAAAAATGAATGTTTAATATCTAAAGAATTTAATTTAATTATAATGGGTATCGTTAGTCATTAGAAACAAATTTTATTTTCTTCTTTTTATTTCTAGGAGAGCAAAGGAGGACGTTCTTTTCAGAAACTGGGCTTTACAGATTTAAATTTAGCTGAATTTGCTGGTAGTGGACAAACTACACGACGATGTCTTCTTGAAGGATATGATACGCGGCATCGTCAAGACAATTCTATGCTACAACTCTCCATTCGAATGAATATGCTCAGTGGCGATATTCTATTTAAAGTGTAAATATATATATATATATATATATATATAATATTATTTGAATTAATTCTTAATTAATTTGAATTAATTTCTTCTTGCTATATAAGCATAAGTATAAGTATAATTTAAAATATTAATTGGATTCTACTTTTGTTTCGAAATTATTAAAATAAAATTCGAAATGATTTCATATATTCCATTATATATTATAATAATATAAATAAATTAAGATTGATAAATTAATTTTGATAATTCTTTAATAAAAGTGTCATTGTAATAATTGCTTTATCCGTTTGGTTTGTTTCTCCAATTTTGTTGTCGGCGTTCATTGCCTATTGTATCAACCGTTCAAGTGATAATGATTCGTTTTCATTTCTTTCTTGTAATTAATTATTCTTAAGGCGTTCTCTCGCGTCTCTCAACAATCTTTAAGAACATCCAATTAATTCATTGATTTTTATTTTATTATTAATTGACATACTTATATCCAAGTAAGTATTTATACATCTTATATACATATCTATTTAAACAATTTGGGAATATTTTCGAATTATAAACCAGAATGCAGTTATTTAAATGTTTTTTTTTTTCCTTCTTCTTCATAAAAATAATTTCTAATCTAAGTGGATTATAAATCATTTAAATTTGAAATGAAAGCAAAATAGAAAAAATAAAATTTTTCAATTTAAAGGAAATTATTTATTTATTTATTTTATTTTTTTAACTATATATAATTGTATAGAAAAACCTGAAATTTAAAATTAAAGTAATTGTGTAAAAAATATGAGTTAACATTATATTTAAAATAATATTAGAATTGATCTTGTTTTTAAGATAATTAAAAAAAATAAATAAAAGTTTTGACATGATGATTTTTAGAACGGATATATGATAATGGTTTGAGGTACCAAGAAATTTGGTGTAACCTTGCTGTTAATGATTATTCATACTACACTGATCCTAGCAAATACATAGAAATACATAGAATATATGTAAATGAAGATGATAAAGTGGATTAGGGTGTCCGTGTCTGTTAATAGATTGATTTTAAAGGAATTTTTTTTTTCAGACCTTCTCCTTCGTTAAAACATAAACAATTAATTCCACCGCCGGTGGCTGCTGATGAAGATGTGGCACCTGCGGATCGTCGTTGTGATGATTTCTCATCAGGCTCCTTGGCTGGTAGTATAGCAAGTGGTAGTTCCGGATTTGGCTCGTTACCCAAAAAACGGCCCCCGTTATTTGGCTCGGAACTAATCCCAGGGAATTCATCTGGCAATATTCTGCCTGATAGTGGCGGAGGTGTTTGTCCACCGCCACTTGAACCTCCCGTTGAATTAGCTGAACAAATTGCTACCGTGATTCCATCGAGCCTTGTCGATGAAGGCACTCACGAGCCGGGACACTCAAGAAACTCAAGTAACACAAGCCAAATGAGCAAAGCAAGTGGTTACAGCTCCCTCAGTCAGTCACAACATTCACGTCAAAGTTCCAGCGGTGATTCTGGTCATATTCGGTGAGTATCATCCATCACATACCGGTACTTAGTTAACATTAACATTTACCTTGACAAAATCAATGGATTTAAGAATTTTAAGGTTTTAGAAATTTTCAATAAAAAACAAAATTAATAAAAAACTACTCTCGTTGTATAAGATTGGTTAATGACTCCATTTCAGACAGTCCTCGTCGTTTTGCATGTTTTTGTTGTTCCATGCTAGGATATAATTCTCTTATTAATCAATTGTTTGGACGATATGCAAAGGAAAGTGAAAGCGAAGTTTGGTATTGAGCTCTGATGCTCCACAGGTCTCCCTCCTGGCCTATCTGGGCACCACGTCTTCAGGAGGAGGGCACGCGTACTCCAAGTCCATCCGTTCGTAATCGCTTGAAAGGCGTCCGACGACCTGTCCCTTCCACCATCTCCATCTCGTCTAGTAATTCTTTTCCTTCTCCGCTGACTAACGGTCAGGTGATTGGATGTTCCACCCCCGTCCCGGGCAGCCCCCCTGTCATGTTTACCGATCATTCGTTCTCTAGGGGGGTGCATGTCATCCCCTCACCAAGAATCGCCCCTTGGTCCCCGTCTTCGAACTCCAGTCCGTTGGTCCTTTCGCCCAGTTCGGCCACCGTCGTCGCCGCATCTTCAGCCCCTGCATCGCCGGCTGCCTCCGCTGTCGCCTCTGCTGTCAACAGGTACCTTGTCCCGCTACGCCATCCATCCCTACACAAACCCTTTGCCCTTGTTAACCAATCCTAAGCTGTTGCAGTTAGCGCTCTAACGCGCCGAAGCCGCCACCGCACCACTCCACCTTCAAATTGCTTTGCGAATATACTCTTCTCCATAGAAACCTTTCTTGTTTTTTATTTATTTATTTTTTTTAATTTCTCTGCACTCCTTTTATGCAATTTGTGCTGATCCAATGGGTAAGTGCGGAGGCGTCAGCGGCTTAGCTTTTCTATTCTTCTACTTTTAGAATTGTTTTGCCTCCTCTAACGCAATTGACTTACAATGTTTAACAGTGAGACCCCCCTTACTACACCCTATTTCTCATATTTTCATATTTCTAACTCTACTTTGATATAATTACCAAAATACATTCTTATTATTATTTACTTACTTGATTTGTTTTTTTTTTTTTTTTTTTCTTATATTTTTTTTTCTCCTCTCTATAGGTGTCATCGATGGATGTCATTTCTTGCCAATATTTGTATTTTGATCAAGGATCAGAGGTGTCTAATCTTCTTATCTATCGTATTTTTTTTTTTTTTGTTTTTTTTTGGGGATTTGATCATGTTATGTTTATATATTTCATTGGATATGATTTCTATATTTTTCTCCTAAAACATTAACTTCAAATGTTCATACTTTCGTCTAAGTACACCTTATTAAAATTTCTTTTCAATATTAATTAATACCTATTTTTTGCGAATCCTTTAAAGAAGTGTTTATTTTTCTCCTCAATAATCTTTATGTTATGTTTTGTTTATTTTATTATTTTTTTAGCATTTTGATGGATTGAATTGATTATTTTTTTTATATTTTTCTTCCAAATCATCTGAATAGATTTATTCTTTGTGATTTCATTTGTCTAAATCTTAATAATATAATGTGCACTAGCAAGGCCAAGATAAAAAAACAATAGTTTGTCTGATTCCCTTCCTAGGCCAATAATGCATCCTGCACATCATCGCAAATTACTTGATAGTAGTAATCCTAAATTACCAACGGTTGCAACAAGTCCTGATGATATTTGCGACGAGGAAAATTTAGCTGCTTCGTGGTCTGCGGCAGCAGCAACAGTAGTGGCTGCCACTGCAGCAGCTGCAACAGTTACTTCAACATCATCTAGTTCAGGTTTTTCTGCTACATCGACTACGATGACAATGTCTGGGATCTCGTTGACACCACCTTCTGGGCCTACGTCACTTGGACCTTTACGAAGAAGCAGTATCGTGTTAGTTTTATTACTGCTCATGCAAATTTACAACAAAACAATGAATTGACTGCATGCATTTTTTTCTTTTTATTGCTCTACATTCATTCATGCTGATTAAATTGTAATCATGTATCCATCTTTTATTTTATTTATTTATCTTTTTGGTTTATTAATTATATATTTGGTCTAATTCATAAAAAGATTATAGAAAAGAGACCGGGGAGACTGGACACTTTTGGTTTTTCAATTTTTCTTCCAAGTTGCTTGAAGCACTACAACATTGAAGAACATTTCTCAAAGGTGTCATTGGGTTTAAAAGTCTTAAGGAACGTCCATTTTTATACCGAGCCGGAAAAAAAGTCCACTGTCTCCCCGTGTAGGGGTTATTGGGTTTATATGGTCACACAATTTTTTTGAGATGGTGGGTGTGTGGGTAATTATATTTTGTACGTGTCACGATGAATACTTCATTTTATGCAAACAAATTCATAAAGAAATAAATTTCCAATAGAGTATTGTTAATTATACATGTTTATTACTCCTTCCTTCTCCAAAAGGGTTAACTAATTTTACCTGTTCTCTGGGCCTTGTTACACAAAAATTACACAAAAATTGGATCAAAAAACTAAATTATGAATATAAATCTGGAATAGCTGAAAATACAAAATTTCCAATACACTAAAGGGGCAAAACGACAAGGGGGTAAAGGGGTATGCCAAACACCCACTGAAACACTGTTAAGTTAGACTGAGTTAGAAGTTAACTGAGAGTTTTTAAGAGTCATTTTCCCTATTTGAAACGTTCATCGTAATGCCCATAGAACAAAATTATTTTAGCTTGAAAATGCAAAGAAGGATTGGACTGTACTTTGTCTCCCCTGTCTCGACTATATACATTTATCTATATATCTACATATATATAGATATAGATATATTAGATTTAAATGTCTCGTTTGAAACATTGTATTATTTATGGATTTCAACTGAATTCAGATTAAATTTACATACATAGATATATATATATGAAAATATTAATTTGTGAGATCATATTTTGGATGATATACCTATATAATATTATACGTAGAAGTTTGTTAATTATAAAGAAGAGATTAGGTTAGTCTAATAAAATAAAATATGCAAAATTATATTTTCTTTTCCTATTGTAATAAACAAATAATATATAATAATTTTATTCTATTTGTATTCCAGAATAAAACATCTATAATTTGGATTGATATGATACGTTATGTAAACACATTGATATTACTTCATAAAAGATTCTAAAAAAAATATATTTTAATTTTTTTTTTTTTTCATAAAATATTGATATACAATTCTTTAATTATTTATTACAATTATTAAATGTTACATCATTGCATCAATCTGATTAAAATGAATGGAACTTGGGGTCGTCACTAATAATAAATAATAAATAATATATATTTTAGTGAAAAAATATTAAAAATTATAAAACTATCTAAATATTAATTAATAAAAGAACAATGAATAAATAAATATAAATTACTAATTTAATAAAAAATAAACACGACAATATATTAAAAAAAAAAACAAACATAAAATTAACAAAAAATTAAACGACAAAACAGATTAAATAAGCTGGAGTGTCTCCACTCGACTATCTCGCAATTTGAATTGGATTAAATAACCTAATATATTATATTTAAATTAAATTTAATTATAAACACAGTTGTGTCACTTTTTCGGCATTTTATGCCGGTAAAATTTTATTAAAATTATTATTATTAATATTAATGTTAAATCTTATAGTCAGTTTGAATAGATTTAGATTATATTAAGATTTCATTGTATTATATTTATTATTGTTATTAATTAAGTAAATAATTGTACTAGGTGTTATTTTAATTATAATTTCATTCCTTTATATCAATTAAAAAAAATACAGAAAGCATGATTTGTTTTTATTATAATTATTATTTAATATTTGTAAAATATTATCGATGCATGTTGAATTTTTATTTGTTGTATTGTATTGTTTGTGTTTGCTTTTTTTTTTTGTTACAGAAATTTACAATAAATAGATTTCCTTATGTCTTTGTCAAATGATTGTTGTATGCGCTGTTATTCATATTTTGCTTTTTATTTATTTAATATTATTTTTCAGCTTATTTAATTTTTAATATATATATATTTTAAATATATTGTATAATCTATAATGTATTTATCATAATTTTTAACATAATTCTTATAAGCAATTATAAAATATAAATATAATATTTCCACTTGGACGACTGTTTGCTTTAAAATTTGTATATTCTTGTTTTCTTTGTGTACACATTTTCGTTTGTTTTGTTTTGATATCTTTTCCGCATGTATATATTAGAATAAGATCTTTTTGCTAATTTATGCTATTTTTCCTTTGACTATTTGACACACTCCTTGCATTTACATTCAATCATCTATTATTATTTGGTTATTTAATAATTTATATGTAATTTTATTAACTTTCGTTATATAGTTAAATTTTTCTTATTGTAAAAATTCATTGGTTATTAATATGCTTTCAAAATTATTAATCCTTATCTTACCTAATAAGGTAAACATATTTAAAATTAATATTGAAATTGAAATTTAATATGTTTTTTAATGAAATATTTATATATTTCATATTTAGTAAAGATAAATATGAAATAAAGAGATTCTTAATTAATTATAAGTCTTTTAGAAATATTCGCGATAAAAGTAGTTAAATTACTAATAGGAATGTCTTTCTGTTTAGGAATGCGAGTAGTGGCTCAGGTTTGAGCGAAACAGGCTCGCTTGATCGAGCCAAAGCTGCATTGGAACGACGTAAAAAAAATGAAGAGGCTGGTCTTGGAATGGCAAGTCTTGTTGGGGGTTGTGCACCCTCTGGAAGAGTGGAAGTCACTAGAGTTGATCCTGACAGTCTTATTACCGAATTGTTACGTTCAACAAATCTTGAACCTTCCGATGAATCTGCTGAGAGTAAGTTAAATTATTTATTAATTAATTTTTTTAAATCATTTTCAGATTTCAATTTTAAATTGTTCTTTTTGTTTATTGGACTGTAAACTGGAAAAGATGTTCAAACATGAATAAGAGCAATCATTTTTAAAATATAATTTACTTTATGTTTTCTAGATATACTCATGAAATAATATTTTTCAAATAATAATAATAATAATAATATAAACTAATTTATATATATATATATATATATATATTATTAGGTTTTCAAGTTTTAAATGAAGCATATAAAACTCATATAATTAAATTCGATTTTATTCCAATAAAAACTTTTTATTTTTAATCAAGGTATCCACCCATATTATCAATACACCTTTGCCATCTTACAATTCATTCATATATTTCTTTTCTGTAGAAGCCTGGATCACGGGAACCGATGTACTTTTAAAACGCGCGCGCCATTTTGACAGCCTATGCGGTATTGAATTTTTTTCCAGATAAAAAATAGTTTAAATTTTGAAAGGATTGATAGTCAGTGGGTGACGGAGAGCTTCCAACTTCCTTTAGCTTTCCTTTAGCTTTAACCTGGTCATTCATTCGGCATGTGATCGAGCGTACAGAAGGATTGGAAATTTGGCTTTTCAATCGCAAAATTTCTCATCTTTAGAAAAATTTAAATAGATGTTATCATCCACTAAAGGAGCTTATCCCGTCAAAATTAAAATATATAAAACAATTATTTTGCTAGTTGAATTTATTATATGAGTGTGAGGCATGGTCTATGATCTTGGGAGACGAAAGTAGATTTAGAATATTTGAAAATAGAATTCTTTGCATCATTTATGGGCCGAAGAAAGATGAAGTTATCGAGGAATGGCCGAGGCTACATAACGACGAATTCCATGACCTCTCTGCTTCTCGAGGCTTAGCGTTAAAAAATCATATTATTATTCTTATTCAATAGAATTTTTTCATAGTATTATCTTCTTTTAATAGTATTATATGTTTGTTATTAAATAACTTAATATTGTGGTTTGTTGCAGCTTCCGGCTTGACTCTGTTTATAGCAAAAGATGGGACTACGGCGCTTGGTAGCCACGAAGTTAAAAGCCAAATGAACGCTGGAGTGTTCAAACAGGTGGTGATGGAATCGGACGAGAGGTAACGGCGTCGTCATCATCATCATCATCAACATCAACATAATCCTCTTCTAAATAACAATAACGTCCATACTCTACAAATTGTCCCCTAATTTCTATATATACTTTTTTCTTATCTTTACATAATATTTTCTCTTATTTATAAATGTATTTATTCCTCTTTCCCTCTTAAATAAATCCCTCAAAATCCATAAATTTCTCTCTCTTTCTCTCTCTCTCTCTCTCTCTCTCTCTCTTTCTTGTTTTCCACATTCCCATTTATAAGACATCCAAATTTTTTACTTTCAAAATTTAATTTCAATAAATAAAAGAAAAAATAAAATATAATTTTTATCATCATTCCATTTGAAATGAAAAGAAACTTGATATTTGATAATTTTATATTATTTGTGAAAAATCACTTTTAAATTTACTTATTCTATTCAAAAATAAATATAATAAATAAATAAATGATTATTTATAATGTAACAAGGATAAATTATAACTAATAATATTTAAAAAATTAAATTAATACGTTTCTAATTTAAAATAAAAATAATGATAAAATTATTTTGAATTTTTAAATATATATATATATATAATTTATATATAATTATAAAAATATAATATAATAATGTCTAATAAATTTCAAATATATTTTAAATTTGAATAAGAAGAGATTTTATATTTTAAATATATATTTATTAATAAAACAAAACACTTTTAAAAAAAGAAAAAGAATATTATATATATTATTTTAATTTTGTTTATTTCGAATAAATAAATTTACATTAAATATATCTGTGTGGAATTAAATAGAATCGAGCGATATATATATATATATATGTATATATATAAAACAAACTTGACATTTATTTATTAATTCAATTTTCCGAATTAATTAATAATATAAATCTTATTCAAACTTATTCATTTACTCTATATTTATATCACTAAAAAGAATCAATTATAAATAATTATTAAAAAAAAAAACAAAAATAACAATGTCTGATATAGAAACAATTTAAAAAAAACATTTTCTTGCTCTAACTTGGCTCTAAATTTTCTTTCTGGTTTCATTTATATATAATATTTTAGAAATTTAAAAATTTTATATTTGGTAAACTTTATGACACAATTTGAGTTTTTCAACATGTTATATTAATCTGTTTATTACCTCCACTATATCTAGCCTATGCCTATACTGTTCATTTGGGTTATCTTCCTCTACAAAATTAGATCGATGATCTCCGGGAAAAAGGCCCTAAGTGACAAATAGTAAACTTTACATGAGGAAGAAAAAACTTGTCAAAAAATGTTCAGTAGCAAAGGCCCTCCAACATTTGAATTTCTTATTTTTATTAAAAATATAATAAATTTGAGTTAACAGGAATGAGCGCAATAGTATAAAGCTATAAAGTGTCGGATAAAACCAAAACATGAACATCACAAAAATTGTCGCTTAGGGTCTTTAGGCCCGGAGACCATCCATATACTCGTTGCTTTAACTTATTTATTAATTTAATTATTTAACACTGAAGACCAAAAATATAGCTTACAGCACGGAAAAACAATATGAAAGAGTTTTATTAAACAAAATTCTCGCGCTAATCTCTTTTTTTTTCTTTTTTTTTGTTGAACTTAAACAAAACTCGTCCAATTAATATTATTTCATAATAATAAATAAGTTCTACTGGCTGGTGGGAAATAAGACCCTCATTTTTTAATTATTAGATTTACAATAAGGAAAATGGTCTATTGTCACAAATTCGCCCTACATATATCTAATTTTCAAAAATATAAAACAAATTAACATTAAACTTGCTTTTAAAATTAGATAATTGATATAGATCTAACCATTTTTCTTTTTTTTTTCTTTTTTTTTTCTTTTTATTTAAATCTATACATTTATAAAGAAAATATATATAAAAATTTTCATTAATGGTTATGTAGATTTAATGAAAATGTCAATATATATATATAAACCAATAATAAAATTAATAAGCAATAACCATTAAAATTATTTGTCGTTTATAGAATTAATTTTCCATAGTTTTTTTTTTTTTTTTTTATTGTTAATTTAAAAAAGTGGTAAATAAATAGCCAATCAAATAAATGAATAGTTGAATTGAAATTCAAATTATTCCATTGGCTATTAGTGATTTCCTAATGAAGATTTTATTCATTTATATCTAAAATAGATAATTGAACGATAGAGATTTAATATAATTTTCATTTATAAAAGTTAAAATATAATAAAAATAAAAAACAATTATTATAGACATCTCTAATATTATATATATTTAAATTTAAATAATTTTTTTAATATTGAAATAAAAATAAAACTTCTACCTTTGCTGTTAGGAAAAAAGGTGAGGTATATAAATACCTCAAATTTTTTTTTGGAAGAGGAAATAGATTATAACAATATTTACGAATTTTAATCAATAATAAATGGATTTTTCACAAAATTAAATTAAATTGATCAACGAAAGAAAAAATAAATTTATATATATATATTATGAATATCTGTAATAAATTTAAACATGAATGTCTTTTATTTTTCTTCCAAACTAAATGATATTATGTATATAAAATTACAAATCTTCAATGAATGAATGTGTGTATAAAATTTATAATCTATTCAAATAGTTAATAATAGTCTATCTGTGTATGTCTTTAACTATATATTTTCCAGACAAATTTTTTAAAATTCTTTAAATTAATTTTTTGAATCTGTATTCCATTATTATTATTTATAATTTTTTAATAAAATGAAAATATTTTGCTCTAGATATCATAGAAACATCATGAATTACTATAATCTATAAATTCTATAAATAGAAGTCATTTATTTAATAATAATAATAATAATAATAATAAAGTCCTATTTCTTTGCAAATAACATTTAGTAATTCATTAATAATTATTTTTTTATTTATTATTATTGGTTATTATAATCATTCAATTTGTTATTAAAACACACCTGCATCTGTCCATTTTCTGTTTATTTTGCTTTATTTAAGTAAAACTTATACGAAAGAAAAATTACAAAGCTTATGCTATGCTCAATAATTCAATCAATGGAAAGAGATTAACATTTAATTAATTCGTTAATTAAGTAATTTATATATACAATAAATATATATATATATATATATAATCTTCCATATTGCTACTATTGTATATTTTTACAAATAGACTGAGAGGAAAAATTAAAACAAAAATCTTAAAACAGACATTATTACACCAATTATATTCATTACCAATTATATAATATAATTAATCATAAAAAAAAATATCAAAATACTCAAATATATTATGTATTTGTTGATTTGAAGTCGCTGTGACTATACTATAAGTATATTAATATTAAAAATAAATTAAATAAGAAAAAAGACATTTTCTTTTGTTTTATATAATAAATGATTACATAAAACCAGTGAGAAAAGTATTTCTCATATTTATATATATAAATTTCAATTAAATATGTAGTAATTTTATTTAAACAACAAAACTTCAATTATTTAATTTTAAATGGACGGAATATTCCTTTTTCTCTCATAGTAATTTGTGAGTAATTGTAAATAGTTATTATTATGTTAATGAGAGACATTGGATTGGAATAAGTTAGGAGAGGGGAAGGGATGTAATATATAATTTAAAAAAAAAGATAAATATCATTTAAAAGAAATTCTTAACAAATAAATCGGTGATTTTTTTTTCATTTCTATTTTATATACTTGACTCTCTCTCTCTCTTTGTGCCTCTTTTTACTTTATATTGTGTTTCATTTCTTTTATGTATGTTAATACAATATTTCTAATTTGAATTTATATACATATGACATTTCTAAATTATTAATTGGTTGAAATGAGAATATCAAAAATATTAAGACTTTTGTAAATCAAAATCTATGTATTATGAAGTCCCTAAATTTGGTAAATAATAATATCTATAATAACAAAATTCAATATTCAAGATTATCGATTATTTTTTAAATTAAATTTGCTCTCTTGTTTTTCTTTGTTTTCTATTCATTTGTCTCTCTCTCTCTCTCTTTCCCACTTTATCTTTAATAATGAATAATAATAAATTGTCTGATTTAATAAACTTGAGTTTATGATAAAAGAAGAACAATTAAATTTGTTCATATTACATATGTTTGGAAGATAAAGTGAGAAAATAAAAGTGTAAATGTGTTTGTTTATTTTTATTATTACATATCTATATTTTTGATTTTATTATTTCAAAGGGCAAATTATATTTATTATTAGAGAGAGAGAGAGCTAATCTTGAATCTTTTAAATTATATTAATTATATAAAAGGGCATCGAATGAAATCATCATCAACGATCCTGAATTATTTTGCTGATGATGATTAAATTAAAATCAATGAAATTAATTATTTTTTTTTTAGTTGTTCATGTTGATGCCCTAAGAACATTGTAACCTATTTTCTTTCTTAATTGTTATTAATATATTAATTAAATAAATATATAATAAATATTATCAAATTATTAACAAGATAGATTTTTTCAAATTGAAATTAAATTAATTATAAATAAAAAAAAAATCGGAGACGTAATATATATATATATATATATATATATATATATATATATATATAAATTAAATAAACAATAATATTTAATTTATATATATATATATATATATATAAATTAAATAAACACATTTAGATTTTAATCAAATACAAGTATTTATATATATATATATATATATATATATATAAAAATACAAAAAAAAAAATTAAAAAGATAATTATTGAAAAAAACTTAAATATAAATAAAGTTGTCTATTATTTATTATTAAACAATGTTGTGGACCAAAACAGAAATAAAAAGTAAACAAAGATTATAATATATAATATATATATTTAAAAAATTACTCCAATTTTCTTCCTATAATAGAATATATATATATATTAATTTTATTTAGACTTCCTTTTTGTAAATAATGTATTATATTAATTATGAACAAAGAGTTATCTAATATTTTTTTGTGTGAAACATAAATAAAAATAATATTACAAAAGCCAAACATTTTTTTCTATTGTGTGTAATTAAAAATAAAAAAATATTAAAATAAAATTATATTGTGATGTCTAACTTTTATGTGATTGATAATTGTTTTTAATTAATTTTTTAATCCTATTCTACACAACACCTTTATAATAGATTTTTTATTTTTTTTCAAATAAAAAGAAAATGTTATTATTTAAAATTTTACAGCATTTATGAATCAGAAATCATACATTACATCTTTATCAATTTTTAAATCCATCTCAACTATAAAAAAAATAATTTCAAATAATTTCATTTTATTATATATAGATTAACGAGATCTGTTTGCAAAATTCCCGACCATTTTTTTTTTCTATCTTGCCAGATTTATGTATATGTTTGTGGGGGGGGGGGGGGGTGTATGTAGACAAGATTACGCAAAAACGGTTTGAGCTATAATAATGAAATTTAGTACACGGGTATTATTCAAAATTCGTAGTTTTCTATCAACTTTTGAGAAATGTAGCTCATTCGGAAGAGGACCATACCACGACTTACCACATTGTTATTTTTTTCCTCTTAAACTGTCCGTAAAAATGAAGATATATGTTATGTTTAATAGTTTTTCACATGATTAAAAATTGTATAAAACTGCTTTATATATATATAGAATTAATAAACAAAATTATTGCCGTGAAACTGCAGCAGACCTTGCTCGAGAATTCGCTGAGTCTGGTGCAGTCTGGTGTCACGTAACTGTTTGTCGATTTTCTTTTGATTGCTTTACTTTTTTCATCTAAATTTTAAACTATAATAAATTAAAAAATGAATATTATCATTGAACATTATAATTTTCAATTTATCATATAATATAATAGTGATTAAATTAAAAATTAAAGTAAAGAAATAAAAAAAATTGGAAATTGATATAAGTTAATACAAAAATTAAAATAAAAACAATGTAATGAAATCACACTTGGACTCGCAATCAGACAAAAATAGTTTTATTCTGATCAATATTGAATAAATAGAAATTACATTTATTATTTAAATTTGAATAATTGAAATTTTTCAAAAATCCCCCACGGCGCATCTTTTAGCTTAAACCAGGGGTCGGCAACCTGCGGCCCTTTTCGCCTTTTTGTGCGGCCCCCCAAAGCATTAATATAATTTTGAAAAAATCAACAGAACGTGCCGAAATGTGGCCGGTGGCAATAATGTAGACGAACAGAAGTACAAATTTACAAAACTTGTTGAGGATCTCAGTATCCCAAACACAACCGGACGTAAATGAATTATCCAACAATATTCAAGAACAAACATCGCATTGAACCTTAATGAATGAATAAAATGAAATATATTTTATATTCACATAATAATGTATTTTTGTAATTGAAATTGTATTTTCCTTTTTCCTGTTAGAAACTGTATTATTTTTGTTTTCTAACATTCTTGTTCTTTTATTATAATATTTATTTCATTATTATATTATTTTATTATATTTATAAGTATGTAATTGGAATCGTATGTTTTTATTTAAGAATTGATAAATTTTGTCAATAAAAAGTACTTTTTTCTATAATCTTTTAATAATATTTATACTTGTATATGATATAAAAGCACTATGTCAGTTATATTTGAATGTGCGGCCCGCATAAAAAAAATTATTTTGAAAATGGCCCGCCATCCGAAAAAGGTTGCCGACCACTGGCTTAAACATTCTATTAATGTTACCAACTGTTGGACATGAAGCATTTATTCAGGATATTTATTTATTTCTATCTAACTATAAGACATAATAACTATAAGACAGCTATAAGAGCAAAGAGCACACAATTCAACAGACGAATCATGATTTCATTCAATTTAATCCATATATTTATAAAAATTTATAATTTATTGAGATAAAAAGATTTACACTTTGCTAAGAATTTTATTATATTTAAATATATATTTTTTATGAGATTGTATATTATTAAATATTATTATTAGGTTAAGTGAGTTAATTTTTTTATTGTTGGTGCCCTTTAATTGATATTTTCTATTAAAAACATCATCCCACATGTCATACAACACACATGAACACACACTTTATATGACAGTTTTTCATTCTCTTTCTCGTGGCAATTAAATAATAATACTGTCTATAATTTTTTTGTTTTAATTTATTTGTAATTTTAAATTTTTGAATTAAATACTATTCCATTGAATTTATTATACTATTATAAACAATTAAACAAGAAACAAAAATAATATATATTCTTATTACATCATAGTTCGAAATATTTATTATATACTATATAAGTAAAAACAATATTAAATAATAAGTTTATTTTTCGATTTAATATTACTTTGTTTTATTTCTAACTATGGAAACATATCAATTTCCACGTTTTTCAAGAGCTCTAAGAGCATTCTCAAATTTAGGTGGTCCAAAAAAATTAAAAGGTCCTCATTTCAATAATTACGAAGAGTATAAAAAATGGAAAATAAATGAATTAAAAACGTAAGTAATTTTCATTTTATATTTTTTAACAATAAATAATATTAGACAAATGTAATTTTTAATGATTACCAATCTTTTTTTTTATAAAATATAAAATCTTACCTAATACATTTATTTTTATTAATAACGAAAAATTTTAAAATTTGTTTTTGTGTTTGTCATTTTTTTTTTTGTATAAATAAATCTCCCTGAAATAAATAAAAGAATAATTATATATAAATGTGTCAAAATAATCATGGCATAGTGGATTCTTTGGATGTTATTATTTGTAAGAATTATTTTATAAAATTCCAATTGAATAAATTGAAGTAATATTAAAATGTTATCTTATTAATAAAATGTTTCTATTTTATATATAATACTCTTATTAAATATAAAAATATAAGACTTGACTATAGCACTGATTTTTACTGTTAATAAACAAATTTAAGATATACATATTAGAATAAAAATTGTAATTTTTTAAAAATCTTTTGTCAAAAAAAGGAATAAAATGACAATATTCCATATCATAAATTTTGACCATATTGCACAAATAATTGCAATCCTAAGGGGTAACAATTATATTGGAAATAATTAATATTGAATCTTGTAAGAAGACCTATTGGAAAACTTTTGGAAGGAATACTCACATGGTAGTCTATATTGTATCTTGTACAGACCTACACGTGCTCACAGTTAAAAAAAAACCCGTTATTTACGTTAATAAAATTTATATTTTATTCCCTCACCTCTTTATTTTAATTCATTTTAATATGCTTTTTTTAGAAATTTAACATGGAATGATATCAAAAAGAAATTAATCAAAGAAAATGATAAAAATAATGATATATCTAAACTACTATCAAAAATTAGAAATATTACACTGGAAATATTGGGTAATTTTAATTTCTATATTTTTCTTTTATCTTATTAATTTTTTTTTTATTTTAATATTTTTATGCATGTAATATATAATAATTTATTCTATCTATTAAGCATATTATTATCATCCTTTTTTTAGGTGGGGATCTGAGACAGGCTGTGACTGATGACGCTGCGATTTATATACTTTTTCTTTTTTTTAATGAACCAATTGTATTACAAATGCATCAAAAAGAGCTTAAAACACGTTTTGGTTCAATTACATTAAAACAAATGTACACCATTCATGAGTGTATTAAAACATTATCAGAAATTGTTGGTCCAGATGCAATAGAACGTTTAAAAGCACCTCCTGGCAAACATGAGCCGCCAGCATTTGTTAAAAAAATTCCATTTAAATTAATACAATTACCTACAAATGATGAATTAATATTATTATCAAATGATTTGAATAAATTAGAAGATTTAAGTAAACCATTAGGTGTAAATGTTTTAACAAATTTTTCAATGAAATTAGAAAATTTACCACCACCTATAAATAATGGGAATGAAAATAAGAAGAATAATAACAAAAAGTCTTCTGTAAGTATTATATCTCTTGAATAAATTGTATTTATGATCATATTGATATTTCATATAATATTAATATTTAAATTATTTTCTTATTTTATATAATTATCGCTTTTCAGATTCATCGAAGTTGGCTTGAAAAAAAATTAAAAGAATCATTTGGTAATAATAATATAAAAGAATTAGAAGAAGGTATAGTTTCAATGTTAAATTCTACACGATCAACAGATGAACTACAGAATGAAGTAAATATTTCACTAAAATATTAAAACTATTTATTATATTTATTTATTTTTTTTTATTATTATTATTATTATTATTATTATTAAATTAATATAATATTTCTAATTTTTTTAAGATGTTTGATTTACTTGGTTTTGATCGTTTTGATCTCATTCAAAATATTCTTGCTTATCGCCACGAAATTTGTACAGCAGCTTTAAGTAAATTAGAACCAGCAATGATGATTGCTGGACCATCAAGCACAAATGACATTCGCAAAGGGAACAATTATTGTGTTCAGGTATTTTACAAATTTATGTATTTGTAGCTCATACTAAAACAAAAATTTAAATTTAAATAATATTATGTTAAAATATTAATTTTAAAACTTGGTTAAGATTAATGAAAATACCTTTATAACAAAACTACAGGCTAAAATTAAACTTGAAAAAGATAAAAGTTAATAAGAATGATTTTTAATCAATAAAATTAAAAATTTTACCAAAAGTGTTTATTTAAAAATTAAATTAAAAAAATTTATTTTATATATGAATATATATATAAATAGATAGATAGATTGATTGATTATGTTTAATTTAAGGTGACTATTCAATCTGAAAAAGAGAAACAATTATATAAACAAGTAAGAAAAGATGGAAAACGAATACAAAAAGCTGCTTCTCGAATTATAGATTCTGACGAAGATGAAAAAAGTAAATTTGATCCTGTTATGTTACGTGAGAAAAGATTAGCTGCATTGCGTGTAGCACAAAATGAACCAATTTTAACGAAACAACCAAGCATAAGTAATAATCAAAGAATAAAATTAGAAAAATTTCCATTTGTATTTGATAGTCAACTTGATGCTCAATCTCATGTAAGTACCTTTTTTTAAATAAATATATTTATGATTTTTATGTTAAAGTTATGGATGTTTTTTTACCATAAAATAACGGACAAAGATTCACTAAATAGAAATAAAAATCAGTACAAGTTTCTTTACTATATCAAACAAAATAGGGTTAGGTATTTCCAATTTACTTATTCTAAACACTTTGGGTTGGGTTGCTAAAATCAACATTTTCTGTTTGTTATGGGATCATTTATATTTAGTTAAAATCAACAAAACCAGAAACGATTACGCTTTTTTAGAAATGAGAAATGAGTAATTTTTGAGAAATTTTGATGTAAATTTATTATTTATTAATGTTTTACTTTACATTTCTACTTTTATATTATTTATTATTATAATGAATAACTGTTTTTTTAACATTTTTCTCTTGTCTTCATAAATTATTAGGTAATTTATTTAGGATTTTATTAAATCACTCATTCTAATTTGTATTATTTTTACCCATTATACACAGAAAAGAATAAAATGTCTATATTTTTTTTTAAGGCTGGTTTTATTGCTGGAACGCGTTTAATGTTGCCTGAAAACCACAAAAGAACAGATAATTCACTTTATGAAGAAGTAGAAATTCCTGTTTCACGTAATCCTCCACCACCTGTTGGTGAAAAACGAATTAAAATTGAATCTTTAGATCAGGTAAATTTTGTATCTATAATTTTAATTAAAATGAAAATTAATTTTTAAATCAATCTGTCTGCTTTTAAGATTGGACAAATAGCATTTCAAGGCATTAAAGAGCTTAATAGAATACAATCCATTGTATTTGATGCTGCTTATAATACAAATGAAAATTTATTAATAAGTGCACCAACAGGTGCTGGAAAAACTAACGTTGCTATGTTAACAATTGTTCATCAAATTAGACAATTTGTTGAACAAGATGTTATAAAAAAAGACAAATTTAAGGTATTTTTTAGATTATTAAAATATATCGATTATATTTGAGATTAGACGGTAACATAATAACTTAAACATTGTTATACTTATATTTAAAGAATATAGATCTAGATATTAAAATAAATAATTTTTAATTCTATTTTTCTAGATAGTTTATGTAGCACCAATGAAGGCATTAGCAACAGAAATGACGAGAAATTTTGGTGAACGTTTAGGACGATTAGGATTAACAGTTAAAGAATTAACAGGCGATATGCAATTAACAAAATCTGAAATTTTAAATACACAGATGCTTGTTACTACACCAGAAAAATGGGATGTAGTAACACGGAAAGGAACTGGTGATATTGCTCTTACACAATTAGTTAAATTATTAATTCTTGATGAGGTGAACAGAAAGATAATTTTTTTTTAAATTAATTTAATTTTCTTTTAGTATAAAAAGATTCAAATAATGGTATTTGTTTATTAGGTTCATTTACTACATGGTGATCGTGGACCTGTTGTTGAGGCACTTGTTGCACGAACACTTCGACTTGTTGAATCTTCTCAATCTATGATCCGAATTGTTGGTCTCAGTGCTACCTTACCAAATTATTATGATATTAGCCAATTTTTAAGTGTTAATCCATACAAGTACGTTTGAATAATGCATTAATAAAATAATTAATTTAAATTAAGTCCTTTTTTATTTATTTATTTATTATTATTATTATTTTAAAGAGGCCTATTTTATTTCGATTCACGTTTTCGGCCGGTGCCTTTAAGTACATCATTTATTGGTGTGAAATCATTAAAACCCATGCAACAAATGTCAGATATGGACCAAGTTTGCTATGATAAAGTTGTACATATGGTTAAACAGGGTCATCAAGTATGGATATATTTATTTCTATTATCTTTTTTGATTTTAATTTATATATATTATTATTATTTATTGATTCTATTTGTTTCAAGGTGATGGTATTTGTTCACGCACGTAATGCTACAGTTCGTACGGCCAATGTATTACGTGAAATGGCCGCACAAAAGAATGAACTTGGTTATTTTACCGCTAATGATGCTGCACAAGCTGGTCTTGCAATGAAATCAATGCAACGAGCTAAAAGTCGACCACTAGCTGATCTATTTCAATATGGCTTTTCAGTTCATCATGCAGGTCTTTTAAGGGCGGATCGGAATCTTGTTGAAAGATATTTTGCCGAAGGCTTAATAAAAGTAATTTAAAAAAAAATCATTAATTATTTTATATATTTTGTAGACTAAAATTATAATTAATAAAAATTATCTTTAATTAAAATACGCAAACACAGAATATTTCTTCGTGTGCTAGTAATTTTACTTAAAACTTCACTGTGAAAGCATTAATTAAAAATTATTATTATTTTTACATTTTTAAGCTTAATTATATGTAATTTACAAAATATATTAAAATGTTTTAATGACTGCCTAAAGTTAAATTATTAAATTTATAATTATTTTATATATTTTATTTTTATATTATAAATATATTATAGGTGTTAGTTTGCACCTCCACACTTGCTTGGGGTGTTAATCTTCCCGCACATGCTGTGATAATTCGTGGTACCGAAATATATGATTCAAAACATGGATCATTCATTGATTTAGGAATTTTAGATGTTTTACAAATTTTTGGCCGAGCTGGAAGGTAAAAAAATAGTTTAAATAATATTTTTTTTATTTTTTGGTTTTCTTATAAATTTACATATTTATAAAAAGATATGAGTTTGTACACTTATATTATATATATCTAATCTCTTTTAAATATCTATGTTTTAATTTTATTTTCACTTTATTAAATAAATATTTTTGTTTTCTTTTTGTTATCCAGGCCACAATTTGATACATCTGGTCATGGCGTAATTATTACAACCCATGATAAACTTAGCCATTACCTTTCATTATTAACAAATCAATTTCCTATTGAATCAAATTTTATTAATTGTCTTGTCGACAATTTAAATGCCGAAGTAACCCTTGGAACAATTAGTAATATCGATGAAGCTGTGCAATGGTTAAGTTATACTTATCTTTATGTACGAATGAAATTGAATCCGCAAGTCTATGGATTTAATTATGGTGACATACGTGATGATAGAAATTTGATAAGTAAAAGGCGTGAATTAATTATAACGGCAGCGAAACAATTAGATAAAGCGAGAATGATGCGTTTTTGTGAAAGAACAGGAGATATGGCTGTGACTGATTTAGGACGAACTGCTTCACATTTCTATTTAAAACATGCTACTATAGAAGTAAGTATTTTTTTATTATTATTAATGGAATATATACTTGATATTTTTTTTAAACGAATTTTTCTTTGATATACTAGGGTAGTCATTTTAAGTTTTGCTTACTAGAATATATAATGTGCATCAATTGTATCTACACTGTATTTTTATCGACAACATTTCTTTCCATATCCCATTTTCGAAAACTATAAATATTTTCTTTATAATTTTATTTAAAATAAAAATAAATTTATCATCTATATAATTTTGCATTTTATAAATTCTTTAACTTGGAAAGCGAATTTGAGAAAATTAGAAAACGCATCTACAACGAGATGGCATCACTTGACAATTTCTAAATCACCCGTTTTTGGAGAGCCTTAGTATTTCATTTAAATGATATTTAAAAATATAAATTAAATTTTTTAATTCTTTGGTATCAATATTAATTTTGTATTCAGTCGTGGGTCGGACTGATAGGGGGCAGGTTCTCTGAATTAAGGAAGGCACAAACAATTTAAGGTACCTGGGACTTAAATCTTTGATCGATTTTATACTAAAAATTGCTTTCTTCTTACAACATACCAGCATTCCATTCATTTCACATTAAGGAAGAATTTGAATAGTGTGCCACACACATTAAATGGTTGAGTAGAAGCATTCTATATCTATGAGAGTACCCTATAAATTCTAGAAAGATCAAGAATATAATTATTAAAAAATATTTACTGTTTTTTTTTTTTTTTTTAGATTATAAATGAATTATTAAATCCGTTTATGACTGAAGCGGATATTCTTAGTATGGTATCCCAAAGTGAAGAATTTACACAATTAAAAGTACGTGATGATGAATTAGACGAATTAGATAATCTTACTATAACACATTGTCATTTACCAACTACGGGTGGAAGTGAAAATATTCACGGAAAAGTACGTATAGTTATTAAGGATTTTGTAAGGAGTTTTTTTATATCTAATTTTTTTTTTTTTTTTTTTTTTTTGCAACCTATTATCTTTTAAATAATAGTAATATACCATGGGGAGATAAGATATTGTGCGAGATGGCACTAGGTTAGCGTTTGAAATAATTGATTATTTTAACTTACTAACTCATTCAGAAAATGGACCCCCAATTCTCGAGGACCCGAGGGTTGACCCAACCTTTTCAGGTCATACAAACATAAATAAAACTGTTAATCATTTAAAATTCAATCGGTATTAAAAATTAATTTCTTTAATTTTGCTTCACATATTAATTATAATAATACCAATGTTTTATTTATTAAAAAACATCAAAAATTATTTTTTGAATGAAAGTTCTATCTTAATTTGAAATGATTTGAATAAATATTGGACTCAAACATGATTCCACTTCTACCAATAAGACAAAATAAGACATTAGAGCATATGTTAAATCCCTTTTCAATAGAAAATGGGAATTATAATTAATATGTGAATCAAAATTAAAGAAATTAATTTTTAACACCAATTGAATTTTAAATGATTAACAGTTTTATTTATGTTTTAATGACCTGAAAAGGTTGGGTCAACCCTCGGGTCCTCGAGTCTTGGAGGTTTATTTTCTGAATGTGTTAGTAAGATAATAATAGTCAACTATTTCAAACGCTAACCTAGTCTAATCTGGCTCAATATCTTATCTCCCCACATGGTACATAAATATTAAATATAGTTGGTTCATAATTTTAAAAAGAATCTTCAAATTTAGAATTTGGGCTTGAATAGATAATAACAATTATATATTTTCTTTTAGGTTAATATTCTAATGCAAACATATCTCTCTCGAGGATATGTCTCATCTTTTTCACTTCAATCCGATCTTTCCTATATAAATCAGGTAAATTAATAAACATTACCATAGAAATGATATAATAGTTAAAATATATTTTTATTTTTAGAATTGTGTGCGTATTATTAGAGCACTTTTTGAAATTGCACTTAGAAAAAATTTACCTTATTTGTCTGGCCGATGTCTTCTTGTAGCGAAAATGTTTGAACAACAACAGTGGGATTTTGAATCGCCATTACGTCAATATCGTATGTTGGCACAGGATGTTATTGAGAAACTTGAAAATCGGAACTTATCTATTTATAGGATTCGTGATATGGATCATCACGAGGTAATTATGATTTACCCAGGAAGTTGATATACTCATTACATATTTTATCTCCTCCATTAAATTTTCTTTCTAGGTTGGACATATTTTACGTCACCCAAAAATGGGCCAAACAATAAAAAAACTTGCCATGGAATTTCCTTTAATTGAAATAGAATCAAGTGTACAACCAATAACTAGAACTGTGTTAAGAATACGACTAACAATAAAAGCCAATTTCTTATGGAATGATAAAATACATGGACGATCACATGAAGGATATTATATATGGATTGAGGATCCTGATAATAATTTTATTTATCATTCTGAATATTTCATGGTAAATTTTTAAAATTTCTAGTCTCTACGAACTACAAATCATATAAATTCGTTTCTTTAAGAATAGTGAAGGGGTATTATCATTTACCCATCTCTAATTATTCTTTAAAAAAGAAATATAAAGAAAATAAATCTCTGGCGAGATAGTAAAAACATTAATACTTTGATTTTCACTACTTTATTGCACTTTATTCTTTGACTCAACTTATCTATAACTCAACTTATCATCACTTTACCTCTTACCCATTGTTCTTAACTTCTCAATGATGTTTATTACCACAAAACTAATATTATTTCTGAAAATTAAAAATGATTTCAAACCACATTCTATATATAAATCTATATATGGAATATAATAATTTTGATTTCAGATGACACGTAAACAAGTGTTCAGTCATGAACCACAAGAGCTTGTAATGACTATTCCAGTTGTTGAACCGCTTCCAGCTCAATATATTGTTCGAGTTATTAGTGATCGATGGCTTCAATGTGAAGTAACTATCCCACTTAATTTTAAGGTAATTTTTTATTAAATTCTTATTTTCTTTTAAAATAATATATATATATATATATTTATGTATATAATTATTTTTATTTATATAGCATTTGATACTTCCGGACACACATCCACCACATACAAATCTTTTGCCACTTCAGCCTCTTCCTATAACAGCTTTAAATAATTCATCGTTTGAATCTTTATATAAATTTTCACATTTTAATCCAATTCAAGTAAGTAAAGTTAAATCTTAATTTTTTATCATACTTAATTTGTTGTTCAAAATTTAATCAAATTAAATATTATATATGACAACATGTCTATTCCATGCTTAATTCATGAATGACCTTAACCTCATCAGGCATCCCCTTTCAAGCTTACCTTCTAAGCAAAATTCACTTTTTTGGAATTGTTTTTATTTTTACATTTTTTTTTTTTTTATATAGAGAAAAACAATTTAACTTATAAAAGATCACGAACAATTTAGAAAATTCATTGTGAATAAAATAAGGTTTATTAGTAATTAGAAAATGAATTAAATAACTAAATATATAATCTTAAAATGTAATTACTTTATAGTTACATATAATACATATATATATATATATATATATACGTATATAATATTGTCGTATATTGGATATTAAGATTAAGATTAAAAATATTTAATTATTAATCCAATAAAATATAAATAATAATTAATTATTTTTTTAGACACAACTTTTTCATCGTTTATACCATTCAGATGGTAATATACTCTTAGGTGCCCCGACAGGTTCAGGGAAAACAATTGTTGCTGAAATTGCTATGTTTCGTGTATTTGATAAATATCCACAATCCAAAGTAAGTAAATTTTAATACATATTTATGAATATTATCTTATTATCATATTATCAAGATATATATTTTTTATTTCTTTTCTATTTAGGTAGTTTATATTGCTCCATTAAAAGCGCTTGTCCGCGAACGTATGTCAGATTGGAATGTTCGTCTTCGTTTAATTAATAAAAAAGTTGTTGAATTAACTGGTGATGTTACACCTGATGCTCGTGCAATTGCTAATGCTGATGTTATTGTAACTACACCAGAGAAATGGGATGGTATATCACGCTCTTGGCAAACACGAAGTTATGTTCGTTCTGTCGCTTTAATTGTTATCGATGAAATTCATTTACTTGGTGAGGATCGGGGCCCTGTTCTGGAAGTAAGTAATCATTCGGTTTCCATTTAATTGAAATTCGATAGATAAAGAAACACAAAAATAAACATCCTCATTGAAACAAAAATACTTCATAAATAAACTAGATTGCAACTATTAACTTTAACTTTAATATTTTTTTTTCTAGGTTATTGTTTCTCGAACCAATTTTATTTCCTCTCATACAGAACAACCATTAAGAATTATCGGTTTAAGTACTGCACTAGCGAATGCTCGTGATCTGGCTGAATGGTTGGGTATCCAAGGTGCAGGTTTATATAATTTTCGTCCAAGTGTACGACCTGTTCCCCTTGAAGTACATATTGCAGGTTTTCCAGGAAAACATTATTGTCCAAGAATGTTTACAATGAACAAACCAACATTTCAAGTAAACACAGATATAAAACATGAGATATCTTCTATTATTCAAATTCTAAAATATTTATATTTTTTTTAATGTTGATTTGTTTTTTCAGGCAATTCGTCAACATTCTCCCTGTCAACCGGCATTAGTTTTTGTTTCATCAAGACGTCAAACACGTTTGACAGCCTTGGATCTGATCGCTTTCCTTGCTGCGGAGGACAACCCAAAACAATGGTTACATTTACAAGAACACGATTTAGAACAATTACTTTCCGGAATTTCTGACAATAATCTTAAATTAGCACTTGCTTTTGGTACATTTTTCTTCTATATTAATAATAATCTTTTTTTATAAATCGTTCAGTAACTTAACTATTTTCAATTTCTTAATCTTCATTCTAAATCGACCCGCCATTTGGTTTTCAAAAAAGTGATTGTATTGCTAATCTTAAAAACAAACTTGCATGCTCTAACTCTAATTAGAGGATATCTTATTTAAATTTTTAACTATTTTAACTATTTCTAACAATTAGTTTTTTCAATCAATTCTTTATTATAAATATTAATTTTTTTTGGACAACAACAAAATTAAAATTGAAAACAGCTTTACATATTTTCTTTGTACAATTTAAGGAATTGGGTTACATCACGCTGGTCTTAATGATCATGATAGACGAACAGTAGAGGAATTATTTTTAAATCAAAAAATTCAAATACTTATTGCAACAGCAACCCTTGCATGGGGTGTCAATTTACCTGCTCATCTTGTTGTAATCAAGGTAAGTTTTATATTATACCTTTTAATAGAGTTGTAACAAGTTCATTTATGTGTTTATTTTAGTCCTTCTTCTCACCACAATTATTTTTATTTAATTTAATCCCTTAAAAATAATAATAATAATAATACATTTTTTCGTGATTTACTGAATCATAATTAATATTTCAAAACTAGATGTTTTTAATTTATTTATTTATAATTGATATTTAATTGTATTTATTAGGGAACTGAATATTACGATGGAAAATTGCGTCGTTATGTTGATATGCCAATCACAGATGTCCTCCAAATGATGGGTCGTGCTGGCCGACCACAATTTGATGAACAGGGAGTTGCTGTAGTTCTCGTTCACGATCAAAAGAAATCATTTTATAAAAAATTTTTGTATGAACCATTCCCTGTGGAATCCTCCCTACTGGGCGTACTTCCAGATCATCTCAATGCCGAAATTGTAGCAGGCACAATCGCTAATAAACAACAGGCTCTTGATTATCTGACATGGACATATCTCTTTAGACGATTACTCCAAAATCCCACCTATTATCATTTAGATTCATTAGAACCAACTGATGTTAATGGGTAAATAATTAAAAATATATTGTCAAATATTTTCTTTAATGGTATGCTGAAAAATTATTTATTTTATCTAGTTACCTTTCAAAATTGATAAATGAAGCAATGTCTGAATTGCTTGAATCCGCTTGTATTGGAATTGAAGACGATGAACGAACAATCTTTTCAACATCATCTGGACGAATTGCTTCTTATTATTATATAAATCATAAGACTGTACGTTATTTTATGGATTCATTAAATCAAGATACAACAATTGATCAATGTTTTGAAATACTGAGTAAAGCACAAGAATTTAGGTAAATTATATATTTTTTTATTTATTTTTATGAATTTTTCCAATTTTACTCAAATGTAAGTCAATAAAATAATTTAATATAATCATTTTTGTATATTATTTATTTTAATATTTAATTATATTTAGTCAAATCCCAGTACGTCATAATGAAGATTTAATGAATGCTGATCTGGCTAAATTGTGCCCAATCAAAGTTGATCCATTGTCGATGGATTCTTCACATACGAAATGCCTTCTTTTACTTCAAGTAAACATATTTACTATTAAAATTCTTTCCTATAGTAATAATTAAGGAAGCTTATAAATTAATTATTTTATTTTTAAGGCTCACATGTCTCGACTTGAATTACCTTGCACCGATTATTTGACTGACACCAAATCAGTATTAGATCAAGCAATTCGTGTTATTCAAGCAATGATTGATATTTCTGCTGAGAATGGATACCTGGCAACAACACTTCGTCTTCAAATGATAATGCAAGCTTGTATTCAAGCCCGATGGCCTAATAGGGATTCGAGTTTATTAACACTTCCACATTTTAAAGAATCTTTTATTGAAACCTTGAAACCTCAATATAGAAATTTACCTTCACTTCAAGTAAATTATTGTCTATCTTTTTATTAACATTCCATAGTATATTTTTCATAATAATTTTTTATTTTTTAGAAACAATGTCAAACAGATGTTGGATTTTTAAGTAGAAATTTTATTTCAGTTTTATCAGGAAATGACATTAATTTATGCCAAAAAGTTTTAAATAATTTACCCAAAATTGGAATATCGTTACGTATCATTGTGCCAGGCGAAGAACCAATGCAAGTGCAAAAAGGATCATGGATTAAGGTTAGGCAATAATAAAAAAATATAATTTCAATTCTAAGATAAATCTTTATTTAAAATATTAATGTGAATTTGTAAAAATAAGAAAATCAAAATAAAATCAAGGTAATGTGTTTTCAATTGTCTTTTAGGTTCCAATAAATACAGAAATTTCATTAGAAGTAAAAATGGTACGTGAAAATCGACTTGGTGATTTAAAAGTGCATTGTCCACGGTTTCCACGCGGTGCAACAGAGGGATGGTTTTTAAATTTAGGTGATATTGAAAAACTTGAATTAATAGCTTTAAAACGAGTAACAGGTATACGAGGAAGAAGCCCAAATAGTCATCAATTGACATTTAATTCACCAGAAAAAAAAGGTAAAAATATTAGATCACAGTATTTGTCAGTTATTTAAATTTAATAATAATAAATTAAGATAATAGTAAAGATCATATATATATATATTTTATTTATATGCATGCGAAATTAATATTTTTTAAATGAAAACAATAAATTCTAAAGAACTATGTATACAGTTATCCCTCGTTTTTCGCTGTTCATGGGAACAAGAATTTTCCGCGAAGTAGGATTTACCCTTAGAAATTGTCATGTTTGCTGGCACAAGAATGTTTTAAATATGGTAAACACTATTCATACTTTACTCATTTAAGACAAAAATTACAACATTCCACGTATTCACTTAATCATGTCAGTGCTAATTTTTAAGGTTAATTACAAAATCTTATACAGTAATAAAAATTCGTCCTCGAGGAGGTGAATCACTTCCTGGCAGCGTTAGTACTGGCTTGGCTTGAGGTTCATCAGCACCTTCTTTAGTCTCTTCATTGTCGTCATCGGGCAAAATTTGGTTGTGAGAACTTTAGAGTTTGTCCTGATAATATTAGTGTCCAAACTCACTGTCTTTTTCCTGCAATCAGCAATCCACAATGCCAGTGCAGCTTTTCCATTTTCATAATTCTGTTATTACGTGGATTTTTATTTTTTGTTGAATATTTTGGAAAAAATCCGCGAAGTATTCAAGCCGCAAAACATGAAACGCGAAATGACGAGGAAACACTGTATAGTCATGTTGTAATTGAAAAGATAAATAAAAAGTTGATAAAATTCTTAGAATTAATTAAATTTTAAAATTAATCCAAATATATAATCAAATAATAATAATTAAGAAAATTGACAGTTTATTATAATTATTATAATAAATTTGTAAATTTTTATTATTTTTAAGATTTAATTAATTATTTAGATTTTCAATATAAGATGACTTTCGTTTTTCAATAAGCAATAAAAATATTTTCATCGTTATTAATTTTTTTTTCAATATTTCAAATTTATTATTACATAATATTAGATATTCTATACTAATCTTAAATGAATAGGAATAGAGAATTTTTTTAAATTATTGTTATTATTTTTCTTTTTTCAGGTTGTTCAATTTTAACCCTCTATATAACTTCAGATTGTTATCTCGGTCTTGATCAACAATATGACATTCGCCTTGAGGCTCAATAATTATTTTTCTTTTTTTTTTTTAAAAAAAAAACAATAATATATAATCATTTAATAATTTCTTCCATTTAATGGTAAAAAAACAACAACGTATTCATTTAAATTACTCTAAATATATTTTATATGGTAAAACGAATCAATATTTATTTCATAGCCGATTTAAAATAAATAATAATAATTTTATTATTTCTATATATTGTGTATAATATATTAATCTACACAAGATATAACTATAATATTATATATACATACACATAATATATAAATGATTCTGTGATAATATAAAATATTTTCAAATAAATAATTGAATTATTTTTAAGAAAATAGTATATTTTATTTAGTATATCTCCTTTCTTTTTTCAGTTGTAAATACAGTAATAAAAAAATAAATATATTATACACACATATAATATATATATATTAAAATTTCTAATCAAAACAAAAAACAAACAGATTTGTAATAAATTATCTATCGTGAATTTAATTTTGTAATTTATAAATCAAGATTCGATACAAGGCAATCTATTGGTAGACTGATGAGGATAAGAAGGGTGCCACCAATCCAAGACACGGAGGGTCATTACTGGATCTAAAATAACTTGATGTTCAGAAAAAATGAGATTGACCTTATGATGTGCAAGGCTATTACTCAAAGATACTGATAGCGAGGTAAGGGTATTGCCTATAAGAGGAGGCAGTGATAAAAAATGACTTCCACATGAAATACGTAACACCTAAAAACAAAATTTCATATTATTTTATTAATTTAATTTTAAAAGAATAAAATTAATATTATTCAATTATATTTTAATATCTTCATTAAAATTCCATATTTATAATATTTAAATAAATTCTCCAATTATTAACAAAATGTCCTATAAAAAGAATTTAATTGTTGATCATACCTTGCATCCATCTTCGGTATTTGCTCCAACGTCACTTAGTTGTTCAATTAAATCCATTTCTTTCTTTGATGTGTGGGAACGTTGTACGTTTAGGGGAGGAAAGTGAAATTTAAAATAGAATGTCCACCGCCCTTTGAGTTCTTGATGCCAGGCAAGGACACATCGACGTGTCACTAATGACATGTAATTTCCTTCAATTGGACCCTGGCTATTTTGTAAAACACGCGAGACAAGAGGCGGATAAAAATAATGAAGGGCTTGAATAACAGAAGCTCTTAGACCATATAATCGGACCTAAAGGGAGAACACAAATAAATAATAAAATTAATTATATTAGAAGGAGAAAAGTTGTATTTTTTAATTTAAGTAAAAATATTCAAGAGAAAATTCGTTTGCACGAATGAATACTTTGGAGATATATTTACTAGAGTACACACACAAAAAAAACAAAACAAAGTAATAAATCAATATAATATAAATACTGACAAGAGAGTGGGGTTGAAGTCTTTCTGGAAGTCCAGGTGTAGATTTATAATAACGTTTATAAAGATTAAACCAAAATTTTGCTGTATTCGCAACATAATATGATGAACTGCAGATTTCGGCAAAAGTGCCAACATCTTCTGGTTCAATATATTCTCCTAAAATGAACCAAAGATCCAAAGGATAATCCAATCCTCCTCCTCCACGATCCTCTTCATTAGAACTAATTGTTTTCTTTCTATTACGACGACGAGGTTTTTGTTCTAAAACTGGATTTATAAACGAATAAAAAACAATAAAATAAAATTAAAATTAATTTGGCGTTGTAAAGAGGACTTCGTAGATAAAAATCAATATATTTTGTATGAGTCTTTAAATTTTCAATGAATTAAATAAATATGTTAATTAAAAAGAAATATAATATGATTAAATAAGAAATTCAAATAGTTGAACTCGCAAAAAAACAATCGTTAAATTAAGTGAACATTCATTTTTACATTATAGCCTTTTTTCTACAATTATATTATTAATCGCTCCAAATGATTACGTAAAATTCAAAGTACATTATTAATTAAATGTTTACGGGAATTTAATTTTTTTTTTTTTCAATTTACCTTCTGCCTCTTGATCAGTATTTTTAATTAATTTTTTAACTGAAATAATAAAAAAATTTCAAATTATTAATAAGAAATATATATGTTTTTTTTTTATTAATTACTATTTAATTTAAAGAAAAAAATTAAAATGATGACATTTACCTTCTCTAACCATTTGATTGGATTGAGCTTTTCTGAGTCTATCACTAGCGACTGTAGAATTTGCAATATCATTAATCGTAACGTCTATATGTACAATCCAAAAACAAAAATAAATTATTAAACCAAAATAGAATAATTAAAATTATATTTTTTTAAGAAAAAATAACCTGTTGCCCATTTGAATTTAATGATTACCTCCTATTAATTTATTCTGTTTAGATTTGACCTGATTCCCCCTCTTTTTTGAAGGCATGGTCCAAAATTATAAAAGTACTAAAATTACAAAATTACTAAAGTATTAAAATCAAGCGTTTTTTTAATAAGAATCCATAAATATAAGAGTGATAAAATCCAACGCTAGCATCGGCCATATTGAATAAATACGACAGGAGTGGACAGGAGACGATGATTTCAAGATTTAAATAATGAGAGTGGGGATAGTAAAAAAATAATATTTCAGTGAATGGCAATGTATTAATTATTCAATTTTTTTTTTTATTTAATTAATAAAATAATAATTATATATATATATATATATATATTTTGATTATATCAACAGTGTATTATTTATAAGTATACTAAAAGAACACAATTTATTAAATAGCTTATTTTTTTTTTAAAAATTATAAATATCGAAATTATTAAATGAAATTTAATTTTTAATTAGACAAAGAACATTTATAAATGGTATTCAATATGATATGTTATAATTATAAATTTTTCTAGATTAAAATTTCTAAAAGTATCTATTTTCTCAATAATATTTTTTTTTACAATTATAAGAACTTAATTAAAAATGCAATACTTTAAAGCAAAGGTATTCAATACTTTTATTTATTTTTTTCCTAAGTCTTTAAATTGTTTAATTGTCGAAATTACTTAATACCTTTCTAAATAAGTTAAATGTCAGATTTAAGGTAATGAAATTAAAAGAATAAATAAACGTATACTATTTTGAAAACAATTAAAAAACTTATGTATAGTATTATAATAGCGTAAAATAGTATTCCTGTTTATTTATGTAGAAATTATGTATAATAATGATTTTTTGCTTCAATTTAGTTAAAAATATTGATGAAAAATGATTGTTAATTTAATTTAGAAATTAAAACTTACATAATTGATTCTTGTGTGTTTTAACTTTTTTATTTAATTAATTATAATAATATTAGATTAATTTTATATACAAAAAGTTCTAGTATATTAATACGTTTTTGTTTTTGGTTTGTGCAAATTGGTCTTCCAATTTTTATAATTCCTATCTAAGTTTATGTAAATAATTGATAGGATGATTCTTGTTGGTAACTGTCAAATGGTATGTTAGTTAACATGTTTGTATCAAGAGGTCTCTCTGTGAATGTATAGAACGTCGCTATCTGACATTGGTTGTGTCTCTTTTTCAGTGCACCTCTCCGCCCCACTCCCAAGATGGCTGCGTGGCTCGATTGGTGGGTTAGGGCCGCGGAGTGTTAACGTGACCATTTTCCGCGAGTGGTTTGTGTGTGACTTAAGGTGTTGGCATTCCTAGGCCAGAATGGATTGCGTGTGTGTCATTTGGGTCGGCGGGACCCCCATAACACTGCGCCGACCCTAAACCCGGTCAGGGGGGCCCAAGCGCGGCAGAGATCGCGGACCGGGCCATCGCCATCGATCCGCCACCAAGATGTGGAACATGATGTGTGACGTGATGCCGACCATCAGCGAGGACAGCATTTCCCAACGAGGCTCGCAATTCAGTGGCGATGATGCCAACTTCGAGCAACTCATGGTCTCCATGCTCGATGAGCGGGACAAACTCATGGACAGCCTCCGGGAGGCGCAGGAACGGCTCTCGGATGCCGAGGCGAGACTTCAAGACACAGAGAAAGAACGAGATTCATTACAACGGCATATCTCGGCTAACCTGCCTCAGGTATCTCTCCACTTTCCATCCCCATCCGTTCTCCCTTCCCTCCCTTGTCCCCTCCCTCCCCACTCTATCTCTCTCTCTCTCTCTCTCTCTACACTAACTAATTAACTCTTTCGTGATCTGTCAGAATGAGTATCCGTATTAGTTATTAGTTATTCGATAGATATCTGTTTCTTTGATGATGATGATGAAGATGGTAGACCAGGTGTCCCAGGTCTCCGGGTATGTGGGCATGTGTGTATGGGTGTGTGCGGGGGTGGAGCCGCACCCGATCGATGCCTGGTGCCAGCTGCCACCGCCCGGAGCGCCACCATCCCCCGTCAATGAGCGCGGCCTTCCCGATCCCGGTCAACTCATCTCCTTAGCAAATGACCTGGATTCCTTGACCATCGAAATCTTAGTAACCCACCCTTGGCGACAGCCCTGTCCCATCAGGGAAAACACCCCTCACCCTCACCTTCCTCCTTCTATTTCATCTTTCTCTTGCGACACCCAAAAATAAACAACATTTACTTATTCACAGATCGAATATAAATATCCATAAATAAATAACAAATGGACAAATGGAAAGAGAGGAATTATCTTTGATTTCGTTTTGCAAAATGTATGTATTATATACTACGAGGAGGGTAACTGATTGGGACGCCGATTGCCATTCATGTCACGAGCCTGCACCTTCCTTTTTCTCTCGCACATCAATCATCTCTTTTATCGATTCATTTCAGATATTAAGATCATTTCCTCACACACAAGAAACTAGAAACATTTCTTCTATTCTTAACATTTTCATTTTCATTTTCATTATTATTATTATTATTATTATTTAACCATTTAATATAAAAAAAGATCAATCACATGGACTATAGTTTTATTTATTAACTTTTTTTTTTAACTATAATTAAAAAATTAACTATTTAAAAAGAGAACAACATAGCAATATTTAAGATATAGTTCATTTAATTACTTTTCTATTCTTAAAATATTAAAAGACTTGTATTTAATTTGCCAATATAATATATAAATTTAAATTTTTATTTAAAGTACTTATAAATATAAATATATATATATATATATATATATATATATATATATTAATAATTTAGTATTAATCTCTAAATTCTTTATTATAATATATAAAAGAGAATGTCTGTCTGTTCTTTATCACATTCATCTCCAATGAAATTGTTCACAAATAGACTAAGAAAAAAATATTGGCATACCTATTAAAGAGGACTACACTGGATAATGGTGGAGATTGCATGATCGCTTTGCATCTCCAATGGCAGGGAAATGCAGGAGGTTACGATAGGAGCACTTGACCTAAAGCAGATGAGAAAATGCTAGCGAAAAATTTGCTTAAGAGCAAACCAATCGAGAACGAGGAGCAGACAACATCAACATGGATGGAAGTAAGGAAATTAGTAGAGGATAGGATTCTGGAAGGTGTAGACCAGGGGTGCCTAAACGATGACCATTCGAGGGCCACATTGCAAAAAAAAAATATCATTTTACCTTACCATATTGAAAAATTTTAAAAAGTCGGAAATATTTAAATGTCTAATTCCAAAATCATACCTTTTTTCTTTTTTAAACCATATTGAAAAAAATTTCAATATTTTCGTAATTTGCGTTTGGGCCGCATGCGGCCCGGGGACGGTTGGAGGAATCTAGTTACTGCATTGGTGAACATCCTAGACGGATAGATAGTTTTTATTATAAGTCTATCTATGGGAAAAGAAAATCACCTAATTTCTTAGGATGGGCTCATTCCCCTTTTTTACTATCTCGCCAGAGAACAATCTCTCTCTCTCTCTCTGTATATATATATATATATACGCGCGCTCGTGCGTGTGTGTGGACAAGATTACGCAAAAACTGTTTGAGTTAGAATAATGAAATTTGATACACGGGTATTATTCAAAATTTGTAGTTTTCTATCAACTTTGGAGAAATGTAGCTCATCCGGAAGAGGGTCATTATCTACCACGTTTTCATTTGTTTTCCTCTAAAATGACCGTAAAAATAAAGAAATACGGTATGTTTGCTAGTTTTCCCATGATTAAAAATTGTATAAAACTGCTATTGGTATAGAATTTCAGCTTGATTGAATCACTGAAAGTACCCGAATTAATTTTTTAACATGTTGACTTCCAATCACGCGCCAGCAAGTGACGTGGTGCCTTCAACAAAGAGCCAAACACGCGCTGTTTTAATAAATATTATTTATTCATTTTAGATTGAAATATAATAGATTATGTTATTTAATCCAATTCAAATTTGCGAGATAGTCGAGTAGAGACACTCCAGATTTTTGAACATCAACCAAATCCAATCCCAATTTTTCAAAAGTAAACTCAAGGCAAATGGATGACAGTTGTGGTGAATATCTTTCTTCTCTCACATGTGCTATTCATCAAAGCACTGCCTCTTTTTGCCTGTCCTCCCTCATCTGCCTCAACCAGATTCCCATTCCTCCCCCCTTAACCCCTTTTTCCTCCAAATCACCAGTCATTCATTCCGTTCGTTCCATTTGTAATGTCAGATTTACCTCCCCCTCTCACTCGGATATCGATACACCCTCCTTTTCTCTCTTCTCCTCCTATCCCACCCCTCCATATTTCGTTTATCATATACAACACGGACTGAGTACACAAAGCGACCTTATTCACCAAGCAAGATGCTCCTTTATTTATATAACTTATCTTTCAAGAGGATGAATTGAATTTATAAAATTTGCCAAAAAAAAAAAAAAAAAAAAATGGGTTTATTTATAACATTTTCTTGTTAAACAAGAAAAATATTTTTTTCAAATTGTTTATTCGAATAGATTTTAATGAAATCCGAAAGGTGTCATTCAATTTTATATTTAATTTTGATAAAAATTAGTATTATTAAATAGAAAAAATAATGAAGATGGTTCTCAGGCTGGGACATACTTTCCTCAAGAAGCAATTAAATTATGATATATAAAATAAACAAAAGTTTTTATTAAAAATTATTACTATCTCGCCAGAGATAGTATTGCGATCATGAAAATTTTCGATGTTGAGATTTTGATGTTTTTATACGTTTTGAAGGTTCCTGAATCATTTTCACTAAGGTTGAGAAAAATGTCTGTGTGTGTGTATGTGTGTGTGTATGTGTGTATGTGTGTGTGTATGTATGTAGGCAAGATTACGCAAAAACGGTTTGAGCTAGAATGATGAAATTTGGTACATGGACATTATTCAAAATTCATAGTTTTCTATCAACTTTTGAGAAATGTAGCTCAACCGGAAGAGGGTCATTACCTACAACGTTTTGATTTTTTTTCCTCTAAAGTGACCGTAAAAATAAAGATATATGTTTGATAATTTTTCACATGATTAATAATTATATAAAACTGCTATATATAGAATTTCAGCTTGATTGATTCGCTGAAATTACCAGAATTAATTTTTTAACACTGAAAATCTCACGCGTCAACACGTGACGTGGTGCCATCAACAAAAAGCCAAACATGCGCTGGTTTAATATTTATTATTTATTATTTATAATTTATAATTAATTAAATTTAATTTAAATATAATATATTATGTTATTTAATCCAATTCAAATTGCGAGATAGTCGAGTGGAGACACTCCAGCTAATTTTTTGTTTGTTTTGGTTTTTTGTTTTTTATTTTTAATTTATTAAAATATTTCAATATGCTTATTTTCCTAATTATAATATATTATAAGTGGACTAAAATTAAACTTGAACAAATCGAAATCTTTTAATAAAAATATTTTTTTAATTCAATTTTCAATGAAGTTTCTTTTTTTCATTTCAAACTGATAAGATTGTAATAACCGAAATGGGTATCAAGCAAATACGAGTATATCAATCCATTCGAAACTTCTCCAAGGGTTTTAATTACCCAGGAAGCATAACATCAAATATTTCACCTTGTGCCTAGGATTCAATCTATTCCATCTTTCCTATTTTATAGTCTTTTTTTTAAATAATTCATTTTATAAATACGTACGTAGTAATTTTATAGTTTAGGACATAAAAATAAACGTGGCAGGCTCCTTTTCCAAATTGTCATTTACTACTGACGAAACTTGTCTGTTCCATTAAGATAGGAAATGAAAACAATTAAATTCTATTCATTCCGAGGTCATTTTTAATTTCATCTCACCAATTTAACTAGGATCCATGGAGGTGGTGCTGAGAGAGGCGATGAGTGATGGGGGAATAATAAAATGGATTTGGAAAGGAATTGTAGTATGGTTATGTAGAATGTACACACCTTCCAACATTTATTTATTTATTTATGTATTTATTTAAATTCACTGAAAAAGAATTAATCGATAGATTAATAATAAGATCGATCGGACGTTGGTCTTGAAGAATTTCCTTATTGACGGAATATTAGCTAGAAAGAGGGAGAGAAGGGGAAGAGAGAGAGAGTAAGAGTGGATTGCTTTCTTACAGCTTCCCCCCCCCCCCCCAAACAATTCTATCTCTCTCTCTCCCTTTCCTAAATTGAAATAAACATATTGTAATTAAAAATCTTTTCTTTTTTTTCCAAATTTCTTATAACATTGGATTAAATAAAATGAGAACCCTAAAATATGGATCATTGAATATCGTAGAAATGTTGAGGATTCTTAATATTTAAACAAGCAAACAAACATGGAAACCAACTTGATTCTTCTAATGAACATCAGTCGCCACTCTTCAACAACTGAAAACTGGGAATAAATATATACTGAACTTATTCTGAATTACATTACAGAGCGCAAATGGTTCATTTTTTGGATACGGATGTCCAAGATTACTCTATAATATTGTTTTTATCATCTAGAAAGTAAGAAAGAGAATTCAAACATTTTTATCAGCCGAGTAAACATTTTTTGTATTTATCTCTTTTACAGAAAGAATAGACAGGAAATATTGTGTAGAAACTTTAAAATTCGTTACCAGGAACCAATTCATATTTTGTATTTATTTTGTAATCCAGTGTCTCCATGAGAACTAATCTGTTAGGAGAAGGAAAAGTCCAGAGGTTTGTTTTCGATTCTTTCTTCTCAAAAGGATTTCGTTAAACTTAATGAAATAGGTTAAAAATTCATTTTGTAAATTTTATTTTATTCCATTAAATAGATCATCTATAGTTTTATGTTATATTTAGGTGACCATTTTTTGAAAACACCAAATCAGTACATTTTAGCTATTTTTTTTTTTAGACCCAAATTGAAAAACATTTTGGAAAAAATTCTGAAATGTTCAAAAGCTTAGTCCAGAAAACGTTTGACCTTTTTTTAGAAGCAAATTGAAAAAAGTACGAAATGTCATAAATATTTCAAAAAACGGGATAGATATCAACAAGAAGGACAGTTAGGAGGACACTTACAAAAGAAGGACAGAGCTTACAAATGGAGGACGGTTGGTCTCCTTAGTTATATCCTTCTTGAAATGGTGACAAATTGAGTTTTTCAAAAAAAAAATTGCAATAAAAGAAAAAAATAAAGTTATGAAAATATTAAACTAATTACTGATAAAACTAGTTGAATATACGTAGTATGCCCCATATGACTTTATATATATACAGTAGTTTATAAATATATTTGTATCCCTTCCTCTTTCTAAATATTTTAAAAATGTATAGTGAAAATAAAAAAATTAATATTATTTAAGTTTTAAAAAATAAAAAACTTATTTAAAAAAAAAATATTATCTTTAAAAAAAAAAAGACTCAAAACCATTGATAAAACAAAATCGAATTATGGTATAAAAATAATTGAAAAAGGAAAAAATTGTGTGAGCGATTAAAATCAATGTGATCTTGTAAGGTCGAGTGGAATAGGAAAGTAGGGGTGGGGGCACAAATTTATCAACGTGAAATCTTTTTGTTGGAATCAGAATGACTTGAAACGTGGGCATCTTTGAAAAAACGCATACCGGAAATCGGCACCTTTACTCATTTATACTCATTAATAAATTTATAAATTTTTCTGATTGAATAGTAAAAACTGTGGAGTCCCTCTACTAGACTATCTCGCCAATTTGAATTCGATTCATTAAATTATAAATTAAATATTATTATATTAAATTTAAATTTCAAACCTTTAGCTTCATTTTTAAGCAAAATTTTAAAAATTAATTCTTTGTTGAAGGCACCACGTCACTTGCTGGCGCGTGATTGGAAGTCAACATGTTAAAAAATTAATTCGGGTACTTTCAGTGATTCAATCAAGCTGAAATTCTATACCAATAGCATTTTTATACAATTTTTAATCATGGGGAAAACTAGCAAACATACCGTATTTCTTTATTTTTACGGTCATTTTAGAGGAAAACAAATGAAAACGTGGTAGATAATGACCCTCTTCCGGATGAGCTACATTTCTCCAAAGTTGATAGAAAACTACAAATTTTGAATAATGCCCATACATTTCTCCAAAGTTGCCCGTATACCAAATTTCGTTTTTCTAGCTCAAACCGTTTTTGCGTAATCTTGTCTACACACACAGAGTGAGACATTTTTCTTAAACTTAGTGAAAATGAGCCAGGGACTTTCAAAACATCAAAATCTGGACATCGAAAATTTTCATGATCGCAAAACTAGTACCTCTGGCGAGATAGTAAAAAAGCACATGATAAATCTTTATTAAGGATTAATTAAATTGGTTTCATAAATACTATCTAGATATTTTAAATTTAAAATAATAATAATAATATCTTATAATATTTAATTATTCAGAATTTATTTGATTTGTGTGTGTGTGTGTTCGATTTTGTAAAGGAGAGTTCGTAAAAAACCCTCTTTTTTTGGATCTTCTATGCAAGGACAGCGCCTATCAAGTTGGCTGTCTAAGCGCGCAGAGGTTTTATTTGATTAGAGGGGAACTGTTTATGATTTCTAACCAATGTCAATAATTTTTTATATCAATTATTATTATTCAAGAATTCAATTAATTTTTTTTTAAGTTCAATTTAAATAATTATTTATTCATTGATTTCTTTACTTTTGTTTCTGTTATATAACAATATGTAAGTTCGTAAAAGATGTTAAAGTAGAAACTTGTCGGAAACGTTGAGCAATTGCTTTTATTCTTGCTGTTCTTGTTGTTGTTGTTGTTATGTTGATTATACACAATATATATATATATATTATATTCAGTGACCACCTTGACCCAAGAAGCTCTGTACTTTATGTATATTGGTTTCTATCAATTATATGCATACATATTTATATATTCTTTGTTTCTTTCTTTGAATGAATTTAATTCAACCTTGAATTATGGACAGAATACGAATAAAATAAGGAAGTTTAAAAAAAAATTATAGCTGGAGTGTCTCCACTCGACTATCTCGCAATTTGAATTGGATTAAATAACATAATATATTATATTTAAATTAAATTTAATTAATTATAAATTATAAATAATAAATATTAAACCAGGGCATGTTTGTTTTTTTATTGATGGCACCATGGCACGTGTTGGCGCGTGAGATATGCAGTGTTAAAAAATTAATTCTGGTACTTTCAGCGATTCAATCAAGCTGAAATTCTATATATACCAGTTTTATACAATTATTAATCATGTGAAAAATTATCAAACCTATATCTTTAATTTTACGGTCACTTTAGAGGAAAAAAAAATCAAAACGTTGTAGGTAATGACCCTCTTCCGGTTGAGCTACATTTCTCAAAAGTTGATAGAAAACTATGAATTTTGAATAATGCTCATGTACCAAATTGCATCATTCTAGCTCAAACCGTTTTTGCGTAATCTTGTCTACATACATACACACACACATACACAGAGACATTTTTCTCAACCTTAGTGAAAATGATTCAGGAACCTTCAAAACGTATAAAAACATCAAAATCTCAACATCGAAAATTTTCGTGATCGCAATACTATCTCTTACGAGATAGTAATACACGAATCTGATTAAAAGAGGGAATATGAATTGATTTTAACAGAATCGAGTGGGCAACAGTTTTATTGGATGTTTCGTGACCTAATAGTTATAATAATCTAGAACAAGAGGGTGGATCCAACAGGTTTTTTTTTTAATGAACAGTATAGGAAAATATTGAAATTGATAACAAGAAAAAAAAAATAAATAATCTTTGGATTTTATAAATTTTATTATCTTTAATTTTTAATTGCTATTTCAAATTAAATAATATACTTTTTCAACAAAATTTAATTCGTGACATACACACAATTTAAGCTTTTTAGTTAAAATGAATATCACATTAATAAAATAGATTAGATTATAGATTTAAGATTAAGATTATTATTTTAAATAAATAAAGACAAAATATAGGAAACAATTTCAAATAATTTTAAAGAACATGAATTAAAAAAATATAGTCATAAAACATACATCCATGATAAGTATAGCCTGTGTATATAACATAATATATATTTTGTAATTAGATTAAAGAATATTATTAAAAGTACCGGGACCCCGAGCCTCGGCTCGGTACTTAAGTTAAAAAAAATGATTCATTATTATTGGGTTTGGCTGATAATATTAATACCTGGGACACCGAGCTCTCGCTCTACCCTTTGAAAAATATTAATATACAATTCTTTAATTATTTATTACAATTATTAAATGTTGCATCATTGCATCAATCTGATTAAAATGAATTGAACTGGGGTCCTCAATAATACAAACAAACAATTTTAGCTAGCATAATAAGATTAATCCAAGTAATATCGTCTATTTCTATTCGACACTATTTTCAGTTATGAAATGAACAGTCAGTAGAGAGTAAAATAAGTTGACCTGTGGCCAGGTCCGAACCGACCGACTGTTTGAAATAAATTAATTTCCAGCTACAGAAACAATTTCAAATAATTTTAATATATCTATTAATGTAATAAAAAACAGATATGGATACATAAATAATAAATATAAACATTTTTAATTTTATTTTATTTATAATATATATGCAAGACCAGGCTGTGACGTCATGAATGGCTGGATGACGTCATATAATTTTAAATCAAGAAAAAACTAATAAATATGATTTTTCTCGAGGATAAAACCAATACAAAGTGCATGATTCGTGATGATATATAAAAAAATCTCCTCATGTGAAATTTGGTGTGAAAATAACCCTTCCCTTCCTATCGTCGATCGCTAATACTACCACTTCCGGTTTCCGGAATTGCACCAAAAGTTGATCCATTCATCCCACTGATGCATTAAGTAAATATACCAAATTTCATCAAAATCGGTTGAGCCGTTCAGGCTGTACACATCTATACGGACGGACGGACAGACATCATGCTAAAAATACTTTTTTCTGTTTAGAAAATGCATGATTCGTGGAGATATGTAAAAATCTCCACATGTGAAATTTGGTGTGAAAACAATACCTCCCTTACTATCGTCGGTCGGTAAAAATTGTAATTGAACACCGCCGTTTTTTAAAATAATTAAATTATTTTATAGATTATAAAATAAAAATTATTGTATTAACATTAAAAATATTGAAATAAAAAATAATAGTTTGATTTAATAAACTAAAATAAAATATTATAAACATTTTTAGTGGGAATTTCTCAGGGAGGTAGGGAGCCCAATTCATTTAACCATCCATGTTACATAAGGCAAAATAATAACACTCCCTTTTTACCGACCGACGATAGTAAGGGAGGTATTGTTTTCACACCAAATTTCACATGTGGAGATTTTTACATAGCTCCACGAAATTTTCTTAACAGAAAAAAGTATTTTTAGCATGATGTCTGTCCGTCCGTTCGTCCGTATAGATGTGTACAGCCTGAACGGCCCAACCGATTTTGATGAAATTTGGTATATATACTTAATGCATCAGTGGGATTAATGGATCAACTTTTGGTGCAAATCCGGAAACCGGAAGTGGTAGTATTAGCGATCGACGATAGGAAGGGAAGGGTTATTTTCACACCAAATTTCACATGAGGAGATTTTTTTATATATCATCACGAATCATGCACTTTGTATTAGTTTTATCCTCGGGAAAATCATATTTATTAGTTTTTTCTTGATTTAAAATTATATGACGTCATCCAGCCATTCATGACGTCACAGCCTGGTCTTGCATATATATTATAAATAAAATAAAATTAAAAATGTTTATATTTATTATTTATGTATCTGTTTTTTATTACATTAATAGATATATTAAAATTATTTGAAATTGTTTCTGTAGCTGCTAATTAATTTACTTCAAACCGTCGGTCGGTTCGGACCTGGCCACAGGTCAACTTATTTAAAATTTAAAATTGAGGGAGAGAAAGAGTTTCAATTATATTCGAATAGTCGATATATTCTATATATGAGTATTTTTTTTTCTGAATTTAATACCAAGTTGATTTTCAAAATTTTCTATTCTTTATGCATATGATTGATTACATGTGTTAAAATTTAAACAAATTCAAATATTCTAATTTTTAAATTTATATAAAATTTAATATTATTTTTTCGAGACTAATGGCAAATACCGGTGGCCCTAGTCAGAGCAAAAGATGACTCCTTAAGGTAGCGGCCCAGTCGATGATATTATATGGATCGGAGATTTGGGCTTTACAACTATATTTTAAGTGAAAAAATGATTTCTTGGTTATATAAAAATTAAAATATGATTCTTTATATCTTTATTATACAGAAAAGTAGGGGTGTTGATATAAAATATATACCTGGGACACCGAACTATCACTCGACCCTTTAACCAATTTATACAATTTATTTTTATATACTTTAAAAATTTTACAATTTTTTAATTATTTATTATAATTGTTAAATGGGATTTCTAAAAATGACTCATTAAAAATTTGTTTCCTAAAATGTTTCAAATTAATTAAAATAAATTGTATAAATGTTCATTTATAAAATCTATATATCTGTGTGTCTGTTTTTCGATTTTTTAAATTTTGATTTTGGATTCGACAAGAGTTTAAAATGTGTAAATGTAAAGTGGTCTTTGTTTTTTAAAATTCGTTTGGGAACGGCGGTCCAAGTTGAAAATTCCCCATATATTATAACTACTGTAATTAGTATATTTTTATTTTCATTCAAAGAATATGTATTTTTGTTTATGTTAGGTTTATAATGTTATTTTTTTAATATTTTATTTATAAAACACGAAAACATTTAAAATTATATGAATAATTGATCTCATAATTGGATTTTCATTTTCAATTGACGATTTGTGAATTCATAAAATATTAAAAAAAAACTTTTAAAACTTTTTAAATTATTTTCAAGTAAGTATATAAGATATTATATTATTGGTGAATTCAAAATGTATGAAGGGACACATTATATAATATAGATAGATATAACATTTACAATAATAATATATATAATTAATTTACTGATTAAATTAAAATGTATTAAAAGTACGAACACAAAAACAAATAAATGTTTTATCTAATATACTGAACAGCTTATTAGTATAGAGTATAATATATAATATTTTATAATATTTACCGGAGTATAATAAATTGATAACGTCATTTAATTCTCCTACTATATATCGAATCGAATATAAAGATAAATCTTATTTTAAACGTTGTGTGAAACAATTTCAAATAATTTAAATGTAAAACTATTAATGAAATAAAAAAAAATCAAATATATGAATATAATATAAATATTTTTAATTTTATTTTAAGAATAGATATATATATCTCACAGGCGGTGGCTGTGACGTCACATATATACATTTAAATTTAGAAGAAAAAAACTAATAAAGATGTAGTTTTCGTGAGATGTGATCAATAAAACTCAATTTTTCTTTATAAATACTATCTCTGGTGTGAATTTGAAAAAAATCGTTAGAGCGGTTTTTGAGAACAAAGAAACAGAGAAACAAACAAACAATTTTTTCTCTCATAAGAAGATAAGATAAGATATGTTAAATTTTATTTTATTTACAATATTTTGTATTTAAGGAAGCGCTGTCCGGCGTTGCTCGGCGCCATATTTTTATTATTAAAATTCCTATTTTAAATTAAGAAAAAACTAACAAAGATGATTTTCCCCGAATACAGATCAATTTTTCTTTATAAATATTATCTATGCTGTGAATTTCAAAAAAATCCTTCGAGCGGTTTAATATTTCAAAAATATATATACAATTTTAGCTAGCATAATAAGATTAGATTAGATAAAACAAAACATACTATATATATATATATAGAAACATTTTGGTCTTGAATTTATATCCTTTTTAATGAATCTAATATTATTGTTATTATTATTATTATTATTATTATTAATATTATTTTCTTTTAACGCTTGTTATCTTTTCTATCTATTCTAATTTTTTTGTCATTTTTGCCATTGATTTTCATAAATAAGAAATTGTTTTTGATTGTAATTGAAAATATTTCATGTTTACCGACTCCTGAAATTTCAATTAGTAAAACTTTCGGAAAATTATTAATATTTAATTTTAAAGAACTTGTTTTAAATAAAATCACGTTTGATCATTTAAAAATTATTTTCGAAAATAAGTATCACTATTAAAAAAAACGAAGATAATTTTAAAAATATTCTTTTTTTTTTGAAAATGTACTGTAGAGATAAACGATTGAGAAGAACTAATATAAAACAATTCGGATTCCCTCTATGACATTCCTGATATAGCTTAATTTAGAGAGAAAAATGTGTAAAAAAATATTCTAGAAGAACCAGGAAAGAATTCATCTAAATATAGCCAGCTGGATCGATCTCTCGTTAGATTTCTTCTCTATTTAAATTTAACAATTCCTTCTTTTTCTTATCTATCATGTCCATATTTATAATTTAAATTTAGATTAAATAATGGATTATATTGGAGAATATATTGGAGAATATGACCAAGAGAGAGAGAGAGAGGGGGGGGGGAGGGGGATTTGAAAAGTCGATTCAAATCATAATTAAAAAAAAAAATCTGGAAACTTGTTTAATTTTTATAACAATTAATTATTTTTGCAACTATTTTGAATGTGTATTTTTTTTTTTTTTAATTTTTTTTATTTGTATTGATTTTAGGAATTGGCTGCATTATCAAAAGAATTGGCTGCTGCCCGTGAACAACTTCTCGAACGAGAAGAGGAGATTGGCGAATTGAAAGCAGAACGGAACAACACGCGTCTTTTGCTTGAACACCTTGAATGTCTTGTCTCAAGACATGAACGCTCGTTAAGAATGACAGTCGTGAAACGACAAGCGGCTGCTCAATCGGGGGTGAGCAGCGAAGTTGAAGTCCTAAAAGCGCTCAAGTCACTCTTCGAACACCACAAGGCCTTGGATGAAAAGGTAAATCTTATCCTCTTTCCCTCTCGCTCTCATCACACACTCCAATGTAAACATAATTATCCATTATATACTAATAGAAGAAGAAGAAGAAGAAGAAGAAGACGGAAGCGGCAGACGTTGTCTGGCCAACAGACTTACTAAAAATAACCCTCCCAAGAGTCTATCTATTCACACAACACTCATTTCAACTACCAAACGGATCCTGATTATTTATTTATATCAGACATAAAGCGTTTCCAATGCTTTGGATAATTAAACACCTAATTTATTTGTAATATATTCCAGAATGTGTAAATGCAGGAATTGTAGTTAAGAATATAATAATATAGTTTGATGATTTCTCTAGAAAAGGGCTTGAAAGATTTTTTTATTTATTATTACTAATAGGGGGTATTAGTATACCTTTTTTGAAAAACAGTCTGAACCTGTTCCATTCAATTTAGTGACAAGCACTATATAAATTTAATTTTTAAAATAAATGAAAAAAGATCAAAAAAAATCTAAATCTTAATTATTATTTAATGAATTGTATTTGGAATGGTGTGTTATTTCAGGTACGGGAAAGGCTACGGGTAGCCTTGGATCGTGTTGCCCAGTTAGAGGATGAATTGGCAACTACTCGTGAGGAACTTGCCCAGGTCAAAGCAGAACGGGACTCCGTTGCAAATAGCTCAGTAACCGGAGATGCATCCACTTCAGCAGTTGCATCTGCTTCTTCAACCACCGCATCGGCTACCACTTTACAACAGAACAGTGATCAGATTGACAACACCGCACAGAGGCTTCTCGAACTTCAAACTGCCCTTGATAAACAGGTGTTTGCTTTTAAGAAACAAATAACACAGCTGTTAGATCTACATTTCTATCTATCTATAAAATATCATCAAATAAAGATGGAACCGATTGATAATCCAATTTGCTGGATGGTGTGCTACTATCCCAAGTCCTTACTGCCCGCTGGGTCGATCCATAACCATTTGCATAACCATGAACTCAATTATTTTCAAAGTCCATTCGTAAAAATGATAATGAAAATAAATCGAAAGAATTGTTTTATTATTCCCAGCACACATTGAAAAAAAAAACAGGAAAATAATAATAATAGACTTTTATTTCAAAGAAAAAAAATAAATAAGATAAAGATAAAAATTAATACATTTTCTAAAAGCTATTACAATTACTTTTTAAGTTTAGATTGGACTTTTGAAAAAAATTACTTTTCAATTAATTAAAAGATATTCATATCCAAATATAAGCAATCAAAATTTAAATCTACTACATAATTTATTATTCAAAAATATATCTTTTCAATTGAGTTGTTTATAATAAATTTAAATCAATTTTATTTGATCTACTCATAAAACACACATAAAAATAATTATTTTCCTTTTTGTTAAATTAGAACTCTTTTTTTTTTTTATTCGCTTGATTTTTAATTTGAAAATAATTTTTCCTATTTTAAATAAAAATTTTATTTATTTATAAATATAATTTTCTTTAAAATTCTTTAAGCATATATTGGCATATTTATTACATTTTTATTACAATTTCTTATTACTAATAAATTTGTATTATTGTGTTATAGGCTGTGGAGGCAGGTGCTTGGCAAAGAAGAGCAGCTGAGCTCACTGGCCGTGTTGCTGAACTTGAAGAGGCACTTCATAAATCTCGTCAAGAGGCTGCAAAGGCAACTGAGGCTGCTAACAAATTACAAAGGGATCTTCGTGAAAATGTCGCTCAAAAAGAAGACCAAGAAGAACGAATTGCAACTCTTGAAAAGAGATATCTTCAGGTTAATAGATTTCAATTTCATTTTATTTAAAAAGGATATATCGTCTCAATAGATTCCATTTGCTTATATAATACAAGTTAATTACAAAACTTGATGTAATTACAATTTTAAATGTGTAGTGGGAAACCTACAATTTCAACCGTAAACATGAGCAACCTGTTTTGCATAACCTGATATATACTAAGGTTAACGAGTTATTTAAACTGTGACATGAATTAGAGATCCATTCTCTGGGTTCACGACCCTCGATGTATTGGGTCGCATTATTTAACAGGACTTGGAACCTATGTGTGTTATGAAAGATATCCTATTGTCATATAGTAGAATATGTGTCCCAAATATGTACCCCAAAGTAGATCATCTGTATGCCAACTGCAAATAGGTTGTACTTAATACTTGGAAGCTCGCTAATATTAAATTAACAACACTAGAAACTATAATCCACAGTGTTAGTGTTAGTTCACTTAAAATCATATATATATATATTTGATAATTATTTTATTATTCTTAATTATTCTTATTTAAAGAATTTCTATAACAATAAATAATAATAAACCTTTTTCTAATAAATAAATATATATAGAATTAAATTATTAATTATTTATTTTAGGCTCAACGAGAGTGCACTTCATTACACGAATTAAATGAAAAATTAGAACAAGAGGCGAGACATCGCGAGGCTCAACTTCGACTACAAGAGGATAAAACGCGATCGGTACTTGATAAATTGGAATTATCAGAACAGAAACTTGCACAATCAGCAAAATTACCTGAAATGGAGGAAGCGTTAACACAAGCCCAAGAAAGACATGGAAGTGCTGAAGAACGTATCCAAAGATTAGAAGCACAATTAGAAGAAAAAGCCGCCGAGGTATTTTTTTTATTTTAATATAAACATATAAATCGCACAATTCAAAAGCAAATATTTATAATTCTGTTTTGTAGTAGTTTTAAGAGATCAATTATATTATTAATTATTAATTTTCATTTTTGATAACTGATTTTTTTTACTTTTTTATCAGGTTGTGCGATTACAACAAAGACTCAAAATGAATGAAGATCATAATACACGTTTATCAAGTACTGTTGATAAACTTCTAGCCGAATCCAATGAACGTCTTCAAGTCCATTTAAAAGAACGAATGCATGCACTCGAAGAAAAAAATGCCCTAACTCAAGAGCTTGAACGCACAAGAAAGGCAATTAATTTATTTTTCTTTTAAATAAATGAATTTTATTATTTTGTACTAATCAGAAAATTTTCTAACATACAAGAAAATATATATTTTTTTTATTTTGCAAATATTCATATTGTATTTAGGTGGCTGAAGAATTACAAGGTGAAAAATCGGACGCTGCCAAAGAAGTTGCAAAAGCACGATTAGAATTAGATGCCGCCAAACGTCAGCTATTACAACAGGAAATCGCTTTCAATATACAACAAACAGAGGCGTTAACTCGTTCATTATCACCGCCATGCTCAGTAGATGCTTTGGATGCTCTCGATGCTCTTGAAGATGCAGATAGTTTGCTTAGTCCATCCGGGCATACTGATGCTCAAACATTAGCACTCATGCTTCAAGAACAACTTGACGCTATCAACAACGAGATTAGACTTATACAGGTAAATTATCTTTTCTTTTTATTCTCTTATTTCATCATTTTCTAGGGTTATATCTGCAGGGCCTCTAAATACTGATAACACTTTCTCTCTCTCCCTTACTCTTTCTTTCTTTCTATAATAAGATTTACCATTAAATTTAAACATACATATTAGAATTTTATCAACATATTTTCTGATTGTTTTAAATTTTTGATCTTATAGTGTTTGCTTTAATATTTTAAAGGATTTAATTAAAGCCGCGTGAAGATTGTATCATATCTATTTCATGAATAATTTGAAAACTAATCTAAGAAATTGGAAAAAAATATATAAATTTATCGAAGGTATAAAAAGTGAAGGATCAAGTGAATAATTCAGCCTCTCATATAAAGTATAAAAAAATTAATAAATATGGATATTTTTTGCTGGAATGAATTGATTATCTAATTTTACAACCCGATTTATAGAAATATCATTGTATTTATTCTATTTATTATTATTATTATTATCCGATTTTAGCTCACTTTCTCAGCAATTTTCTGGAAAACTTATTATTATTATTTTTATTAAAAATGAGTTGATTTTAAATAAGCCCTCACCCTTCTTCAACTCTTTCATCAATTTTAAGAATTATTTGTATCAATCGCCCAAGATTTTGGCTCTTTAAACTTCAGCGTATATTAATTATATATATATATATATATATATTATTAATTACTCTTAAAAATTACCATATATCCATATAACATAACAATATTTATTTTATATTCATTGAATTATTTCTATTACTCTAATAATTTAAAGTAAATCTTTTTAAATTTGTTTTATTCAATATTAATCAAATTTATTCCAATGGAAAATATATAATTTATTTTTATTATACTTTATATAATAGAAATAATTTTGCTACTCTCGGTAATAAATTTTATTTATTTTAGCAAGCGTCTTATGAATATTCAAACTTGATTATAAAGCACGTAAGTGAAACTCTCGTGGTGAATACACCAGCTGTTTTTTTTTCTCTTCACTCTATTTAATTAAATTTAGCTCGATTTTTTTTCTTTTTCTTTATAAAATTTTTAGATTTTTTTTAAAAATTATATAAAGTGAATAAGTTAATGCAAATTATTTATATGCATGATAGGATTTTTTAGGTAGATGATGTCTGACAAAATTTAATAAATGTTTTGTTTTTTATAATTATTATTTATATTTTTCACTTAATTTATTAAAATTATTTTATTGTATTGATAGGAAGAAAAACAAAGTACAGAGGCACGTGCTGAAGAATTGGAATCTCGAGTGGGCTCATTAGAACATGTTAATCTTCTCGCACGGGGTCGAAGTTTAGAGAGGGGAAGTCCACCATTAAGTGGCCGAAGTACACCACGAAGTAGTCACTCACCACAACGCGATTATCTACATAAATATCATACAGTAAGTCATGATTATTTGTTTTCCATTTCTTGCACAAATCAACTTGGAAATAAAAAATAAATCGTAAACACTGTTGAAACATTTCATTAAAAATATTGTCACAAAAACACAGAGGGCTTTACAGGGCAGACAGCATGTGTGGCGCTTCGTAGCACTCGCGCGCGCCTTTTTATAATTATTAAATTTTATTTTTATTCTCCGTTTTTAAATGTTCCCTTCTCCTTAATCATTTGGATCTCTCTCTATTTACAAAACCTATCTAGACAATAAATCATACACTAGCTTGTATTGAGTGGAATGAATCACTAAATTCTCTTCTAATATTCTTATCTATCCAATTTTTAAATTTTATAATCTCAATCTAATGCTTTTCTATTAAATATACTTTTATTACACGTTCTTTTAACACATTTTTGCACAAGCAATATTCTTTTTAAATATTTCAATAAGTCGAGTATTTTCGTATAATTTTAATGAAAACAAATTTGTTCAATAAAACATTTTACAACATTTCATTGAATTTATCAAATTAAAATGCATTTGACAAATAAATTTTAACAATTTTGTTTAGCGTCTTTTTATTTTAATTCTAATCGAGTTTTTTTTTCATTTATTATAATGAAGAGCTAACTATTCTACGTTTATTTTTCGCCAAAACATAAATATTAACATATAGCTCTGCATTTGATCTTGATTATAATAATGTTTTATTTAATCCAATTTTATAATTATTATAAATATCTTACATAGAAAGTATTTAATTTTAGTTATTCTGAAACGTCCGAAATATAATTACTTATACTATTTTTTTTTTAAATTTAAATGTTCAACTCGATAACTGAAGTCATAGAAATGAAAAAACTACAAAAAGTTTTATCATTCAGTGGGGGTGGGGGCTCTTATCCCCCCATAAGAGATCGTTTGTTGATCTCTCTTTCATATATAAATATTCAAATATTCTATTATTTTATTTTATTATTAATGTTCACTTATAATATAAGCATGTTTTATTTTTCTTTCATAAAATATATCGTGGTTTCCACGAATCTACTCTATGATCTTAAAAATATGCGCATGCGCTTCTCAAAAATTGAATTCTGTAATGATTCCAAATGATATTTTCTGTTTTTTACATCAATGTTGCTCCATATTTATTCCTATATATATATATAATCACCTGGGCCCTTTAAAAACCCACTTGCTAAAAGTTAAAGTTAGAGGGATGATCGGGGATTGAGAGGAGCCATGTTCCAGGCCCCTGCCTCCATGTCGCCTGCTCACCTCCACCAATATGCAGCAGCCCTGGGAAGTCCTGGCCACCTCTCGGAATCGCTCCCGGCCAGTCAGGTGGGTTGTTTTTTCATGAACATTGACTATTCAATGTCTCTATTCCTGTTTATTAAACATTTTATTTTATTCGTTTATATATATTTTCTATTATTAGATCTATGTTTTATTTTATTTCTATTCACTGCACTCAACTCAACTTCCTCTCAATCCATTCTAGAGCAATATATATTAGTTACTCCTATGAATTTGCGCGAGTGTTATGACACCCTCTGTTAGTCTGTCTCTATTGCATTCATTCTTTCATTGAATCCACTTCATAAACAACTCATAGCTAATACATGACAAATTCAAATAAAATTATTCAATTGCTATTATATTTCAATTTCTACTCTCAAGATATTTGAAGGAGGTTAATCTTGGTTACATTTTATCAATTACCTTGTTTACTGCAATCCGTTTAATATTTATATTTAGGAAAAGAGGAACCTTAAAAGAATTTTTCATTTTTTTTCTTTCCAATTCATTAATAACAAAAATATTGTTTGAATAGGAGGAGGGAGGGGTGAAGGCTAAGTAGAAGTAAGTGTGGTTTGTGAGGTGAGGCTTGATGGTGTTGTTTGCAGCTACAGTTGGCTCCCTTGTCTGCCGAGTTAAGCAAGGAGGATCTTCATCAGCCCGACTCTTCCAGTGGTGGTGCTGCTTCTCCTTTGACAGCTCGCTCGTTGCGTCTCGAACGGGTTGCCCAGGCGCTTGCCCACAGCCAGGATGAGCTGCGTCGTCGGGCAGCATCTCCTGCACCTTCCCTCATCTCTCATGGACATCAACCAATGATGCATAGTCTGGCTTCAAGCAGCTCCCTTGCCGCGCACCAAACCATGGGCTTAAGGTGGATATTTACTTCTTCATTTCCCTGCAAATTCTCTCTTCTTTTTCTTCATTTATCTCCTTTGTTTATACACATTTTCTATAATAATTACATTTTTCTTAGAATTTTTTAAATTATCCATTGAAATAGAATGATTTATCCTTTCGCTATAATGTATTTATTTATAGATTGAACAAAATACTAAAAATAATTTTAAAAATAAACAGAAATTTACATTTAAAAATTTAAATTTTAAAAAATTTGATTTACATTAAGGCAAAGATAATATTGATCTTTTTTCATGAAAACTTGAAAAACTAAAAAAAATATTTCGAAAAAGAGGAGAATTTGTCCTTTGAATGAGATTTCCATAGAATGGGCCTTTCCTCTCTTTTAGAGTCTTTTATTTAGAATGGAAACATATTTAAGATGTAATGTAATTTTCTTAATAATATACATATTAACATATTCTTCATATTATAAAAATGCATGAAATAATTTCTAGCTAGATTACTAATTAGTTATAACATTTAATATACTAAATATATGGTATATATATATATATATATATATATAGAGAGAGAGAGAGAGAGAGAGAGAGGGAGGGAGAGAGAATTTAAAATTAAATCATTGAAATCATTATTAAATATAGAAAAAAAGTAAAATTAGAAGACATTTTTTTATCTAAATAATTTGATTTCACATTATAATAGTAGATTTTTTTGTTATAATTTATGTTAAAATATAATTTCGGAGTGCTTTTATGAATTTAGATTTTTTGGAGTCATTCATTTTGTTATGTAGATTCTTTGTTTTTAATCAAAATCAAATGTAAATAGTCAAATAGCTAGTGTTAGATAGATAGATAGATAGATAGATAGATGATGCTAGATTTTTAAATGAGCGAGTGAGTGAGTGGTTAATTTGCCCTTATAATACTAAATAATAAAAGCATTAGCGTAATGGGTGAACGGCAGTAGCGGTAGTAGCGGTAGATGTTGTTGCACGCACGGCTGCAGACTTGGGGCTGGTTACGCGACTCCACCAGCGGGCCTCTCTCGTCACAGCAGCCAGGATTCCCTACACCATCACCCGTTGTCAGCGACGACGCCCGGCACCAATGTAGCTCTCGTGGGACCTGGAAGCGCTTCCTCAGCAGCTGCAGCCGCCGCAGCAGCACAGAAAAAAAAGGGCATTAAATCATCCCTTGGAAGATTCTTCAGTAAAAAAGAAAAGGTGATTGAATTTGTTTAACCTTCGTTGATTCTATGTTGAATAGAATAAATCCAAAATTAATTCTTTTCTAATTCAATTTTAATTTCCATATTAAACATAAATAAATGAATTATTAGGATGGATTGATTTGTATATATTATTATTATTATTATTATATATTTTTTTTTAGGGTAAATCTTCAAAAGAAGCAGGCGGTTCAGAAGGCTTTGATGAATATGGAATGGTGTCTGTCCTTGGCGATGGTTTAACGATGATTGGTGGTAAATCGAACGCCACAGCGGCTACGGCTGCCGCTTCTGAATTCGACCGTCGTAAAAAGAAGAATGATTTCTGCCGTCATGAATTATTAGGGGAGGCGATGAAAGCAGGAACGCCTTTCGCCCTTTGGAACGGACCGACGATAGTTGCGTGGCTTGAATTGTGGGTCGGAATGCCTGCCTGGTTCGTTTCCTTTTTTTTATTATTTTAATGGATTAAATCATTTTGAAAAGAATTGATTGAAACGTATGTTTTGTCAGGTATGTAGCTGCATGTCGAGCCAATGTCAAGTCTGGGGCAATCATGTCTGCACTTAGCGATACAGAAATTCAACGTGAAATTGGAATTAGTAATCCTTTACATCGTCTAAAATTACGCCTTGCCATCCAGGTATGAAAAAAGAATGATTATTAGAAATTCTCTGAATCTAAAAATTCAAATCAATCGATAAATAATTCAACTTGGAATTTGTACAAATGGATTTGAAAGATGAATTCAATTTTAATGGATTACACGTTTTTCCACTCATTAGGAAATGGTTTCATTGACATCCCCAAGTGCGCCTCGAACTTCGCGTACTACACTCGCTTTCGGCGATATGAACCATGAATGGGTTGGAAATTCTTGGTTACCCTCCCTTGGTCTACCCCAATATCGTAGTACGTTTATGGAATGTCTTGTGGATGCTCGTATGCTTGATCATCTTACGAAAAAGGATTTACGTGGTCAATTGAAGATGGTTGATGCCTTCCATAGAACTAGCTTGCAATATGGCATCGCTTGTCTTAAAAGACTCAATTATGATCGCAAAGTGAGTAATGAATTTCATTTATGGAAAGTTTGGAAAAAAGATCTTAACTTTTTCAATAGGAAAAACATAAAATCTTTTTAATTCTCCTCTCTTGTTTCAACAGGGAGAAATGTTTTGTTTTATAAAATTGTCAACCTTTGTAATAATTATTCATGGAAACACATTCCAATAAATCATTTCATGTTTCTTTTTGTTTGTTTGGTTGAAGGCCCTTGAAGAGCGGCGACGTGCATCTGAAAACGAAAATCGAGATGTTCTAGTCTGGTCGAATGAACGATTAATCCGTTGGGTAGCAAATATCGGCCTCAAGGACTACGCGAATAACCTCTTGGAATCGGGTGTGCACGGGGCCCTCCTTGCCCTCGATGAAAGTTTCGATGCTAACGGTTTAGCACTCGCCTTACAAATTCCAACACAAAATCAAGGGGCGCGTCAATTATTGGACAGAGAACTTGCACGACTTTTGTGTCGAGTGGGCGCCGAACCGCTTGCATTGGCCACCCCTCCCTCGCCGTTAGATGCATAAAAGACTGCCATCATCATTAGGGAAATTGACTGTTTTTGTTGTTTTATTAATTTAAATAAATAAATAAATAAATAAAAACTCTTTAAAAGAAAGAAAGAAAGAAAAAAAGAAAAAACATACTCTACGCAGCCGGGGAACAAGAGTCAAACAGCTTAACGGAAATCAGAAGCACTAAGGCCAAAGATTAAACCGCCAATACACGCAGAAACGTATACTTATATTATAGATTAATTAACAATGTTTTATTATTATTATTATTATTATTATTATTATTATTAATTATTAAACTTTTCTTTATTGGACCAAGAAGAAGAGACTTCAGATTATATTGGTTATAAACCAAGCGTGTTAAAAAAACAAGTAAAAGAAAATAAAAATCTACTTTGACAATTGACAATACCAGAGAAACTGAAGCTCTTTATTAGCTTTATTAATATTATAAAGATGATTTTGAAATCATATTTGTTATTAAAAATAATAAAACAAAAACAAAAAAGACGATTGATCAAATTTCATTACTAGATTTATTATATATATATTATATATATAATGAGAACGTAATTTAATTCCATTATTTATTTATTTTTAATTTTTATAGTTGTTGCTCTCCCGGGACTGCATTTGTTGTAATACAAAAGTAGTTAGTGCGGGTATGAAACCCGAAACCTTCAAAGGTCCAAGCCTATGTATATTGTATAAATATATTTAAAAAAAAAATCTTAAAAAAAAGAAAATTAAACAAAAAAAAAACTTTAAAAAAAAAAAAATGTTAAAAGACATGTTTCTGTACATTGATATATCACAAAGTAGAGAAATTTTCGTGGAGTTGAATAATTAGGAAATCATTTAACAAAAATTCACACTCCACAATCGTTTTAATAAATTCAAAATATAAAGAAAAAGAAACAAAATATTGAAGTGGGCGTATGTGTGTGTGAATGAGTTTGAATATCTGTGAATGTCTGTGGATGAGGACAACGTTCCTGTGACTAAAACGCAACGAGAACAATCCACTTTAGAAAAAAATATCACATAAATATAACAAATTCTTCTTGTTATCTATTTTAATCTCTGCGTCAACTAATTTATAAAATAAGAATGTTTGATGCGACCTTTCAGTATTCCTCTTAATGACTTTTTTGGCATTTGAACGTTGTCTTCTTTACAGACAATACATTTTTTTTTCTATATGCCTGATCTTTATATTATTAGTCGTAAAAGGAATTGAATTATTATTTATAATTATAAACCATACGTAAATGAGTTACTTTTTAATTTAAAATTATCTCAAAATTTGGTATTTTATGAAAATAAAATACATTGCAAAAGTGTTGAATGTATATTTTTTTAAAATAATTTAATTTAATATATTGGATAATAAATAAATACTTACATTAAAATATCATTAAATTATCAACTATCACACATAATTTCTTTATTATTTTACAACAGATAATTGAGTGTATTTATATTAAAATACTAACCTGGTATATACAAAAAAATAAAATAAATTTTAAAATTGAGCATTAAAAGAAATTACAAATCGATTTTTTTTTGATTTTTTTATATGATCTTATCAAATATATTTGTATATAAATTTTGCTAACTAGTCATACTATATGTATAATCTCAATATGAAGGCAGAATATACAAATTAATAAATAATAAGTATTCTTACTAACATTTAAATAAAGATTAAAAATGACTCATTTACTTATGCATATTTTTAAAATTTTAAATAGAAAAACGAAACATATAAAAATTTATAAATATAATGATTATAAATAACTATATATATATATATATATTGTTTAAATATTTTTTAATAACAAAATAAGTACAAACCAAATTGTTTTGCAATTGATGATTTATTTGAATAAAATAACTATCATGATTTTTTAAAAATATTTAAATTTATTATATATTTGGATTTTAAAGAGGCCATAATGATTAATAATTAAGATTAATAGAATGATATTTATTCATACAAATATATAATAAATATTTATACATTTTGTTTTATTTTTTATTAAATAGCTACTATATAATTGTAATGTTTTCGTTTTTTATACTATTATGTATATGTTTTATATATTTATTCATTTTATTTTATTTTATTATAATTTATTTTTTAAATTATAAATTATAAAAATGTGTATTTTTAAGTAATAGCTTCCTTTGAATATATTTATATTATATGGTAGTCAATTATATATATATATATATATATATATAATTATTATTATATTCACCTGTTATTAATCACAATTTCTATTTTTAAAATTTAATTTATGTTAACAATATAAATAAAAATGTTCACCATCAAATTATAAATATTTTATGTCATATCTATCAAACATTCCTTAATTTTTCAATTATAATTTTTTTCAAGCTTATTTAAATTTAATATCCAGTGCATATCCATAAATAATTATATATTTATAATAAATCACCATTTTAGTAATTTTTATTAAATTTAGATTAAAATTATATCAAAATACTGATACACAATCTTGAGTAATTAAATAGAAAATATAAATGATTAAATTGAAAACAACTTATATAAGATGTTTGAACTATAAATTGTTAAAGAATGCAAATCGCCTACTAGATTATTAAACAATATATATATATATATATATATATATATGATTATTTATTTAATAATCAATTAAGTGCTTCAATTATTTTCAATATGGTCATTATGTAAACAAATATTGATTTAAATTTTATGTAGATTTGCTTATTAAATCACTGTCATTGTACAACTTCGGTTTCTCTCTGTTTATATATATATATATATATATATATAATTTCCACGTTTTTAACTACCTCATATAAATATTTTTTTTAATAATATCTTTATATATGATTTGATCGTGAACAATTATTATTTTTATTCAATATAATTGTGAATGTTTGTATTATAATCTGTATCTAATTATAATAATATTTATTTAAAAAATTATTCCTTTTACGACTTAAATAATTTACGTATAGAAAAAAATAAATATAATTATAAAAAAGTAACAAAAAATAAAATTGAAAGAACAGGGTGTCGCAAAAGCCTAACATGTTAAAGTTTGAATTCTTGATCATTTTTTTTTCTTTATAATGTAATGATTAAATGCAATTCCAAAGATAGTATTATCATCAACATTATTATTATATGCGATTATATATATATATATCCATTATTATATTAATAACACATTATTGGGATTTTTTTATTTTTTTTTTTAATTTAACTATTATTATCCATTTATTTTAAAGATAAAAACTTATTTTTATCTTTTTTTCATAATTTAAAAGGAGGAGGATTAAATTCAAAGATTTTTAAATTAAAATTATTTCCTTACACTAATGAATTTAATAAATTTATTGGTTAAAATTTAAATTTATATTTTATATAAATATTATATTAATAATAATCAATTGTAAACTTTCAATTCTCATTTTTTCTTTATTTTATTTACTAATTTAATTAACATTTAATATTCATTTTATTAATATAAATTATATTAGGTGTTAAATTTTCTTTATTTTTTCTTTTATGAGTGAAAGCATTCAATAACCCTTGAATGTGGATGCAGTCCAATGGTTTTCATATATGCATATCTTCTCTTATGATGATTTCTTTTTAGATTTGAAAATTTTCGTATGAGGCAATGCATATAATAAATATCCAAATTGTGCCTTGTTTCCCACTAAAATAATATAATTTTTCATAGAATAGTTAACAATCTATTTTCACTTATGATGATTTAAAAGAGTTTAATTAAAATCATTTTAAAATTATTGAGCAATATTTGATAAAAATCCTCCTCTATCTATTTATCTATATGTATAGTACCTATACAACCATCCCATCACCTTCATTCATTTATTTATTTATTGCCTATCCATTCATTGAACAAACTTTTTAATTATTATATTTTCTATTTTCTTATAAAATCAAATCTTAAATATATAAATATCTATCTATCTATATATATATATATATATATATATATATATATATATATATATATATCACATCCCATATTCATATTATAATCAGTGGTGTATTGGGAGGGGAACGTGGGGGAACGACGATCTCTTACCTTTTTTCAGAACCCGAATGGGTCCAAGTACACTTCATGTACCGACAACTCCCACTTAAATCTACTGTTAGAATTTCTTTTTTTGTGTTTGTTAATATTTTGTATAGTAAGAATAAGAAAAAATAAAAGCTTTTATGGAAAAAAAGTAGTTTGCTGAAAATAGGACTATTTTTTGCTCCTACTATTCGTTCCCTTAATTCTTATTTCACCAATACATCACTGATTATAATACCAATGACAATTTAACATTTTAATTTTAATTAAATGAATTAAATTATTTTTTACAAAATAATAAGAGGTGTTCAACTATTTTCTCCTTTGCAAATAATTATTTGCTTGTTTAATTTAATTACAATGTATAAATAAATAATCTAATTTATAATTTATTTTTTATATTATTCAAAAATAATGTGTTATAATTTCATGTTATTATAATCACAATCGGTTTAAGTCCTTTCTATATTCTAGTGACAATTTTTTTTTTATTTTAAATTAATATATTAAAATAATAATTTATATATTTATTATATTAGGGAAGTATTAAGAAATAAAAAATTTTATACAATATCTATGTATGGGAGGTTTCCATTGGTCCAAAAAAAAAAAAAAAAAAAAAAACGTTGGAACTGTTTAAAAGGAATCAAGCAGAAGCAATAAAAAAGGGTTATGTTCCAAAATTACGAAATTTGATTTGATTTAGGGTGCTATATACCTAAGTTGCTGGGTCTAATACTAGTAATCCAAAAGTTGTAGATTTTTTGGATTCTTGAACAGCGCTTTTTAATCTTTTTGAACTTTTTTTTTCGCCAATTTATTTATTTTATTCAATTTTATAAGTCCATAGCTACACTTGTCAATAAATGCATTAATTGATAATTTTAACATTAAAAGGGGGGGGGGGGATAATCACGTTTATTATGTTTTAATTAATGAATGTATAAATCTACTACTATGGCTAAATATTAATAAAAACAATAAAATTGGCATCATTTATGTTGTCAGTAGATTGATTAAGTTGAATGGCAAATATTCTATAATTTGTTATATTTGTTACAACTCTTCAGATCCCCCATTTCAAATTAAGCACTGTTCTAGAATAAACAACCATGGTTGGCTGTCGTCTATTCTTTTATGATTCGGAGTCAACCCTCCAATAACACTTTTGGCACATTCAACTTTCTGTTCACTTTCTTCCTCTTCTTTATTTACTTGACAATTATTATAAGTATAAGTTATTATAATTATGCGAAAAAAAACGTGTCCGGGGTTTATATAAAATGATTAATTTGAATACAAGTTTTCAATTTATTTCATTTTATTTTATTTTACAAATCAATAAATTAATGATGTTTTAGAAAAAGGAGGGTATCATTTAATATGATTTAATTTTATTCTGTTCACTTTTATAGAAATACGTACACCAATTCCTAGACAATATTGGTTAATTTTTGATATTGATAAAAGAGAGCTTGATTGATACAATACAATCGCAAAATATAATTTTATTAAATTTCATATTACAAAATAAAAAAAAAAACAAAAGTTAGGATTGTCGTTGCTTGAGTTTGATTAAAGTTAACGTTGGAAAGATTAAATATTTAGAATATATTAATTTATAAAAATTGCATATTTTCTGGTATGGTATATGATATTCAATTGTGATCTTTATAATTATTATTTTTTTTTAAAGTAGAAATTTCCAATTTTTTTTTTCTTTTATATTAAGTTTCTTTGTACAAAATTCAGGCATAATGGACCAGTAGTGGTTATTCTCTATACTTGTTCAGATTTTAACGATAATTGTACTAATTAGAAATAAATACAGTAAAAAATTATTTTAAAATATTTTTGTTAACGACTTATCTGTTAATTTCCTATTAAATGAACTTGGTATATGTATATATATTTTCAAAAATTGTACACACACTCACATAATAATTTTTTTTAAATCAATATAAGTTAAACTTTTCAAATTAATACCAAATTTTCTAAATATCCATATACATCTATATACACTTTACTTTAAAGAATTTTGTTTTTAATACAATTCAAATCTTTAAAAGCAAAATGTAAAAAAAAAAAAAAAAAAAAAAAAAATAGGAAAATCCTGAAAAAATTACTAATTTTTTTAAAAGAAAGATATTTTCCATCCATCATTCATTTAAAATGATTTATATATATTTCCAATAAATGTTTTTACTTAAAAATAAAATGGATATATATATATAAATAAAATTAATAATAGATAAGAATTCAAATTTTAATTAAAAAATTAGAATTTTACGACAACTTTATACAATATATATGTATGTTGATGTTTTTTTTTTATTTTTTTAATATACTTATTTAATTTAATAGAAAAATAAATAATATATAAGGGTATATTATATATATAAAAAAACAAAAAACATCAACGTGATATAAATATGTTATCAGCAAAGTCTGAGATATTAACAAAATACTAGTACTATAATATGTGTAAGAGTTAATTATTTGGTTATTTGATTTTAATAAAATTTAATTTAATTTAATATTGATAAAATCATGAAATTAATCTTTTTTGAATTTTACTCTCTCTCTCTCTCTCTCTTTCTCTCTCTCTCTCTCTCTCTCTCATCATTTGACCAATAAATACATTAATTTCAAAAATTATTTATAATTTTTAAGAGCATTAAATTTTTATATTTTTCTTTCGTTTTTTTTTTCCCCTCAAATACTTTAGTGATCTTTTATTTATTTTATTAATTTAATAATAATAATAATAATAATAATTATTACATTTTATGCTATCTATATCTATCTATCTCTGTGGCTTTAGGGAACTAGAAAGTTCTTGGCCACAGCAAGCCCATTCCTCCAAGTATCCCTATCCTGAGCTCTACATCCATCCAACTCCTATTTTCTTTTATCTCTCTCACATCCCTTCCCATATTATCCACCTACCGCTTCCTTGGTCTTCCAAGCGTATGTTTCCCAAACGATCTTTTCGCCATTCTTTCCTCTCCCATTCTAGCCACGTGCCCTGCCCAACGCAACCTTCTCGATTTTATAACCCTAACTAACTATGTCTGGAGATGCATTTCCTCGTTATGCAGTCTTCGTCATTCCCTCTTTCTTTGCTTCGCAGAATCCTATTCTCAAATACTTTAAATCTACTCTCGTCCCACACAGTCATTGATCATGCCTCACAACCAAATAGAAATCAACCGGCAAAATAATTGTTTAATATATATTTTAATTTTTTATCCCCGTTGATAATAATTTTGACTTGATAAGCTTTTTTACTGCATGACCCGATTGCAACCTTGATTTCAATTCTTCTCAAATATTATTACAGAACCTACCATAAATATTTAATTTTTTCTACATTTTATGTATTAATATTTACTGTTCCCTCTCTGCTACTCAATAGATTTTGTCTTCAATTCAATTTCAAGACCAGCCTCTTTTCCTGCCTCGATTAATTTTTTTTTTTTTGTTTTGTCTTTTCTATTTATTTCCCGAATCTCCTATTATCTAAAGATCGTCTGCGTAATTTTTTTGCCCAATTGGATTGCGTTAGATTTTTTTTCCAATATAAATTAAAATTGATGATAGTACGTCTCCTTGTTTTAACCCATTTCGAATTTCAAATGCTTCTGATAATTGAATGTCGCATCTTAATCTTATTAAATTATTATTATTATTATTATTATTATCATCTTTAATAAATAAATCGATCCGTGGCTGATAGCTCTCTTTTATAATAATTTTAATTCTTAAATTTAAATCTCTGCTATTCTTGTGCAGCCACTTTCCTTGATTTCTAATATTTTATTTATTTATATTTTTTTTTTATAATTTCCCTTTTCTTGTTCTTAATAGTATTTTATTAAATTACATATTATTATACATTTTTATTCTTAACAAATACTAATATAATATGATCCAGTGAATAGATGACAAATATTTACATTAAATTTACATTTGTCTCTCTTATTTTGAGAACTTTCTTGAGAGAGAGAGAGATAATATATTAAATTAAACATTAATATTTTTTTTATTTTTTTTTTCTATTTAAGATTATATTAAAAAAATAAATTTGCATTATATGACTTTGTTCTTGGCATATTATTTGTATATCAATATTTATATTATTAATAAATCAATGATGCGTGTATGATTGCAGTCATCTGTTGTTGTTTATAATTTAGCTAATTAAAAAAATAAAATTAAAAAAAAATAATAAAATGAATTTTCTACCTAAAAACTACCCCCCCCCCCCAAAAAAAAAAATATAATAAATTGATGAATGAATGAATGAATAAATGAATGAATTGAATAGATCATTAAAAACAAATGTCCATTTATATATATATATATATATATATATACTTTCATTTCCTTTTTCATTTATAAATTAAAAGAAATAACAACAAAAAAAAAAAAAAAAAACGAAAAATGGTACTCCCACTAATGTGTTCTTAAACAAATAAATATATGTAATTGTGTATAAATTATATATTTGGTCGAAAAATATTATGATCTTTTTCTGTAAAAACATTTGTCATTTTAAAATGAATAACGAAATGTTTCATTTTTTTCTTTATTTTATTTAAATTGAAACAATAATATATGAATTTGTTTTAAATTTCACCTGCCTCAAAAATACCTGCTTATCTCTACATAATAGCAGTTTGTTTGTTTTTTTTGTTTTTTTTTTTTAATTCTAATTTAAGTTATAATAATAATAATAATAATAAAAGAGAGAGAGAGAAGCATTGTATGAATGATACAATCGATGGTGATTTTCCTTTTTTCTGTGGTTATTATTATTATTGTTAGTATTAGCCGTGGACCAATAAAAATGTTCTAAACTATCAATCCATCAACCTGCTCATCCTCATTCCTGCCTCCATTTCTCTTATCCCTTTCATCAGAATCAGCAGAGCTTGTGTTGTACATTTTTGTATACAAATAGCAATAATATTGTAAATATTTTGATTTATATATATAATCATTACAGCGTCATTACCCGGAAATAAAAAAAATGAGATTTTATTTCCAAAAATAAAATAAAAATTGAATGCCTGGAAGAAGTTAGCTACCCATCTTTTTCAAGTTTTCTCAATTGTGCTGAATTGTGCTCGAATATTAAGAAAAAATATAAATAATCAACGAAGATAGCTAAAAAAAAAAAATGATTTTTACGTTAATCCTCAACTTTGCGATTTTCGAATTTTTTTGCTAATTTGTATTAAGATTGTTCTAAAATAATATATTAATATTAAAATAATAACTACAAGTTATAATACAAAAATCTAATCATTAGTCATATATATATATATATATTCGTTCGAAATATAGGAGGGATGAAGGTGACGGGGGGGGGGGGGGGGGGCTACAAAATTTTTTGTCTAAGTTGTAATAGCCTAAAACAACTCAGTACAACTGTTAGTTTTTTGAAAATTATTATATTCTTATTATACCTAGTATAATTGAAAAAAATCATTTAACGTAATTGGTGGCTGGCCTAAATATCATTGAGAAATTTAAAAAAATGGGGAACTAACTTCTTATCAGACCGTATAATCCTTTATTTCTTTCCTTATCATTTATTTAATTCTAATTTACTAACATATTTTATAAAAAAAAAAATCATATTGTGTCAGGTGTGGGGTTCGAACCCACGCACTCTTCGAGTACCAGAACTTAAGTCTGGCGCCTTAGACCGCTCGGCCAACCTGACTATAAAAACTATGAATATATATTTTTCTCACCCCTCAGGAATTAATTTAATAATAATCTTGTTAACACTTTTGCGGTCCGGCTATATCGAGGAATAACTTTACCATGAAGCCGGGGCCTTTTTTGTTAAAACCTATATAGAAAAAACGACATTTCTCATTAAGATTTTAGCGAAAATGCTACTTTTTTAAATAGAAATATAAAATTTATGAATTACAGTGGCGCAACCAGGGGGGGGGGGGTTTGGGGGTTAACCCCCCCCCCCCAGGAGAGAAAAAAAATTAAAATTGCTGTATATTAAGTACTATATTTCAAATAGAAAAGAAAAAATATAATCTTTCTTTTTATTTGAAAAAAAAAATTCTTAAAGTATAACTTAGTGTATAATAAATAAGTTTATTTTATTTTAAAATAAGTTGACCTGTGGCCAGGTCCGAACCGACCGACGGTTTGAAGTAAATTAATTTCCAGCTACAGAAACAATTTCAAATAATTTTAATATATCTATTAATGTAATAAAAAAACAGATATGGATACATAAATAATAAATATAAACATTTTTAATTTTATTTTATCTTATCTTCTTATGAGAGTAAAAATTGTTTGTTTCTCTGTTTCTCTGTTTCTTTGTCTCAAAAACCGCTCTAACGATTTTTTTGAAATTCACACCAGAGATAGTATTTATAAAGAAAAATTGAGTTTTATTGATCATATCTCACGAAAACTACATCTTTATTAGTTTTTTTCTTCTAAATTTAAATGTATATATGTGACGTCACAACCACCGCCTGTGAGATATATACATATCTATTCTTAAAATAAAATTAAAAATATTTATATTATATTCATATTTGATTTTTTTTATTTCATTAATAGATATACATTTAAATTATTTGAAATTGTTTCACACAACGTTTAGAAGATTTATCTTTATATTCGATTCGATATATAGTAGAAGAATTAATGACATCATCAATTTATTATAGAACGAATCCGTAAATATATTTTTAATATTATATATTAGCTATTGATTATATTGTAATTAATATATTATATACTTACTTGAAAAAGGAAATCCAATTATGAGATCAAAATTAAAATTACTTATTCATATAATCTTTAATTTTGTATATCAAAACGCTAATTGAAAATGAGTGAAAAAATGATTTCTTGGTTATATAAAAATTAAAATATGATTTTTTGGACGTCCTCTACGCATTTTTAATATTAGAATTGTTTATTAAAAGAAAACAAAAACAAAATTAAATTATAAATATAAATAAAACATAAAAATTATAAATATTATATACATATTCTTTGAATAAAATGAATGTCCATATCAAATTTTAAATAAGTTGACATAAATAATTAATAATAATTAATAAATAAATCCAATTTATGTGATCAATAAAACTCAATTTTTCTTTATAAATACTATCTCTGGTGTGAATTTGAAAAAAATCGTTAGAGTGGTTTTTGAGAACAAAGAAACAGAGAAACAAACAAACAATTGTTACTCTCATAAGAAGATAAGATATAAAATTTATGAATTATGTATCATTCTTATTTATTTCTTATTCTAAACACGAATAAATTCAAATTTCATCAATATTATATTATCAATTTTATATTTCTATTTAAAAAAGTAGCATTTTCGCTAAAATTTTAATGAAAAATGTCGTTTTTTCTATGAAATCAACGAAAATAATTGAGATATCGATGAAATTTGAATGTATTCGTGTTTAGAATAAAAAATAAATAAGAATGATATATAATTCATAAATTTTATATTTCTATTTGAAAAAGTAGCATTTTCGCTAAAATTTTAATGAAAAATGTCGTTTTTTCTATGAAATCAACGAAAATGTATTCGTGTTTAGAATAAAAAATAAATAAGAATGATATATAATTCATAAATTTTATATTTCTATTTAAAAAAGTATCATTTTCGCTAAAATTTTAATGAAAAATGTCGTTTTTTCTATGAAATCAACGAAAATAATTGAGATATCGATGAAATTTGAATGTATTCGTGTTTAGAATAAAAATTAAATAAGAATGATATATAATTCATAAATTTTATATTTCTATTTAAAAAAGTAGCATTTTCGCTAAAATTTTAATGAAAAATGTCGTTTTTTCTATGAAATCAACGAAAATAATTGAGATATCGATGACATTTGAATGTATTCGTGTTTAGAATAAAAAATAAATAAGAATGATATATAATTCATAAATTTTATATTTCTATTTAAAAAAGTAGCATTTTCGCTAAAATTTTAATGAAAAATGTCGATTTTTCTATGAAATCAACGAAAATAATTGAGATATCGATGAAATTTGAATGTATTCGTGTTTAGAATAAAAAATAAATAAGAATGATATATAATTCATAAATTTTATATTTCTATTTAAAAAAGTAGCATTTTCGCTAAAATTTTAATGAAAAATGTCGTTTTTTCTATGAAATCAACGAAAATAATTGAGATATCGATGAAATTTGAATGTATTCGTGTTTAGAATAAGAAATAAATAAGAATGATATATAATTCATAAATTTTATATTTCTATTTAAAAAAGTAGCATTTTCGCTAAAATTTTAATGAAAAATGTCGTTTTTTCTATGAAATCAACGAAAATAATTGAGATATCGATGACATTTGAATGTATTCGTGTTTAGAATAAAAAATAAATAAGAATGATATATAATTCATAAATTTTATATTTCTATTTAAAAAAGTAGCATTTTCGCTAAAATTTTAATGAAAAATGTCGTTTTTTCTATGAAATCAACGAAAATAATTGAGATATCGATGACATTTGAATGTATTCGTGTTTAGAATAAGAAATAAATAAGAATGATATATAATTCATAAATTTTATATTTCTATTTAAAAAGGAAGCATTTTCGCTAAAATTTTAATGAAAAATGTCGTTTTTTCTATGAAATCAACGAAAATAATTGAGATATCGATGAAATTTGAATGTATTCGTGTTTAGAATAAGAAATAAATAAGAATGATATATAATTCATAAATTTTATATTTCTATTTAAAAAAGTAGCATTTTCGCTAAAATTTTAATGAAAAATGTCGTTTTTTTCTATGAAATCAACGAAAATAATTGAGATATCGATGAAATTTGAATGTATTCGTGTTTAGAATAAGAAATAAATAAGAATGATATATAATTCATAAATTTTATATTTCTATTTAAAAAAGTAGCATTTTCGTTAAAATTTTATGAAAAATGTCGTTTTTTCTAAGAATCAACGAAAATAATTGAGATATCGATGAAATTTGAATGTATTCGTGTTTAGAATAAAAAATAAATAAGAATGATATATAATTCATAAATTTTATATTTCTATTTAAAAAAAGTAGCATTTTCGCTAAAATTTTAATGAAAAATGTCGTTTTTTTCTATGAAATCAACGAAAATAATTGAGATATCGATGAAATTTGAATGTATTCGTGTTTAGAATAAGAAATAAATAAGAATGATATATAATTCATAAATTTTATATTTCTATTTAAAAAAGTAGCATTTTCGCTAAAATTTTAATGAAAAATGTCGTTTTTTCTATGAAATCAACGAAAATAATTGAGATATCGATGAAATTTGAATGTATTCGTGTTTAGAATAAGAAATAAATTAAGAATGATATATAATTCATAAATTTTATATTTCTATTTAAAAAAGTAGCATTTTCGCTAAAATTTTAATGAAAAATGTCGTTTTTTCTATGAAATCAACGAAAATAATTGAGATATCGATGAAATTTGAATGTATTCGTGTTTAGAATAAGAAATAAATAAGAATGATATTATAATTCATAAATTTTATATTTCTATTTAAAAAAGTAGCATTTTCGCTAAAATTTAATGAAAAATGTCGTTTTTTCTATGAAATCAACGAAAATAATTGAGATATCGATGAATTTTGAATGTATTCGTGTTTAGAATAAAAAATAAATAAGAATGATATATATTCATAAATTTATATTTCTATTTGAAAAAGTAGCATTTTCGCTAAAATTTTAATGAAAAATCTCGTTTTTTCTATGAAATCAACGAAAATAATTGGGATATCGATGAAATTTGAATGTATTCGTGTTTAGAATAAGAAATAAATAAGAATGATATATAATTCATAAATTTTATATTTCTATTTAAAAAGGTAGCATTTTCGCTAAAATTTTAATGAAAAATGTCGTTTTTTCTATGAAATCAACGAAAATAATTGAGATCTCGATGAAATTTGAATGTATTCGTGTTTAGAATAAGAAATAAATAAGAATGATATATAATTCATAAATTTTATATTTCTATTTAAAAAAGTAGCATTTTCGCTAAAATTTTAATGAAAAATGTCGTTTTTTCTATGAAATCAACGAAAATAATTGAGATATCGATGAAATTTGAATGTATTCGTGTTAGAATAAGAAATAAATAAGAATGATATATAATTCATAAATTTTATATTTCTATTTAAAAAGGTAGCATTTTCGCTAAAATTTTAATGAAAAATGTCGTTTTTTTCTATGAAATCAACGAAAATAATTGAGATATCGATGACATTTGAATGTATTCGTGTTTAGAATAAAAAATAAATAAGAATGATATATAATTCATAAATTTTATATTTTCTATTTAAAAAAAGTAGCATTTTCGCTAAAATTTTAATGAAAAATGTCGTTTTTTCTATGAAATCAACGAAAATAATTGAGATATCGATGAAATTTGAATGTATTCGTGTTTAGTATAAGAAATATATAAGAATGATATATAATTCATAAATTTTATATTTCTATTTAAAAAAGTAGCATTTTCGCTAAAATTTTAATGAAAAATGTCGTTTTTTCTATGAAATCAACGAAAATAATTGAGATATCGATGAAATTTAAATGTATTCGTGTTTAGAATAAGAAATAAATAAGAATGATATATAAATCATAAATTTTATATTTCTATTAAAAAAGTAGCATTTTCGCTAAAATTTTAATGAAAAATGTCGTTTTTTCTATGAAATCAACGAAAATAATTGAGATATCGATGAATTTTGAATGTATTCGTGTTTAGAATAAAAAATAAATAAGAATGATATATAATTCATAAATTTTATATTTCTATTTGAAAAAGTAGCATTTTCGCTAAAATTTTAATGAAAAATCTCGTTTTTTTCTATGAAATCAACGAAAATAATTGGGATATCGATGAAATTTGAATGTATTCGTGTTTTAGAATAAGAAAATAAATAAGAATGATATATAATTCATAAATTTTATATTTCTATTTAAAAGGTAGCATTTTCGCTAAAATTTTAATGAAAAATGTCGTTTTTTCTATGAAATCAACGAAAATAATTGAGATATCGATGACATTTGAATGTATTCGTGTTTAGAATAAAAATAAATAAGAATGATATATAATTCATAAATTTTATATTCTATTTAAAAAAGTAGCATTTTCGCTAAAATTTTAATGAAAAATGTCGTTTTTTTCTATGAAATCAACGAAAATAATTGAGATATCGATGAAATTTGAATGTATTCGTGTTTAGTATAAGAAATATATAAGAATGATATATAATTCATAAATTTTTTATTTCTATTTAAAAAAGTAGCATTTTCGCTAAAATTTTTAATGAAAAATGTCGTTTTTTCTATGAAATCAACGAAAATAATTGAGATATCGATGAAATTTGAATGTATTCGTGTTTAGCAATAAGAAATAAATAAGAATGATATATAATTCATAAATTTTATATTTCTATTTAAAAAAGTAGCATTTTCGCTAAAATTTTAATGAAAAATGTCGTTTTTTCTATGAAATCAACGAAAATAATTGAGAAATCCGATGAATTTTGAATGTATTCGTGTTTAGAATAAAAAATAAATAAGAATGATATATAATTCATAAATTTTATATTTCTATTTGAAAAAGTAGCATTTTCGCTAAAATTTTAATGAAAAATCTCGTTTTTTCTATGAAATCAACGAAAATAATTGGGATATCGATGAAATTTGAATGTATTCGTGTTTTAGAATAAGAAATAAATAAGAATGATATATAATTCATAAATTTTATATTTCTATTTAAAAGGTAGCATTTTCGCTAAAATTTTATGAAAAATGTCGTTTTTTCTATGAAATCAACGAAAATAATTGAGATATCGATGAAATTTGAATGTATTCGTGTTTAGAATAAGAAATAAATAAGAATGATATATAATTCATAAATTTTATATTTTCTATTAAAAAAGTAGCATTTTCGCTAAAATTTTAATGAAAAAATGTCGTTTTTTCTATGAAATCAACGAAAATAATTGAGATATCGATGAAATTTGAATGTATTCGTGTTTAGAATAAGAAATAAATAAGAATGATATATAATTCATAAATTTTATATTTCTATTTAAAAAAGTAGCATTTTCGCTAAAATTTTAATGAAAAATGTCGTTTTTTCTATGAAATCAACGAAAATAATTGAGATATCGATGAAATTTGAATGTATTCGTGTTTAGAATAAAAAATAAAATAAGAATGATATATAATTTCATAAATTTTATATTTCTATTTAAAAAAGTAGCATTTTCGCTAAAATTTTAATGAAAAATGTCGTTTTTTCTATGAAATCAACGAAAATAATTGAGATATCGATGAAATTGAATGTATTCGTGTTTAGAATAAGAAATAAATAAGAATGATATATAATTCATTAAATTTTATATTTCTATTAAAAAAGTAGCATTTTCGCTAAAATTTTAATGAAAAATGTCGTTTTTTCTATGAAATCAACGAAAATAATTGAGATATCGATGAAATTTGAATGTATTCGTGTTTAGAATAAAAAATAAATAAGAATGATATATAATTCATAAATTTTTATATTTCTATTTAAAAAAGTAGCATTTTCGCTAAAATTTTAATGAAAAATGTCGTTTTTTCTATGAAATCAACGAAAATAATTGAGATATCGATGAAATTTGAATGTATTCGTGTTTAGAATAAAAAATAAATAAGAATGATATATAATTCATAATTTTAATATTTCTATTTAAAAAAGTAGCATTTTCGCTAAAATTTTAATGAAAAATGTCGTTTTTTCTATGAAATCAACGAAAATAATTGAGATATCGATGACATTTGAATGTATTCGGTGTTTAGAATAAAAAATAAATAAGAATGATATATAATTCATAAATTTTATATTTCTATTTAAAAAAAGTAGCATTTTCGCTAAAATTTTAATGAAAAATGTTGTTTTTTCTATGAAATCAACGAAAATAATTGAGATATCGATGAAATTTGAATGTATTCGTGTTTAGTATAAGAAATATATAAGAATGATATATAATTCATAAATTTTATATTTCTATTTAAAAAGTAGCATTTTCGCTAAAATTTTAATGAAAAATGTCGTTTTTTTCTATGAAATCAACGAAAATAATTGAGATATCGATGAAATTTGAATGTATTCGTGTTTAGAATAAAAAATAAATAAGAATGATATATAATTCATAAATTTTATATTTCTATTTAAAAAAGTAGCATTTTCGCTAAAATTTTAATGAAAAATGTCGTTTTTTCTATGAAATCAACGAAAATAATTGAGATATCGATGAAATTTGAATGTATTCGTGTTTAGTATAAGAAATAAATAAGAATGATATATAATTCATAAATTTTATATTTCTATTTAAAAAAGTAGCATTTTCGCTAAAATTTTAATGAAAAATGTCGTTTTTTCTATGAAATCAACGAAAATAATTGAGATATCGATGAAATTTGAATGTATTCGTGTTTAGTATAAGAAATATATAAGAATGATATATAATTCATAAATTTTATATTTCTATTTAAAAAAGTAGCATTTTCGCTAAAATTTTAATGAAAAATGTCGTTTTTTCTATGAAATCAACGAAAATAATTGAGATATCGATGAAATTTGAATGTATTCGTGTTTAGAATAAAAAATAAATAAGAATGATATATAATTCATAAATTTTATATTTCTATTTAAAAAAGTAGCATTTTCGCTAAAATTTTAATGAAAAATGTCGTTTTTTCTATGAAATCAACGAAAATAATTCGAGATATCGATGAAATTTGAATGTATTCGTGTTTAGAATAAGAAATATATAAGAATGATATATAATTCATAAATTTTATATTTCTATTTAAAAAAGTAGCATTTTCGCTAAAATTTTAATGAAAAAATGTCGTTTTTTCTATGAAATCAACGAAAATAATTGCAGATATCGATGAAATTTGAATGTATTCGTGTTTAGAATAAGAAATATATAAGAATGATATATAATTCATAAATTTTATATTTCTATTTAAAAAAGTAGCATTTTCGCTAAAATTTTAATGAACAAATGTCGTTTTTTCTATGAAATCAACGAAAATAATTGAGATATCGATGAAATTTGAATGTATTCGTGTTTAGAATAAGAAATAAATAAGAATGATATATAATTCATAAATTTATATTTCTATTTAAAAAAGTAGCATTTTCGCTAAAATTTTAATGAAAAATGTCGTTTTTTCTATGAAATCAACGAAAATAATTGAGATATCGATTGACATTTGAATGTATTCGTGTTCTAGAATAAAAAATAAATAAGAATGATATATAATTCATAAATTTTATATTTCTATTTAAAAAAGTAGCATTTTCGCTAAAATTTTAATGAAAAATGTCGTTTTTTTCTATGAAATCAACGAAAATAATTGAGATATCGATGACATTTGAATGTATTCGTGTTTAGAATAAAAAATAATAAGAATGATATATAATTCATAAAATTTATATTTCTATTTAAAAAAGTAGCATTTTCGCTAAAATTTTAATGAAAAATGTCGTTTTTTCTATGAAATCAACGAAAATAATTGAGATATCGATGAAATTTGAATGTATTCGTGTTTAGAATAAGAAATATATAAGAATGATATATAATTCATAAATTTTATATTTCTATTTAAAAAAGTAGCATTTTCGCTAAAATTTTAATGAAAAATGTCGTTTTTTCTATGAAATCAACGAAAATAATTGAGATATCGATGAAATTTGAATGTATTCGTGTTTAGAATAAAAAATAAATAAGAATGATATATAATTCATAACATTTTATATTTCTATTTAAAAAAGTAGCATTTTCGCTAAAATTTTAATGAAAAATGTCGTTTTTTCTATGAAATCAACGAAATAATTGAGATATCGATGAAATTTGAATGTATTCGTGTTTAGAATAAAAAATAAATAAGAATGATATATAATTCATAAATTTTATATTTCTATTTAAAAAAGTAGCATTTTCGCTAAAATTTTAATGAAAAATGTCGTTTTTTTCTATGAAATCAACGAAAATAATTGAGATATCGATGAAATTTGAATGTATTCGTGTTTAGTATAAGAAATAAATAAGAATGATATATAATTCATAAATTTTATATTTCTATTTAAAAAAGTAGCATTTTCGCTAAAATTTTAATGAAAAATGTCGTTTTTTCTATGAAATCAACGAAAATAATTGAGATATCGATGAAATTTGAATGTATTCGTGTTTAGTATAAGAAATATATAAGAATGATATATAATCATAAATTTTATATTTCTATTTAAAAAAGTAGCATTTTTCGCTAAAATTTTAATGAAAAATGTCGTTTTTTCTATGAAATCAACGAAAATAATTGAGATATCGATGAAATTTGAATGTATTCGTGTTTAGAATAAGAAATAAATAAGAATGATATATAATTCATAAATTTTATATTTCTATTTAAAAAGGTAGCATTTTCGCTAAAATTTTAATGAAAAATGTCGTTTTTTTCTATGAAATCAACGAAAATAATTGAGATATCGATGAAATTTGAATGTATTCGTGTTTAGAATAAGAAATAAATAAGAATGATATATAATTCATAAATTTTATATTTCTATTTAAAAAAGTAGCATTTTCGCTAAAATTTTAATGAAAAATGTCGTTTTTTCTATGAAATCAACGAAAATAATTGAGATATCGATGAAATTTGAATGTATTCGTGTTTAGAATAAGAAATAAAATAAGAATGATATATAATTCATAAAATTTTATATTTCTATTTAAAAAAGTAGCATTTTCGCTAAAATTTTAATGAAAAATGTCGTTTTTTCTATGAAATCAACGAAAATAATTGAGATATCGATGACATTTGAATGTATTCGTGTTTAGAATAAAAATAATAAGAATGATATATAATTCATAAATTTTATATTTCTATTTAAAAAAGTAGCATTTTTCGCTAAAATTTTAATGAAAAATGTCGTTTTTTTCTATGAAATCAACGAAAATAATTGAGATATCGATGACATTTGAATGTATTCGTGTTTAGAATAAGAAATAAATAAGAATGATATATAATTCATAAATTTTATATTTCTATTTAAAAAGGAAGCATTTTCGCTAAAATTTTAATGAAAAATGTCGTTTTTTCTATGAAATCAACGAAAATAATGAGATATCGATGAAATTTGAATGTATTCGTGTTTAGAATAAGAAATAAATAAGAATGGATATATAATTCATAAATTTTATATTTCTATTTAAAAAAGTAGCATTTTCGCTAAAATTTTAATGAAAAATGTCGTTTTTTCTAAGAAATCAACGAAAATAATTGAGATATCGATGAAATTTGAATGTATTCGTGTTTAGAATAAGAAATAAATAAGAATGATATATAATTCATAAATTTTATATTTCTATTTAAAAAAGTAGCATTTTCGCTAAAATTTTAATGAAAAATGTCGTTTTTTCTATGAAATCAACGAAAATAATTGAGATATCGATGACATTTGAATGTATTCGTGTTTAGAATAAAAAATAAATAAGAATGATATATAATGTCATAAATTTTATTTTCTATTTAAAAAAGTAGCATTTTCGCTAAAATTTTAATGAAAAATGTCGTTTTTTCTATGAAATCAACGAAAATAATTGAGATATCGATGAAATTTGAATGTATTCGTGTTTAGTATAAGAAATATATAAGAATGATATATAATTCATAAATTTTATATTTCTATTTAAAAAAGTAGCATTTTCGCTAAAATTTTAATGAAAATGTCGTTTTTTCTATGAAATCAACGAAAATAATTGAGATATCGATGAAATTTGAATGTATTCGTGTTTAGAATAAAAAATAAATAAGAATGATATATAATTCATAAATTTTATATTTCTATTTTAAAAAAGTAGCATTTTCGCTAAAATTTTAATGAAAAATGTCGTTTTTTCTATGAAATCAACGAAAATAATTGAGATATCGATGAATATTTGAATGTATTCGTGTTTAGAATAAAAAATATATAAGAAGAATGATATATAATTCATAAATATTATATTTCTATTTAAAAAAGTAGCATTTTCGCTAAAATTTTAATGAAAAATGTCGTTTTTTCTATGAAATCAACGAAAATAATTGAGATATCGATGAAATTTGAATGTATTCGTGTTTAGAATAAAAAATAAATAAGAATGATATATAATTCATAATTTTATATTTCTATTTAAAAAAGTAGCATTTTCGCTAAAATTTTAATGAAAAATGTCGTTTTTTCTATGAAATCAACGAAAATAATTGAGATATCGATGACATTTGAATGTATTCGTGTTTAGAATAAAAAATAAATATGAATGATATATAATTCATAAATTTTATATTTCTATTTAAAAAAGTAGCATTTTTCGCTAAAATTTTAATGAAAAAATGTTGTTTTTTCTATGAAATCAACGAAAATAATTGAGATATCGATGAAATTTGAATGTATTCGTGTTTAGTATAAGA